>JACCIB010000807.1:0-82752 GCA_018906965.1 Philotrypesis tridentata
CGTCGCCAATAACGTCCGAGGCTCGTCGTGCCTCCACTCTCTACGCTCGCATTACTCATTCCCTGTCTCTATCTATCTCGCTCTCTCTCGCTCCATTCTCTCTTCAGTTCTCGCCAACATGGCGGCGGTCGCTCGCGCGCGTACGCCTCGTGGCTTCGCTCGCCCTGCTGCGCTCTCAGCTGTCGCCGCTATCTCCGCTCTCGCTCGCTCTCGTGCGGCTTCCCTCTCTCTGCCGCTCTCTCGGTGTGGCGCGCGTAGTGCTTCTCTCTCTCTCTCTCTCTCTCTCTCTGTCTCGTGCGGCGCCGCGCATGCCTCGCGCTGAGCGTGGCTCCTTCTCAGCTGTGTCGTGTGGCGCTGCTTACTCTCTGCTGCTCCGGCAGAATTTTCTCTCTCTCTCTCTCGCTCTCATCTCTGCCCGATTCTCCTGTAAACACCACCGGGTCTAAGTATATGCTTTTTTCATTAGCACGGCTCCGGTGGTGTCCAGGCGAGTTGGGGCTGACGGCTCACCGTCACAATGTATATAAGCATCATGTCCTTTCAGTGTTTGTGATTCACTCATTTACGAGGTAAAAAAAGACATACATCCTAACATAATTATTTTTGAACTGATTATAAACACCTTTTTCTCCACACTGTGCCGAAAGTACTACTTCCGCTCCCGGGCGATACAAGCGACGTTATTACGGACCACGGGAGTAAATTCGGACAGCCCATATCTCGTTTTTGCCACCCTCGCCTTTGGCTAGATGTCAAATTAGTGTAAGATGTAATAAATACCAAGTTGCTCGAAGAGATGATTAGATTCATTTATCTTATAAATACATTTATACTTTGTGACGTTGTGGTTTTTATGCCGTCGAGAGTTCCAGAACGTGGTCGCACCCTGTTATCGGGCTGCCTGATGAACCGTATTTAAAATTGTAACTTTTTAGTTTATTATGGACGCCCGGTAACAGCGTGCGACCACGTTGTGGAGCTCTCGACGGCCTCCCCGAGAGAGCATAAAAACCACAACGTCACATTGACGCCCAACGTGCGGCGAAAAAGGATCGGGGAAGTGAAAAACGAAACACACACGACTTGGCCATCTTGTGCCACGCGGTCAGTAAAGGCGGCCATATTGGAAAACGTGACGCGAATAAACGAACATGGTGGAGATAGTAATAGGCCGGAGGAGAATAAAAATTTAATTTCGCAAACGAGGCAGTGCAGTGAAAAATTCCAAGAAAAATTTTTTTTTCTTTTTCTCACCACTACGCTATCGCAGTGATCGGTCAGCGATATACGAGCATTTCCGGAAAAATATTTTTTCTCGTCAACAGTCAGAAAATTTGTTACGGAAGTCGATTTCGACAACCGACAGAATTGAACCAATTCCGCGAGTGCCACGCAATATATACGACCATTTCCGAAAAAAATCGAAAAAAATTTTTTTTTCTTTAAAATTCCAACACGTGCACCACCCACTCAACAAAATTGAATTTATGCTGGCCAAAAACAACGTCCCAATATTCTGTATGCCAACAATAATTAATAATAATTATTCATAATTACCCCCAACACTATATATGTCACCCTTACGACTAACAGTACCCCATATTTCTATAGACGGTTAACGGTAGTACGTCGAAAATTAAATTATAAATTTCGCTACTCGAGACAGATAGGGAAATTTCATGACATTAGACAATCAGACGCTAGATTTTTCAAGTTACAGGAAGATCAGAGAAATATTGTTCGTACTATTATAACAGAACAAACAAATTTTTTTATTGAAAAATCGCGTCAGAATTGAATAACAGCCAGAAATTCCAACGCCAGAAGTCCAACGCTGGCCATCAAGAAATAATGGAGAAAACTTAGAAAACACAGGGATGGTCAGAACTATAGTAAGAGAAGTAATTAAAACTGGATCGAAAAGAAGTTCAAAACGCATTAGAAGACATACAATCAGAGACAAACGGAACGAGAGGTATATTACAGGATCGCTTATTACGGGCAAGAGTGCTATTGGAAACAACGTTGGATGCACCATGGTATCCATGGGCCGGCAAACCAACGATCCCAAGGTTCAGAAACACGAACGAGGAAACCATGGAACAGATAAATCAGATGTAGTGCAATTACTCACTCAACTACAGCCAGTGTACCACAACAACAGTATGTACAACCAAACGCATCCACGAGTAGACAATACTCAGAACATGTCAAGCAATTACTCACAGACTCAGCAGATAAATCACTGCATAGTAACAAATGATTCGTAAGTCAGCACACATCAACACTATTACACTCCTCGTCAGGAAAAAAGCACATTCCTGTGGACAGCTCGTTCGCTAAAAATCTGCCAGAAATAGAAGAACTTACAAATCCGACAGGAACGAAGAAAAAAACCATATCCACGGAAGAGAAACTAAACGTGCCCACGAGTCAGAGTGAAAAATCGGATAACGAAGAGGCAGTTGAAACGCAAAGATGAAAACTAGAAAAACAATCCACGAGTTACAGATTACAACAACCAGAAACAGACACGAACCGTACAACTATTACAAGAGTTAGCAAGAAGAAACCATCCAAATCAAAACGTCACAAAAGCACAAAAATTCACGACCACCGCCAAAATTCAGCAGCTCGTCGGAAGAATCATCGGACAGTTCGTCAGACAGTATCTCGTCAGATAGTGATGCTCCACAATCTCACAGACACAGAGCTAATAGACGAAGAGACAGAAGTCAAAACAATATAAATGCAAAAACTCATCTCAGTCATTTGCAACCTGATCAGAACCTAAAAATAGAATATTCAGGCTCATCGAAGGAAGGACCCAGAAGACTACGGAAGAAAATTAGAAGGCATCAAGGACAGCCTAGATATTAGCAGCAAGGCCATGTTGAAACTGGTACCTTACACCTTGACCGGACGAGCGCAAATGTGGTATCAAACTGAAAAAATAGATATACAGTCATGGAAGACTTCTTAACCGCATTTAAAGAACAATTCTACACTTCCGCGAACACCAATGATGTAATGGACGAACTGCTTCGACGCACGCAAGGCAACGAGAAGAAAAGATATCGACTTATTATTATGAACTTCAGACATATAGCCGATCATCTACAAAAACCAATGCCAATCAAGAAACAGATCACCCTACTCATTGACAGATTACGGCAGTTTATAGAAAAGCCTCTCAAAGATAAGAAGATTAAAAACTTTCCACGACGTAAAAAAGTACTGCAAAGAGCTAGAAGACGAACTTGAACAGGATGCCAGGTACACTTCGCCACCGCCAGCAGACAAATCAAAATTCCCAGCAGCAGCATGGTCAAACCACCCCAAAACCAAAAGTTGCCGGAACAGAAGAAATAGCGGAAACCACAGAAGAACCAACCAAGACAAAGAAAAGAAAAACAAAAAGAGAAAACCAGCAACAACAGAGGAAGCAAAGACAGAAACACCAGTTAAAACACAGGAAGTGTGTGCAACAACTCAACAAGTTCCTGCGCCACATACACAGCTACCAATACCACAACAACCTGTACAACAACCTTTCACGCCAGCACTAAGCCAGCAAACAAACCAATCGCAACAACAGACCCAGTATTATGGACCTTGCCATGTTTGCGAAACGGTCGGGCATAGAGCAGCAGAATGTCCGAAAACACAATGCTACAATTGCAAACAATATGGACATAGAAGAAACGCGTGCAAATACCCGCTGAAACCGACAGGCAGATGTCAGGTATGCGGACAGATTGGAGCACCATTTAAAAACTGTAAAAACTGTGTCAAGGCCAGAGAACTATTACAGCAATTGCAACCACAAATATTGCCAGAGCAATCATGTCAGATCTGCGGGTAAAACGGGGCAACGCTTCGAGACTGTCCTAACTGTGCCCACGTCAGAAAGCTTCTGGGAAATGGACAAACGGAGGCGGCAACGGGGCAGCCGACCTCCGTCTTCACACCGTGGCCCCAGTCGTAACCTGCAAAATTGACTCGCATACCCGGAATCTTTCCACGGGTATGTCAATTTTGGGAGGGGGAGAGAGTGGCGTACAGCAACTAGAAAAAGTGCAAAACCAGACAGTAGCAGCCAGAATCGTCACCAACGGCCAGGCTGGCCACAGTCAGGAAAAAGCACTCATGAAGCAGAGACAACAGAGTAATGAGGCAAACGTGAAAAGAGAAGATGCTAGGGTCAAACCACGGTCAGACTCTATCACGAAGAAAGAAGAGACAAAAGAAGATAAAAAAGGAAATCACGCTCAAGCAAATACGGTCAGAGACGCGGAATCTAAGCCAGACGGGACGCCGGCTGCGCCAATGGAGAGTAGCGATGAAGACACTAAGCTAGAACGAGAAATCCAACTATACAAGAAGCGAGGCTTTCGAGTAGAGAAGGAAATGATTCGTGGTCATGGACTAGAAGACATCGAAGAATTCTCAAAGAGAGCCTGGAGAAGATAAAAGAGATGGCAGAATTCAGGAAAGCCGAAAAGCTTATGCGGACCGAGGCACAAATAGATCTCAGATCGGAGCCGACCATAACGTCAACTTTACCCAAGGTAGACATTAAGGACAAGGAAACGGTCAGAAAACTAGTACAAGCCTTGGACTTCGGCGAAACCAGAGTTACAGCTAGACAAAACGACACGGAAATCGAGGAAGCTGCGAACGTGGAAACCCGATTGGAAGAAGAAGAAGACGGCAGCTCCAGCGAAGATGAGGTGCACCTTATCGAAGCGAAAGAGTTGCTGGAAGACAACCAAGAGAGGATAATCCGTACAAAGATTACCGATCTGATGGAAGAGACAGATCTTACTAGATTGAGGAAGATTGAGGCTGCGGTAGAGGCGCTCATCAATGATACACTGCCAGACGTCAGAACTTCTGCATCGATAGTGAAGACTGGAGTCGACCAGGAATCACCAGAGTCAGAAATGCCTATTGCTAGAGCCACAATAGACAATAGAGAATATATAAGAGTCGATTTAGGAGGACAAGAATACAGAGCACTATTTGACCCAGGGGCTACAATTTCTTTAGTAGGCTCGGGAATAGCTGAGAAGTACAAAAAGAGATTACAATCCTGCACGACGACAATCCAAACAGTCACTGGCGGACTGAATCCAGTCCTAGGATTTTTGCCTATTCATTTAGAGCTAGATGGAATAAGCGAAACTCTGAGTGGCAGAGCTGTAAAAGATGTTAGACATGAAATGATATTGGGTAAAGACTTCTGCGACACATTCAAAATAGATTCAAGCCACAAAAGATGGTGGCGAGCTAATGAAGGAAAATGGAGAGAATTCGACAGACTAACAGCCAGATCCCCATCGGTCATTATAGCCGAGAGCGCCGGTATATCCGAACGCAGCGACGAAGAAAGACAGGAGATCGAGTAGCTGGTCGCCGGTATCTTACCAGAAAATTCCGGTGGAGAATTAGGTTACACCGACCTAACAGAACATCACATTCTCGTCACTGACCCTACACCCATAAGATGCAAAGCAAGAAGGAGATCACCTCGGAAGATTGAGGAAACTCAAAAGGCAGCAATCGAATTGAGGCGTTTAGGGATAATCGAGAGATCAGCCAGTGATTATTGCAGCCAACCACTGTTAGTACCAAAGCCAGACGGTACTGAAAGGTTTTGCGTGAACTACATAGAATTGAATAAGGTAACCAAGAAAGACTGTTATCCCTTACCACAGATGGACATGATTTTGGTCCTGAGGACTCTCCGAACGTCTTTGGCTACCTCGACGATATTGTCATTGCAACCGACACGCTCGAAGAACATAAACACCGAGTCAGAACTGTACTCACAAAACTAACCTCAGCCGGATTAAGTATCAACCCGAAGAAATGCGAGTTTTTTGTGAGAGAGATAAGATACCTAGGATTCATCCTGGATAGAGACGGACTAAGAACTGACCCCGCCAAAGTCGAACCAATCTTGAGGTGTCCAGTTCCAAGAGACTTGACAGAGTTACGTAGAGTGCTGGGAATGTTCGGATGGTACTCGAGATTCCTAGAAAATGAGTCTGAAATAAAAGTGCCTCTTACTCGTCTCCTTCGAGACCAGAAGAACTGGAAATGGGGAGAAGAACAGCAAGAAGCTTTCGAAAAGTTGAAAATATCCTTGACGAATGCGCCAGTTTTAGCCAGACCAGATTTTACGAGACCTTTTACGATCCAGTGCGATGCGAGCAATTACGCAGTTGGAGCCGTTCTCACACAGGAGTTCGACGACGGAGAGCATCCTATAGTTTATGTTAGTCGAGTTTTAACGGCTCCTGAAACAAACTATACGACCACCGAGAAAGTATGCCTGGCACTCATCTGGTCGATCCAAAAACTGCGACCTTACGTAGAAGGATACCACTTTACGGCGATCACCGACCATAGTGCACTACGCTGGCTCAGGTCTCTTAAAGAGCCGAAAGGACGACTAGCTAGATGGTCAATCGAAATCCAACAATGGGACTTCGATATAGTCCATCGAAGCGGCACGAATCATGTCGTCCCCGACGCCCTATCCAGAATGATCGAGCCAGAAGTAGCGGCCACAACGACTATAGAAGACAAATGGTACATAAGACGGAAGAACGACGTCGAACAGAATCCCTCGCATTACCCAGAGTGGCGCATCGAGAACGATAAGCTGTATCGACACAAAGAAGATCCGATGCTCGACCCGATCACGCACCCGGACGAAGGCTGGAAGTTAGTCGTGCCAGAAGAATTGCGAGAGCGAGTGTTAACTACCGTACACGCGGAAATATCCGCCGGACATCTAGGCATAGAGAAGACATACGACAGGATCGCTAGAGAGTATTTTTGGCCCGGATTGTTCCAAGACGTGTGCAAATTCATTAAAAGCTGCCAGACTTGCCAGGCTTACAAAATCTCACAGCAAGCTCCTCAAGGATTAATTGGTAAACGGTTGGTAGAGAGACCGTGGGCAGTGGTAGCAGCTGACGTCATGGAATTCCCCAAAAGCTCCAGCCAGAATAAGTACTTGGTAGTCTTCCAAGATCTTTTCTCACGCTGGATAGAAGTCTATCCATTACGACAGGCCACTGGAAAAACCATCGCCAGAGCATTTGAGGAATTAATTTTGTTCAGGTGGGAAACGCCAGAGTATTTTCTGACCGACAACGGAACAGAGTTCATCAACAAACACTTAGCGGAGACATTGGAGCAGTATGGGATAAAGCACGTAACGACTCCACCTTATCATCCGCAAGCAAAGCCAGTAGAAAGGAGCAACCGCACGCTCAAGACGATGATCTCGTCCTACGCTACGAACCACAGTCATTGGGACAAACATCTACACGAACTAAGACACGCGATCAACACAGCCACATAATCTACCTTGAAAACCTCACCCGCATTCCTAAACTACAGCCGACACCCGACACCGGTGAAAAGCCTAAGGGCAGAATGGGAGGGGGGCTCGAAAAAGATAAGATTGGACCCGGCCGTGTGGGAGGACAGGATGAAAAGACTAGACGCCTTACGAGACTTGGTAGCCAGATACATCGACGACGAACGGGACAAACAAGGTAAACGGTACAATAAAGGGAGAAAAGTTGTAGAATTCCAGGTAGGAGACCTAGTAATGAGGAAATCTCATCCCCTGTCAAAGGGCAATGAGAAGTTCTCCGCTAAACTCGCCCCGAAATACGACGGCCCCTTTACCATCACCCAAAAGAAATCCCCCGTTGTCTATATTTTGGAACCTCTCGAAGGTAAAAGCCGTAAAGTTGCCAAGGTGCACGTGGGTGACCTGCGAAGGTACGTAGCCCCCAGGCAACCCTCAACTAACTCACCTGATCCTCAATCTACCGCGATATCCCAAGTAAGTGCCTGCATGTGCCACACGAGATCTCCCAAACCCTCCGTAAGTACCTGGGGCATGGAAAAACCATCCCCAATTGTCTCAAAGAAATATACTAAAGTCAGTTTCATTTTAGACATGGACAACCCACAACAGCCGGAGAAGAGGAGCTGGGGAGACGAGGAGCCGGAAAACATCTTCGACTTCCTACCTCCCTCGCAATTCGAGATCGAGGTGAGGCGAGAGCGCATGGCGAGGGCGGCGCACCTCCGCCTGACAAACGCCCAAGCGTTAACGGAGGCCAGCAGTAATGCCGTAGAGGTGGCGGCTACCGACCACCTGGAGGAAAAACCTCCCCGACCCCAGCAGGCAGACAGTCCTATGCACTGCTGCATCACCGAGGCCGAAGAAAAAGAACTGCTCCAGGAAGTCGGCCGCCCAACGACGCCCACCGGCGCCACCACCACTCCGACGGAGGACCGGCAGAACCGGCAGTCTCCCCCGAAGACCCCGCCCAGGCAGCCCTTCCTGTGGACCAGTGCAGGACCGTTGATCCTAACACCGGCCACAGGGGCTATCCAAAGGCCGAGGTCTTTGCCGCTGAGGAGACCGGCTCTGGAGTCACTCTCGACTCCCGTGAGCACGGCCACCTCGCAGCCAGGTATACAGCCAGACGAGGCGCGTGAGCGAGACACACCCAGTCTGGCCATGGCTGGCTGGGGAAGGGTTGACGCCTCCGCACCGCGCCGAGCTCCATCCGCAGAACCCGAAGAGCCGATTCTCGGGGCGATGGGGCCGTCGCAACAGGCGGAGGCGCCACCCCGAACTAGACCCCTATCGGCCAGACTGAGGCCGCCCCCCTCAACCCTGCACAGCCAGACTGGTCAGTCCGGACCCCGCGAGACAGACGAGAAGCCCCGCGCGTCCGTAGGGCCCTTTAAAAGACCTCTGCAGCCGCCCCGGTTCGTCCCAATACAGGGCGACACGACGCCGGCAGACCACCTGCTCGCCTGGGACTTGGGCTTGGAGCCGGAGGACTTGGAGGCCACACAGCCCAATACCCCGGTGCCCCAGGAGGGAGGACCCGTCCACCAACGAAGCCGCAGCCGCTCCCGGCGCTCGAGAGGACCCCGACAGCTCACAGTGGACGACGTGTTCTCCACGATTGAGCTGCCGCGTCGACGAATTCGACGAGACGACACCCCCCCCCCCCCCAGGCCCCCCAACCGCGGACGGTCCACCGGCGGACGTGCCCTCGCTAGCCCGGGAGAGGCGAAGGTCGGCATCGCGCCCGCGCGCCACCTCGACCGCCACAACCGGAGTAGCCACAGTCGGAGGAGGCCCACACCGAGCCGACCCACCACCAGCGGCAGAGAGGAGAGACCGCCAGAGAAGGGTGAGTTTCGAAGAAGCGGCACCCTCTCACTCATCAACGTCGCAAGGTGGGCCAGCGACAGCCACTACCACCCCAGACGACGGGCCGTCCTCGCCGAAGAGGTCAAGGGAAACCTCCCCGGCAACAGCACCGACGGAGGCAAGGAGGGAACCAAGCCCGTCCCGGGAGCTCACAGACAGGGAAATACTGGAGCTCATCCGGGAAACACGGAACCTCCCGGCGGATATCCGTGACGCTATCCTCCGTAAGGTGCTGAGGACAGGCAAGAAGGGATGAAGACAGACAGCACAGCCAGAACCTATATAGGTGGTAAAAAGACAGTCGTGAGTATAAACAAAAATTTTTTTTCTCTCTCCCTACTTAACTAACATACTATTTTCCACAGAGAACTAATCAATTCCGGCACATGGTGTCCCGGCGAGTCCTTCGTCCTCTGGTAGAAACTTACCAGAAGGTAAGGTTTGGGAGGGGGAATGTGACGGTCAGCCGTCAGCCCCAGCTCGCCTGGACACCCCGGAGCCGTGCTAACGAAAATGCATATACTTAGACCCGGTGGTATTTACAGGAGAACCGGGCAGAGATGAGAGCGAGCGAGAGAGAGAAAATACGGCCGGAGCAGCAGAGAGAAGCAGCGCCACACGACACAGCTGAGAAGGAGCCACGTTCAGCGCGAGGCCTGCGCGGCGCCGCACGAGACAGAGAGAGAGAGGGAAGCCGCACGAGAGCGAAGATAGCGGCGACAGCTGAGAGCGCAGCACGGCGAGCGAAGCCACGAGGCGTACGCGCGCGAGCGACCGCCGCCATGTTGGCGAGCACGGAAAAGAGAATGAGAGCGAGCGAGAGCGAGATAGACAGAGACAGCGACCAATTGATGCGAGCGTAGAGAGTGGAGGCACGCGACGAGCCTCGGACGTTATTGGCGACGAGTGGAGGGCTGCGGCTCGGTCCACAGCGGTACGCGAGCGAAATATTGTAGCGAAACATTGTAAGAGGAATATCAGGCGGAGAATGTATAATTGAATGCGACGACAGCCAGACAGAGCGAATTAGTGAATTTGAATTTCGCGCGCGAGGAGATTTAATAGTTGAGAGGGCGCTAGGACAAAAATGTGCTATATGAGGCTATCACGTGATATCGCGTGAGCAGGAAAGGATAGTTAGGAAATAAATACATGCGTAAGAAAGAGACAGAGAGAGACGCCGCGGTCGCGACGGCCGTGCAACAGGTAGTACATCCAGTATCCAGTGAGTAACAGATTAGATAGGACGCACTCCAGGACAACTATTCCCTCCGCATTTACACGACAATACCTCCAGCACTTAAACTGTCGAGGTTCGCATCGCGACTTAGTTCTGCGCCGCGCCATTTTCCGGGAACGAGGCATCATCCGAACGAGAGGACGAGCAGTCAGCCGAATTCACAGCCAGGTAGACGCTTATCTTATTCGAAGTGCGCGTTCCCCCGTGTCGGCCGGACTATACCGCCAGAGCGTGCTTTCAGCACACTAGCCCTCCAACGTTTTCTTATTTATTTTCTTTAATAAATGCCAGGCCATTTAATCTGACTTAGCGTGTGTATTTATTTGTCGAGCCACCCCGCCTATCCTTCTTCCCAATATTCGCGGCCGTGAGAAACAAGTCCGTGTACCGCTGAGCAGCCAGCAAAGCGGTTGATGAACCGGGCGCCCACATCAAACTAACAATTTGCAAACTTCAAATACGGTTCATCCGGCAGCCCGATAACAGGGTGCGACCACGTTGTGGAGCTCTCGACGGCCTCCCCGAGAGAGCATAAAAACCACAACGTCACAATATATATATACATTAGTGAGAGGTGAATTTTTTTCGATTTTTACGAATTTTTCCCGAATTTTTCCGCATTTTTCCGATTTTTTTCACCGCCGTAAAGCAGATTTTAAATTCTCGCAGGGTTGCCACTACAAAATTTAAAACAAAAAATGTCATTGTGAATAAGCAGCTTCTTCAACCGGACTCTGAATAAGCAGGTTCTTCAACCAGACTCTGAATAAGCAACTTCTTCAACCGGACTCTGAATAAGCAGCTTCTTCAACCGGACTCTGAATAAGCAGCTTCTTCAACCGGACTCTGAATAAGCAGCTTTTCCAACCGGACTCTGAAGAAGCAGCCTTTTAATCTCAGCCGTCAAGGTAAATTGTTAAGAAGATCTGAAAGGAAAAGAAAGAAATCTAACAGATATAATACAAATTTCGCAAACTCAAATTATATTTATGTAAATGTTGTAAGCGTAGATACTTCTTCAACTTATGAAGAAGCTATAAATAGTAACGATAACGATTTATAGAATGAAGCTACGACTAGAGAAATGAATTGCTTAATTAAGAATAAAACTTGGAATTTAGTTGAAAGACCTAAAAATAAGAAAATTTTAGATTTGAAATGGGTATTCACAAATAAATCTGATAAATAGAAAAAAAACCAGGCTTGTTGTAAGAGGTTTTCAACAAACTGAAGTACTTGAAGATCTATATTCACCAGTAGCTATAAGGATTCAAACTTTAAAATTACTGCCGTCTTATTGTTGTAAAAATAAATTAATGATGAATCAAATGGATGTAGAAACAGCTTTTTTAAATGGATATGTAAAATTAAAAGTATTTTTGAAAAAACCTAAAGGCTTTGATGATGGAACAGATAAAGTTTGTAAACTAGGAAAAGCATTGTATGGTTTGAGAGAAAGTCCGAGAGCATGGTATAAATGTTTTGATGATTATAAAAAGAAAATGAAATTTCGAAGAAGCGAAAGCGATTATTGTCTATACGTTAAACATGAGAAAGAAGACATAATTCATTTAATTTTATTTGTAGATGATTTACTAGTTTGTGGAAAAAACAAAAAAATAATTGATGTAGTCAAATGAGAATTATCAAATATATTTGCTATAAAAGATTTAGGGGAAGTAAATACTTATTTAGGGATAAATATAAAATATAATCATGAAAAAGGTCAAATGACATTAGATCAGAGTGATTATAAAGACTCATTAGCAAGAAAATATAATATTATAAATGCGAAACTGTATTATACGCCAATGGAATAAAATTTGAGTTTTGAACCCGTACAGACAGCATCAAATGATTTAAAATATAGAAATTTAATTCCAGCATTATTATACATTAGTGCAGGAACAAGACTAGATGTAAGTTATAGTTAAGTTATAGCATATATAGAATATGTAGCTTTATCAGAATTAGTGAGCGAAGTAAAAGTAACAAAAAATTTATGAAAAGATTTTAAAATTAATATCGAAACGCCAATTAATATTTATGAAGATAATTCCGGAGCAATTGCAATAGCAAAGTTTGGAAATTTGACAAAAAATTCAAAGTATATAGAAATTCATAATCATTTTGTAAATGAAAGTTATGAACAAGGGATTATAAAAATTATAAAAGTCGATTCCGAAAATAATATTGCAGACATTTTAAGAAAAGCTCTAGGTCGTAATAAATTTCAAAAATTTCGAAATATACTAAGAATTGTTTGATATAGTTCTATCGCATAAATTTAAGGAGGTGTGTTGATATTATAAATTTATGCTGTGCACAGTAGTGCAACAAACTTAGAGAAATGCGGACAATGCTGAATTGTCAAATCAGCTTTTTATAAACAAGCGATTGACCGCTAAGAGAGTCAGTTTGTAATGTGCTTTTGTATCGGGTAGTAGCAGTGCTAAGATGCACTGAGTAAGATATTATAAATAAATCTAATTATTGAATATATTAAATCTCTTCTCCATTACTTAATTTTTCACCATATTTTCACAAAAATATAAAACGATACATCGACGTGGTGCAATAAATCATCGAGGCGTACAATCACACGCGATACAGCGGCACTAAGTTGCGACCGTGCGATGTAAACATCTACAATTCTCAAACAGCACGAGAGAATTTAGAAAAACTCTCTCGATTGCAGACGACTTACAAGTATCGCGAGAAGAGGGCGTCCGAGGTATTGAATAAATACAAGCTCGGTTCGTACGTACGCACTAGTCGTACGAAAAAAACTTTCGAAAAAGGTTACGAAAAAAACTTTAGCGAAGAAGTTTTCAAGATCAAGCGCGTATCGATTAGACAGAATCTACCCACGTTCATTATGGAAGACTTAAACGGCGAAAAGTGACGGATTTTTTTATATCGAGGAGTTGGCACTCGTCGGTGCTAATCGCATGTCGTATTCTGAACAATTTCAAATCGAGCGAGTGATTCGTAGAAAAGGCAGCGGTTCAATGAAACAACTATTGGTCAAGTGGGTTGGACATCCTGAAAAATTCAACTGGTGGATTCCGGCCTTAGAAGTGTCCAAAACTTAGAAAAATGGATTCCTACGATTTTTACATAGTCTTACCGAGTAACAGCAGCATGTCGTATTACAGCGATAACACCACGGGTTGTTTTACGACGCAGCTCCCCCGCGAGATTAGGTTGAGCGGCAATTGATCGGTCGGCCTAGTCAAGATATACGTCCCGTGCACTGTTAATCACATCCAAAAATCCGAAGCGTTTTACTCCTTCAAATAAAGCGCTAAGGGGAAGGACGAGATGCAGTTTTTTTCTGAAGGAAATTACGATAGCGTGGCTGAACTAGCTGAAGAAATAAATAAAACGAGCTTGTTCCACGATCATCTATGTCTCGAGGAAGCGCCTTTTCAAAAGGGTTATTATATACTACGCCGAAAATACGCGTGAAAGGTCCCTCACTTTATAATATTCAAGGAAAAATTACGTCGTATCTTTGCTTTTGAAAACCCATAATAACTCGTCAAAATGGAACTTTTACAACTGCGGTAATCTCGCGCCAGCTACCTGATCAGCTTTACGTCTACACTGATATTTGCGAACCGCATACTGTAGATGACACGCAAGCATCTCTTTTGCGAATCGTTTCGATAAACAATTCAAAAAAATATAGGCTTGCCAGTAGCATCGTGAGACATTTTTCACCAGCTCAATATTGTTACGTCCTACCTACACTCTCACCACATAGGTAGGACATGTGTTTGAGAGAAATGTATGTATTTTAATTATTTATTGAGAGCGCGTATAGAATTGTGACAAATGGCTAGGTTTAGACTCGTTACCAGCTCCGATATGTATTTTAGTATAATTATTTGACTTACCTTTTTCCGTTTCTCCTGTCTTATTTTGCTGCTTCTGCTGTCCTCGTCTTTTTCTTTCTGCTTGCTCGTCTTATTTTGATAATGGATGATAGGTTTTGTTGTAAATGATTGCACTCTCAGTTTCGTTTTCTAGTTTGATTGATTATGTATTTTCTTCTTAATTGACAATTGTGTACTTGTACAATAAAAATCTCCGCACATTTACGAACCGCGAGGGACGGAGTTCGGAATTAAACACGAGGCTAATTAAAACGAGGCCAATTCGATTCTTTTAAAGCCTGATTATGTTGACCAAATCTTAAAGTGTAACGCTTAATAATCATTTTAGAAAGTATACCGATTGCCGAATACACAACACTGCTGACTTGTGTTACTAAATTACAGCACGAATTCAAAATATAGTCTTTCGAAATTAACATCGTAATTCTCTTTGTGTGTTTTGAATTTTGAAAATATAGTTTAAATTAATAACAAATAGATTTAAAAATGAATAACGTCGTAGGACGTTACACCTCGGGACCCAAGATATTGCAATGAAATTGTAATAAAATTCTTAACTTTCAAAATTCAAAATTTACAATTACTTTTTAAGTACAGAAAAATTTAAATATTAGATGATAACATGGTATTGTTGTCTTATTTCTAAATTACAAATAAATATAATATAAAATAATAAAATAAATTAAATCCTTATTCAATATACGTATAAAAATGAAAACATTACATCGTTAGATTAATTCCCTCGGGGCCCTAGATAAAGTAAGACATTTATGAAATATTTAACTAACATTTAATCAATAAAAACTACGGTAAATCCAATGAAAAAATATCTAAATTCGAGTTCTGAGAAACATTTATAGAATTTTGAGATTTTGTATTAGATGGATAAATACAAGGCGGTGTATTAGGAATAGGCGGTAAAGGAGTTGCTGTTGTAATTGATGTTTCAACTTCCATAGGTTGAGAATTTTGCTATATAACTTTAACTTCTTTTAACTCTTCTTCTTTTTCCTCCTTATAGTTCCTTGATTTTACATAATTCGTCATTTTTTCTGTGTTTCCCATAGAAATGAATAAATGGGTTAAATAACTGAAAACAGCTCCACATAATCTAATAGACCATCCATATACTGCATGTAAAGCATATCCTCTTATTATAGTGTCAATTATCAATTTGCAAATGTGTAGTATTACTATAATCATAAAAATTCCTGATGAAAAGGATCCCCACGTAGTAAGTTTTTCAAATATTTTTTTCCAAGTACTTTCTGCAATACTCGTTAACGTATTTTCTGAAAATGTAACTCCATCTGTTACATCACCGAACAAAATTAGTGCTTTTTCCATAGGAAATATGAATTGTTCCTGTAATTTATCCAAATCTGTTTGTGAATAAATGCCATTCGTCGCTAAATTTTTTACAGCTTGAAATGTCCATCCTAAATGAGTATCTGGTTTGATAATATTCGTTGGAATAGACACTGTTGGCTTCGGTATAAGTATAATCCAGCGTCCATCAATTTCGTAATACGCTGGTACAATTGTATTACAATCTACTTTACTACTTTTCTTGATTAATATATGGGTTTTTGGTGTTAAAAACCAAGTTTCATTTCCCATAGAAACTGGTAAATGATTATAGCAATCTTCTGTATGTAATACTACTACTGATCTTGGTACACATTTGATTAAATGTACAACTTCTCCTGCTACTTTCGCCATATAACCTGGTTTCTTCATAATATTGTAAGCAAACTCGTCAGGAGCAATATTGGCAATGGATAAGGAATTTTGAATCACTTTTTTCTCAAGCTCGCATTTTTCAATAATTAAATTAATATATAAATCATAAATTTGATTTCTTAAATGTCTTTCTACATAAACAAACTTAGAATTTACATATGTGAACAAATCTAAATTAACTCTGTTAACTACTTCTCCATTTACTTTATCTACATCGAAAAAATATTTATTTAAGTTGCTATCTTTTTCTGTAATAAATAATTTTGGATGCTCAGTGCGAATTAACTCTCTATCACAATGAACTTCAATATTTTTTGTAGCTAATGCAAATGTTATTTCATTTGCATTTACAGAATAAACTATTCCTTTACTATCTGTACTAAAAGATTTAATTGCTACTCCTTTAAATAAAAGTTTATATGAATTTTCAAAACATTTTCCTTCCGGTAGAATATGCCAAAACGTATTTCCTCCCTCCATATCCATACAATTCTTATTTGAAAATATACAAACTACTCCTGAACTTAGTGTTAATCTATCATTTTTTAAGTTTACTCTAGCATTATTTTGTATCAATGTAATTTTGATTAAACCACGAACAAAGACATTAGTCCATGATCCAAAACTGTCTGCATAAGCAGCACCAGAACACGATCTATCTGCCGCACTTCCCGCAAAATCAATGCCTTTAGTAGTTGTTGAATTTATCTTTAAATCCGAAATAGTGCTAAAATTGTCATACTTAAAAATACCCGTTTCATGAATTAATTCGCATTGTTCGTGACTTAATTCTTTAATGTATTGTTGTTCCGCATTTTCAATTGGTATCAAATGTCCAAAAATTCCGCAAGAAAATATAGTTCTAGGAATTTCAACTTTACACTGAATAACTGGAATAGACCGAAAATCTACTATTTGTATAAGCTCAATAATAGTACTTGATGAATTTACTTGGTTATCTTGAAAGTCGCAATTTGCAGAGTCCAATAAAGAATATGTTGTTATGTTAGGTGCCGATGAGCCGCAATCGTAGCCTATGGTAGCTTCATTAACTTTTAAGAATATTTGAAAAATTATAATAAAGATAAACACAATCTTGAATTCTGAAATCAAATTCAGCATATTAATTTTTCTTTTTAAACAAGATTAATTTATTTGCATGAACTACGATTTGCTTTCCTTCTTTATTTATTATAATATTGCCATATTTTGATACTTCCATAATTTCAAAAGGTCCTACATTATGATTTTTTTCTAATTTTCCAGGTTTTGGTTCTTTAATCAACCATACCTCATCTCCTATTTCAAAATTTACTGATTTAATAAATCTGTCATAATATGTCTTAGACTTTTCTTTCGAAACTATTAAATTTTCACGTGCTAAATCAGCAATATTTTTCAAATTTGAAATTAAATTTGACAAATAGTTATTATTTATAGGCAATTTTTCTGAAGCTTTCAAAAGTTCAGACGAAGGTAAATTTGGTGGATAAGCAAATACTAATTCATATGGCATAAATTTATGTGCACTGTGAACACTTGTATTATATTGAAACTGTGCTAATTCTAATAAATCATCCCATGAAATATTTTTAGAAGAAAAATTCTTTAAATATTCACACAATGGGTGACGAGCTCTTTCTAAAGAACCTGTAAGGTCCCGCGATTGATCATTTATTAATTATCGATTTCAACATGTATAGCGTGCGTGGTTTGTATGAGTATGTGTGAGTACGCTGACGGTAGTTATATTGCAATATACCAGATTCGTGCGCTGGTTGAGCAATGGTATGACCGGGTTTCGTTGTTTAAGATCAACTCAGCATTCTCATGTATGTCGCCGCGTTATAATTTTTGTAATCCTTCTTTCGGTGGCGACTGTTGATTAGCTGCGGGTATCCCCACAATTAAATTATTAATCTGCTGTCTGATCGGAGGTCGAGTCTTTATAAACCCTCGACTCCATCAGCGCAGCGCCTTTCACGACCAGACCAGGTACCGGTGTGCGTCTAACCTCATCGTACGACTTGCCGCTGAAGACTAGCCGTCTACTTGGAGTTGCTACAGAAGGATATACACAAGACCGTAAGAGGGTGTCCAAGGTACTACCTGTAAGCTATCGGAGGGCTTAGAAATCCACTGAACTCTGCAGGCTAGCTGGCATATTTGCTGCGGTTGAAGGTATATTACGACCGTAGTACACTGCGACGAAAGGACCGCCAATCATATCTGGCGTGAGTGGGTGAAGCCACAGCTTAGATAAGTTTATTCCCTTGCCTCGACAAGCTGGTGTAGAGTAAGCCCTCAACACTCGCTAAAGAAAGAAGGACGCTTCAATCAACGGCGCGTGTTGTAAACGTAAGTTAGTTATAACACATTATTAAGAACTCGCGAATGACTATAATTGTAAAGAATACGAACTTAGACTAGCAAAGTACGATTGTGAGAGTAAATACCCTTAATAAAACCTGAAGTCTCTGCCTGGACGCCAAATAAAAATATAACAAAGAATAAAAATACCTAAAGACGCAAGATTTATTTAAACTAACGTTGACGCCCTTCAAGTACTAACAAAAACCTTATTGACTAAGCGCATAGACTAGATTTAAGCAGGAGGACTTATAGACGTCCGCAGACTCTGCCTGTTTATAAAGCAGCCATCAGCAGTGTGACCGCGCTTTCCGAGCGTGTCCACATTTTCCAGCGTTGCGTCCGCATAAGAGTATTTCGTGTCCGCAGACTACAAGCCAACGTCTTCATTGCCAGCAGAAGCGACCGCGGACATACTCGTGTCCGCACAACAAAGCCGTAAATACTCAACGTCGTGTCCGCGATTTTGCTCGCGTCCGCATTTTGCTGGATCGTGTCCGCTGACTTGGTAAGCGCGTCCGCTAATATTGGCAAGGTCCACATAAACGGACTAAGAGTAAAGTAAAGGTAAGAGGAACTTCAAGGACCAGAATAAGGGTCAACGACACAGTTACCCTTTTAAATTTATTTATTATTAATTTAACCTGCAATATAAGATCCCGATCAAAGACAACTTCCGAATAAGTTAAATTCGGTCCTTACAAACCATTAGATTGTGGTGAAAAAGCAGTTGTTTTAATTTTTGAAAATTAAAACCATTTGGCTACTGCTTTCATTAGTTTAGTTGTAAAATTTGTACCTCTATCAGTTAACACTACTTTTGGTGAACTAAAAATACATATGAATTTTTATATGAATGCATCAGCTACCGTTTCAGCCGTTTGATCTGGTAACGGTACTGCAATTAAATATTTAGAAAGTTGATCTTGTATAGTCAAAATATATTTGTTATTATTTTTAGTTACATTCAAAGGTCCTACTATATCCATAGCTACTTTATCAAATGTTTCAAAAGGAGTATCTGTAATCACCATAGGCTGTCTTGTTTTTACTCTTTTTAATTTATTTCTCTCACAGTCACTACAGTTTTTAACTCTACTTTCTATATCTTGTTTTAAGTTTTCCCAAAAATATTTAGACCTTATACGATTAAAAGTTCTAGTAACACCTGCATGTCCCCCTAATAAACTATCATGATTTTCTTGAAAAATCCTATCTTTATCCTTAAAATCTACATATTTAATATAATTTAAACAAATTACTATTCTTATTCCCGAATTTTCAAACACTTGCACTAAAATTTCCTCAATATCTGACCAATTTAAATTATGTATTTTCAGATCTTTTGAAATACTGAAATGATCAATTTTTTCTATCAACAAAATATCCTTAAACTGCTTAAAAATCTGTAATATATTTTCTTTAATCATAGAAATTGATTGAGCTACATTAATACATAGAATAAAAATTTTATATGCCTTAAGACTTATACCTTCTACCTCATTTAATTTTATAGAACAACCAATATTGTTTTTTTAATAAAATTATTTGTATTTATATCTAAACCTTCCCCTTTACTATCTATAAAATGTACAATATTATCTTTCCTATTTTGAATCAATTTCTTAGTATATACAATATTTTTTCCCACAGACTTATACGATAATTTTCTATTATTTTTATCCCCTTCTTTCAAATCCAAATTATTGTTTTTCTCAGCAAATCATTTATTTTTAATTCCCCTTTTTTTATAAATCTTCTCTTTTTGCTTAACTCTAGCTTCATTCAACTTTTCTATTTTCTAATCATTTGACAAAATGTCCGTAATTTCTTTAGACTTCAACTGTTTCGCTTTTTGAGCTCTAGTAATCACATTTATTTGAATATTGTCTATTGGATTTCTCGATAAAGCATCCGCATTTACATTATTTTTTCCCGGTTTATAAATAAGCTCATAATCGTAATCTAATAATTTCAAACGCCACCGCTGAACTCTCGAATTTTTATCAGCAGTTTTAAAGGATAATAATGGCTTATGATCAGTAACAATGTAAAATTTATTTCCATAGTTATAATTTCTAAATGTCTTTACAGCAAACATTATTGCTAAAGCTTCCCTTTCACAGGAGCGGAGACGGCTCGTCGGCAAAAGTTCTGGGTTCGATCCCGACTCTCGGCTTTTCTGTCATTAGGACACCTCTATGTTTACATACACCTGTATGTATATACTTAAGTGTCTTATAACGTCGAAGCTCCAGTGGTTCGGATTCCACTGTACACAATCTATGGATGTATTGTGTAGCTAAACTGTAGGTCCAGTTTGGGCGTGTGCAGTCCATGTGTGCGTCGAGCATATATATACGTATATCTGCTCGGGGCACAGACATGGCTAAAACATGCCTAGACTATAGGGAACTCCGCCGACCGGAGCCACAAGGTATACTCTAAAGGTATCACTGCGTGGAATCGGGCGGCGGGGGGAGGAAGGTACAGCATAATGGGCATCTGCCTCAGTGCTCGGTCATGGCACGTCCCCGAGCAAGGGCCGCCATGACCACCTCCACCACTACCAATCGGGCAAATTCCCTTTCATAAGTATGATAATTCTTTTCTGCTGCTTTTAATACTCTCGAAGCAAATGCTACTGGTCTATCTTCTCCAATTTCCCCTTGAGAAAGCACAAAACCAACTGCAAATTTTGCCGCATCAGGTGATAATGAACGGTTTTTCCATATCTGGAAATTGTAATATTGGAGCAGAACTTAATGCATGCTTTAAATTTTCAAAAGCCTTTTGTCTTTCATCTGTCCATACAAATGTTTCCGTTTTTTGTAATAACATTAATAACGGCTTTGCTATGTCCACAAAATTTTCTATAAATCTTCTATAATAACCCGCTAAACCTAAAAATTCTCTAATATTTTTTCGCGTTCTAGGAATTGGAAATTTATTTACAGCTTCTATTTTTTTTGGATCAGTTTCAATTCCCTGTTCACTAATTATCTGACCTAAAAACTCAACTTCTTTCTGAAAAAAATTACATTTACTTATCTCTAATTTAAGACCAGCATTTCTAAGTTTTTCCGCAACCAAATTAAATCTATCATTATGTTCTTCTATAGAATTAGCTACTATAACAATATCATCAATATACACAAAACAAAATCCTTTTTCCACTAATTCTCCTAATACTTTCGTAAGAATTCTCTGAAAAACTCTAGGTGAATTAACTAAACCAAAAGGTAATACCTTAAATTCAAATCTACCTAAAGGATAAACACTAAAAGCAGTTTTATGAATATCTTCCTCTCTCATTTTTAGCTGATGAAATCCAGAAACCATATCAATCGTTGTAAAATATTTATTCTTACCGACATTATCAAAAATTTGCGTAATATCTGGTACAGTTTTAGCATTTAATTTTCTATAATCTATTACCAATCTCCATTTTTTCTTGCCATCCTTTGTTAAACCTTTTTTAGGGACAACAAAAGCTGGAGCATTAAAGGACTTGTTGACGGTCTAACTAACTCATTTTCAATTAATTTTTTCGTTTCTAAAATAGCAATCTGCTTTAATGTATATTCTAAAGGAAATTGTTTTACGTATATGGGTTTATGATCAGTTAAATGTATCTCGTGTTCTTCTACATCACATACACCAAGATTTTCGCCTTCTAGCCAACAAATATCCTCATTTTTCAAGATCAAGTTTTCTACAATTTTCCTCTTTCTTCGCGACAAATGATTCAAATTAATAGTATCCATTAATAATCTTTGCCTTTCAATTTTATCTGAATTCTCGATTTCTTCAGAACTTTTTTCATTTACTGAATTTAAATAAATAGCGCCACAATGCATAGTTTCTTCTGCATTTGGCAATTTTAAACCTGGTAATGTAACAAAACTTTTTGGCATATCCTGGATATCAAAAGTCAAATAATTTATCTTTTTATTTAATTTATGAATTTTTCTGTCATTTTCACAATGTATATTATTACGTTCTAAAGTTTCAATAAATTTTAAATAGTTAATAGTGAAATCTTGATTAACCAAATAATCATTCTGTTCATATTTTTCTAGACATTTATTTATATTTGCAATAAAGGTTTCAATATTGATTTTAGAATTATTTAAAAATTCAATCAATTTGCGCTTATTCCATTCACAATTCTGATCCGAAAAATCTTGTTGCTCGCTATTTGTTTGCTCTAAACTACTATTTTCTAAAACATTACCATGAAACAACATATTTTCTTCAATATTACTATGAATTTCACTTACTGTATTTAGAACTTTCTTTAAATCTTGCTGTAAAGATATATTCCCTTTATTCATTGTATTAACTCAAATAATATACGAATCATCCCTTAAGGGGTTATGCCTGAGTTAAAATTCAAAAAAATCAAAAAATTTTTGATTTGATTTTTTTAAGGAAAATTTAATGTAGAATACGCTGCTGAAGTCCTTTTTGTCCGAAAAAATTCCGTTACAAAGTTATAGGCAAAATACTAAAAAAATACAATTTTTCAAAATTGCGTATTATTGATATTTTGTCTTATAGCACTTTTGATTATTTAAAACAATTGCTTTTTCATAGAAAATGTAAAATTAAATGTGTTTACAAACTTCTTTTGAAAACGCAATTTTATTTAAAAAAAAAAATATTATTTATTGAATCATTACATACTGTAAATAACTAATTTTTATAAAATCGTAGATTTTATTTTTATTTTGAATTTTCAAAATAAAATAAATTTAGGATTTAAATTTAGTCTTGTAATTTTTTAATCAAACTTACAAAGGGGTAAAAAATATTCGTGCAAATTTAAATTACCGCCTGAAAAAAGACACTTTACAGCATATGGAAAAGGAAATCACTGTTTTACCGAAATAGTCGAGTTTGCATTCAGACTGTCAGACATCAGCTGTTTCGTCTGCTGTCTGTAGTTTAGTGTAAGCTGGATGTTGTGCTGTTGTGATAGCTTCTGAGTCTACAAGTCTTCAAATTTAGATAAGTGTTTGGACTATAAACAACATATGATTTGTAAAGAATTTGTTCTTTGTGAGTATATTCTTGATTTTTAGGTGTACGGGCTATAATTATCATGTGTACAAGATGCCTGTGTGATAAATAGTCTCCAACCATCTCTAAGTCTACTGTGATTGTTAATAATCCTGGAAAGTCATGGGTAAGCAATACCAACAATTATATTCATGTGAAACATACTGACTGTGAATGCGTATCAAAAATTTATATTTCAATTTCAGCTCTCGATACTGGTATATCTACATATACAGCACTCGGGTCTTTATATATGCCTTAATATGTAGGTATCTTATGCCAAAATATAAGAAAAATATGCTAAGCAGTTCATGTAAGTACTACCCGATAAGTATACATATGCATCTTGATAAACTTTAAATCAGATGATCAATTGACACCAGACAGGATGGAAAATCTTCTTAATATGTTTCTTCACTGCTTGAACGGAGCAGAATTGACTAATACAAGGTAAAAGTCAATATTGCGTATGTGCATATATGTAATATTCACTATAATTACTGATATAATCATCTTATGAGTTAATAAATATTTAAAATTTATTTTTTGTAGAAAAGTCTTCCGCTCAAGCAGTGAAGAAACATATTCAGAAGATTTTACATCCTGTCTGGTGTCAATTCATCATCTGGATGCTGAGATATCCTGCGGCAAAGGGAAAAAAGTGCTGAAAATTAATGATTCATACATGTAATTGTTTACAATGTAAGTATAGATATATAATTTTTTTAAAATAGTTAAAAATATGTTTAATACCTATATTTGAAGTAGGAGAAAGATTTTTTTTATACTATTAATAAATAATTTTTTTCAGCCTATTACTTATTAATGTCTTTTTTACAGGTTCAACTCAGGCATAACCCCTTAAATCAACAATCATAGGTCTAATTGTATTACAAATACTAAATACAAGTACTAAATACAGTTTCCATTTTATCATTTAAAGAAAATTCTAAATTCATATTTTCTACTTTTCCATCTAAAATTGATATTACATTATGCATTGCCCTATTTTCTTTTAAATCTAAAGTACTAATATTATTACTATAATTATTTATGGCTGATTTTAATGGAATTTTTTTTCCATTTATTTCTAAATATCCCTTATCTAATCTTAATTTTTGCTCTAATAAGGCTTTTATCCCCAAAATATCATCGTAAGGAATTGAAAAATCATTAGGAGCTACGTGAAAATCAAAATCTGTCTAATTTATAAATAATTTTACATTACCTAACGTCCCAATAGAATTTTCCGTAATTCCAGAAATTAATATTCTATTACCAGTATTAATTACATGAGCAATTAATTTATCCTTTTTTATAATATTCAATTGAGCAGCACTGTCAACTAATAATCTATAAGTAGTATTTGAATATTCACCTGTAATTTCAATACATTGCAAAAGATTTTCTAACTTTAACACATAAGTTTCAAACAATACATCTATTATATCATTGCTATTCTAACACAAATTATCACTCATCCTATTAAATTCACCATTATTATAACTTTTCATTTGTAATGGGAACGCTTTCTTATTGCAATCCCTTCCTACACGTTCCCTCGAGGAAGAGAATTGAAGTTTCCCTGATTTCTTCTCAAGCAATTATTTAAAGTATGACCAACACCCTTACAACCTGAACAAAATTGTTTTTGTTGCGATTCTAATTTTTTAATTTCATCACAATTATCAGCTCTGTGACCCACTTTATTACAAAAATCCCACTTCTCCTGTGCAGCTTTTAAAGCTGATAATTTTCTTCATTCATCAATTGAATGTCCTCCCCAATTACAATACTCACACACTTTTCTTACTCCTCCATTATTGAAATTATTCTGATTTTGTGGTTTGAATCTATTCCCATAATATCTTTGTAGCTGCTGATTATTATTATAATTACTATTATTATAATTATTTCTATTATTTGCATAATTATTCCTATATCCATTTCTATTTAATTGTTGATCGCTTTGTGTTGCTTTAAGGGGTTATGATAGTGTTAAAATTTTGAAAATATTAATTTTTTTTTATTCACTTTTTTCACAGTTAATAGTCCGTAGAATATGGTCCTGAAAGCCGTTTTTTGCTAAAAAAATTTGCCTTGAAAATATCGACAAAAAACTGATAAATCTGTTTCAAGTAAATTTTTGAAAAATCGTTATTTTTAAATATTTTAATTAGGCCAAACTTGTGAAAAGGATTGTTCTACCACACTTTTTACAGAGTTATTTCATGAGAAATCTTACTGAAAATACGACTTTAAAACCGTTTTACAAACCGTTTTTTCTCATGAGTTATGTATTTATTTCCGTAAAATAAATAAAATCCGTAAAATAAATAAAATCCGTAAAATCAATAAAATCCGTAAAATTAATTTTTCTATGTGTGATTTTATGTTAATAAACTCAATGTGTTATAGGCATTCAACAAATTTGAATCAAGTAAAGGCATTCAACAAATTTGAATTTGCCACTCGAACAGGTTGTACCTCACAGCGTCCGGTCGAGAATGAAGATTACTGTTTGATCGGTATAGTAGAATTTTCTGTAAAGCAGCAGAAAGCAGCCAAACAGCTGTTTTTCATCCAAGACACTAGATCAGTGCAGTTAATCTGCTAGCTGCTGTAACAATGCTTATAACCTCAGTGGTGTTGTAAAAGTGCAAGAGCTTCTGCAGAGTACAAAAATTTTTCAGTTAAGTATTGGAAACTAATCAGTAATAATTGTGTTCATAATGACCTTTTTCTTTGTTGGTTTATTTTTTGCTTTTAGTTATACGGGTGCAATTCAGCAAGATGAGAGTTTATATTGACTGTCTGGAGTATTATTTTGCATACTTTTTAACAACTTGAAGTGTATTTAATAATGGTAAGTATTGCATATAATTGTAATTCATAAACATAACTTGATTATGAATAGCTAACGATAATTTTTATTTTATTTCCAGCTTCTAAATGCTATTATCACACAGCATGATATGCGCATACCACCAAATATACTTAATTGTATGTATATTTGAGTACCAAAAGCAAATCAAGGTATGCCACATAGTTTCTGTAAGTATAGCTGAGTTCATTTGTATGATTTACATTATAAACTTTAAATGCCTTTTACTCAAATTTAGTTTTTTCATGGTTTTCATGTACTTGCCGCAACTTTCTGAACGAACCGTAACATCAATCCGGATGAACCAAAGTGGAAAACCTTCCTTATGAGTACGGTCATAAACTGAGTGGAGCAGAATTGGCAAAAATAAGTTCAAAGTCAATGTTACGTATGTTTACATATGTAACATTCACTATAATTATTAATATTATCAATATATGTTTAATTAATTATATTAATTTTGTGTTTTTCAGGAATCTGTTCCACTTAGTCTGAGACCAGACTCATAAGGAAGATTTGGCACTTTGATTCATCAGAATTAATGGTACGGTTCCATCAGAACCATGCGGCAAGCAAATAAAAGTGATGAAAATCATGATTTTTGGTAAGCAATTCCTTTAATTGTTTTTAAATATTATACTCACTTTATGCATATTATTTATGCATAAAAGTGATCTATATTACTTGTATTTGAAAGCAAAAATATAGTTTTTAGAGCACCTATATTTCTATTAATTTTTTACAACACTAACAATTTTTCGTTTTTTTCAGGTTTTAACACTGTTATAACCCCTTAAATTTCTCACAATCTTTTACTACATGCCCTAAACCTTCACATAATTGACATTTCAATTGTTGCTTAGCTTTATAATCCTGAACAAGAATTTTGACCTTTTCACAATCATTACTATCATGATCTGCAATTTCACAAATTGTACAAAATCTAAATCTATCCACTCCTAATTTACAAAATTTTGTAATATGTCCTCTTTTATTACAACGCGTACAATATACTTCTGGACAATTTTGAATAGTATGGTCAACACTATCACAATAACGACATTTTCTTGAATTTTGAATAGATACATTTACACATTTATTCGGATTATGCTCTGGTTCTTTGCATTTTGAACATAATATATACTCCAAAATATACGTACATTGCGAAGCTTCATGACCCATCTCTTGACAATACTGACAATGAAAATTTTGCTTTCTATTTAATTTACATGAGCTAATTGAATGCCCAGATTTACTACAAAAATTACAAATCAATTTTATTTTATCTTTTACTACATTACAATTATTGGATAGATGGTCATCCTCTTTACAATATACGCAGCCTGCATATCTACAAAATAATGTTTCGTGATCACGCTCTTTGCACATTTGACAAAACATTACTTTGTTAATGCTCTCCTCTTTTTCTCCATAGCAATTATTTATCAAATTTTCAAAACCTTTTCGCATTTCTAATTCTTTCTCTATTTTTAGTGCTGCTTGCGACAAATCAGAAAAAGTTATTTCATTTCCTAATTCATATTTAATTTCATTTCTTAGTCCCTTTTTATAACTTACTGCTACTTTATTATCTAGTTCTATCCAAAATCTCAACTCTTCATCATTCGAAGGGTCTTCCAATTTCTTTAGTTCTTTGATTTTTAAAACCAAATCTTTTACTCTATTATTATAAGATAATACCGATTTCTTATCCCCCTGAATTATTTTTGAAACTTTAGTATATAATTCATAAATATCTTCTGAAATATGATTCAATTGTCTTATTGCCCTTATCAAATCTAAAACAGAATCTAATTTACTATTTCTTAACGCTCTACCAACTTCACCCTTTAATTTGAATTTTAATAAACTTATTAAACTTTTCTCATCAATTTTATCAACTAAATTTCTTACATCCTTGAATATATCAATATACTCTGTATGTAACATATTTTTCCCATCATAGACAGGTACAAAATCAGCTACATCTTTTAAACTTAATTTTATTGGTCTTCTTTGTGACTGATCACCACTTACTCCAGCACCATTTGGAGCCATATTTATTACCTGTACATTAGAGGAATTCACATCTACTTTACTATTATCTTGCAAATTACTAGCTTCTGAATTTGACTCTAGCCCTGAATTATTTAAATCACTCAAATCAGTATTAGATTTTTCAAGCTGTTGTCCTATAACAGATCTATTAATTGTGTTAGATATAGAATCCGAAATTCCCGTATTATTTTGAACTTCAATCGTTGTAATATCTTTTACTATTGTATTTAAAAATTTATCAAATTCCAAATTCTCTGTCTTTTCAAAATTTTCCTTCTGTTGACTTATATCATCAATATTCTTAATAGATGTATTACTCAATGAATGATACCCTTGATCAAATGTAGGTAAAATATATTTTGACGTGCCTGTTATTAAACTTTGTTCAGCTTGAAAACCTCCAATATCCGAATACCTATTGCTACTTTCTACTTGAAATGTTTCATTCAAAATACTATTTGTAGTATTAAAAAATTCCTCTGAACTAGTTTTATTTACTTTCGGCGTAGAATTTTGATTTCCCTTAACTATTGGACTTACAACTTTTTTAATAACACCAGTATTAGAATTGATTTGATCTAATGAGTCTTTATTTGTTTCAAGACTTGACGTTTTTACAGGCGATCTCTGTAATTTACTACTTCTTTTAAACGGATCTAATTTTAGATATTTTTCAAGAGATTTCTCAAATGATGGATGCTATTGAATTTGTTGCCGAGTTAATTTTCTAAATGGCAAAGAATCCTCAATGGTTTATGATCCTTATCACTCATTTGATCATTTACTATACATCAGTAGTATACCCCGGACTATGGAGCGTCATAACAAACCCCCACCACTGCCCCCTAGAGCAGCGGTGGAGGTCTTGCTGACGCTCCATAGTCCGGGGAATTGTTTTATACACAGAGAGAGAGACCACGGCCTCAGAGCAGTGGAGGATGATCTCATAGTCTGGGTAGTGGGGGACCGAGAGAGAGAGAGAGAGAGAGAAATTATAATTAAAAATATGATTGACTTACCTATAGATCGCGCAGGTAGAAGCCTCGCCACCACTCGAAACAGACTAAGTTCTCGTCCTCATCCCAGTCTTCACTTCCATAGCCTGAGTCGTCGTCGTCGATGTTATTGTCGTCATCTAAACTCCACGAATCGTCACTAATAATGTCTGAGCTCTCACTTAAATTGTTCACTAGGCTCCAATCGTCGTTTGTACTGTAACCGGCGTCACCATCAGCAATCTCCTCGAAGTCCTCATCAGCCACATCTTCGTCGACTTCTTGCACAGGAATCGGCTCCATTGTACTTTTTTTATGTCTTTTATCGAAGAAGATGTGGGATTACTCCACATCGACATCGCTGTCGGTGTCATCGGAGTTATCGATGACCATAACGATCTCTAGATCCATATCGTCATCGCTAGATATCACAATAACACTATCACTGTCACTATTGCTATCACTATCACTATAATCACTGTCCACGAGATCTACGGGCCGATCGATTTCGATTTTGTCGTTATAACGCCGTATCTCGACGAACATGGTAACACATTAACTGCGATCGCGATTACGTCCTTTTCTCGAGACAGTTATTGTTTTACTAAGGAGGATTCTTCTTCTACAAATCTGCAGAGTTCATTCTTCATAACTGCTGTCTTTATATGTGTAGCTTAGTCAGCCGTCTTTGTTTATAGAGGTTGCATTTTCTCGATAGCAGATGCAGCTCTTAGCAAAACTCCATAATACAGCTGTATGAGTCATGTAGTTTTGTCTACAGCTGTGTAGTTTGCAATCACGCAGATGTATAACACAGAGTTTTAGCACAGATCTTCGGCTAGGTATCAGGTATCACTGATACGCACGAGCACGAAGACCGACTCCATCTTATCTCTCTCGCGACTTACAAAATTTAAAAAGTTTAAATAATTAATTAAATTGAAATTTAGCCACGGTTATGGGTTAAGCATGTCCACAACCGCTTCTGTTCAGAGATCGAAAATTCGTTTATTTCCGCGATATCTCCAATATTAAGGGATATAAGCGAATTTCCAAATTTTCAGAAAATTTAAAATAGTAGCCGAGAGCTGATTTTTGGACCACAGACTCGTTTCGACGTGTTCTAGCACTAGCCGTTGAAAAAATAATGAAATTCCAAAAATTGGAGATTTCTTGAGGACAGGTCTTCGGATGGGTATCAGGTATCGCTGATAACTCCAATGCAAAGCTCAACCGTGATCCCAAGTAGTTTTAGATTATTTTTGTTCTCTATTTTTTTTCCATCAAAATTACTGTATTAACATCGGTTGATGACTAATACACATCTGTTGGTAGGGAATCAGCATTTTTTTCCGCCCACCTCTTCATCGGTGAAACTATAGCACCCAAGACTATAAATCACACTTAGCTTAGTTGCAAGAATACCCGAACATGTCCCAGGCCCTGAAATCTGTACTATCAGCGAAAAGCATTGTGCTGTACTCCCCGCCTCTCACCCCTGCAGAGGTTACATTTAAGCCGAGGTACAGCTGTGGAGTCAGACAGTTGAGTTCTCCTTTGGATAACTGCAACATAACTTAGCCGCAATGTTTCGCGCAACAGCTCTTCATTTAATTAACGTGATTAAGAAAGCTTTGAGTATAGCTGTGTTATTAGACCCTTACATAAAAACAATGTGTGTTACAGTGTGGGCGTCTGATCTTGAGCCGAGATCAATCCAAGAACTGTGTAAAAAGTTACATTTTCTGCTACTACTCTGTAGAATAACAACAGTGCATCGTATGTATTGTGTTGGTTTACTCCGTAATCCTGAAGTTTTATCGATTGCTATGAGTGCTGTACGACAACGAGCTGATCATGAGCATCCGCTGGCACAAATCATGCTTCGCCAGCAATGTAAGTATTTTTGTTCATTGTATATTAGGAATCTTGTTTACGAACTATTTTTAAGTAATATAATTGGTAGTGGTCGATGAGATGATGAGAGATAATGAAGGAGATGCAGCTATAATGGCATGTGATCTACAACAACAACATCAATCAACAGCAGTTAATGCAGATCGTCAATTAATTAGAACCCGGAAACGTAGGCGCACCAGCAGCTCAAGTAGTTCTAGCAGTAGCAGCTACAGTAGTTCTGATAGCCCCAATAGTTCTAGTACCTCTGATACATCCAGCAGTGAAACCGAATCAGCTGAAGGCAAGAGCACAAACTAGTTGTTTTTAATTTTACTAAATTTTATTATATTTTATTAATTAAGATATATTTATAGATAACTATTTACAGAGCGGTGAAGGTGATCCACAACCTCGTTATATAATTGAAACAGAATCAGCTCGTTTTTATAGATATTTTGGTTATGAAGGAAGAGAAATTACAGGATATATACCACAACCACCGTTAAATGCAAACTTTTATACATGGATAGAATCTTGTGTACAGGATCTTTATCAGCGTCTTTGTGCAGATAGTTATCCGATCGATTTTATTGGCTTAACTATAAATTCAACGCAATTTAATCAAGGACCACTATGGCTATCATTTAGACCAATTCAAAACTTTTTAGTTGAAGATCTGTGGCAATTATAAAAAAGTGCAATGCAAAGTGCAAGTGAATTAAACGTGAATGAGAGACTGTTACTTGTGCTATAGTTCAAAATATGGTGGGGCGTGATCGTGGACGCTTAACCTTAGAATCAGTAAACAAAAAATCTATATTGTCAATTAGTAACAATGATAATCTCTGCTTACCGAGGAGTTTAGTTACTGGTTATGCTCATGTCGTCAGAGATAAAACACGTTCTGGTGCTCTTCACACGTATTGGAATCAGATTCGACAGTCACGAGGAAGAATACAGGGAAAGGCTGCCTCTGACCTGATAAATTTGGCGGGCGTACAAATAACAAATGAAGGATGTGGCCTCGTTGAAATCCAGAAATTTCAAGAGTTTTTTGCAACTCACGGTACAGCGATCGTAGTTTATAATTTTTCAACATTCGATAAAGGAGCTGCGCCAATATATGATGGTACACAATATGTAATTGAAATTCATACCTCTGTACTATATACTTTACGTGTTATGTATTATGAACGGCTAAGCCATTATGAACCAATACTGAATCTGGTCAGTGTATATGGTAATGATGGTTATTGATTACCTTGCAATAAAAGCTATTGGCGACCGGAAGACCATAGATGTACCAATAGATGTTATAAATGTTTTTCAATACCACCTTGTAGAATTACTGAAAATACCATAAAATGTAACAACTGTTCACGACTATTTTTTGGTAATGATTGTTTGAACAACCACATGAAAATAGGGTCTTATAGTAGAAATAGTAATGTATGTAGTAAAATCAAACTCTGTCAGAGTTGTTATAAGCTCATTAAAAAAAATAAACAACATGAGTGTGGTATATCTTTTTGTACAATTTGTAGAAGACAGACACCTATTAGACATTTATGTTACGTACAGCCAACAGTTGGAAAGATCAAGACCTATCTTATTTCTCTTTTACGACTTTGAGACACAGCAAACTCTATCCATGATAGGTGATGAAGAAAAAAAAGTACACGTTCCTAATTTATGTGTTGTTCAGCAAGTATGTACAGAGTATTCACATATTAAAGATATATCAATACCCTGTCAAGAATGCGGTATTCGTGAATACGTGTTCGATAAAGAACCAATAAAACAGCTCGTTGATCTTGCTTTAGCACCACGAGAGCGGTTTCATAAAGTTCTATGTATAGCTCACAATTCACAAGGCTTTGATGCACAGTTTATATTCAAATATATCGTAGAAAAATATACTCAAGACCGTATCGAGCCATTGGTTGCCATGACCGGGTCAAAAATAATTTTAATGGAGGTTTTACATGCAAAATTCATCGATAGTTTAAATTATTTTCATATGCCTCTAAGTAGTTTACCGAAAGCCTATGGGCTACCGCAAATGGAGAAAGGTATTTTTCCTCATTTATTTAATACTGAAGAGAACCAAAATTACGAAGGACCCCTACCACCTCTTGACTCTTATAGTCCAAATACAATGAACAGCAGTGAACGAGCCAAATTTTTACATTGGTATGACGAACAAGCGAGAAATGGATATGTGTTTAATTTCAAAAATGAAATTCTGAAATTCTGTAAACAAGATGTAACAATTTTGAGATTAGCATGTTTAGCTTTCCGCAAAACATTTTTAAAATTCAATGTTGACCTTTTTACCGAATGCACAACAATAGCTTCTTCTTGTATGCGGGTATTTAGAAAAAAATTCTTGAAAAATTCTTGAAAAAAAATCAAATTGGCATAATGCCACCTCGAGGCTACAGAATGACAGATAAACAGTCTGAAATTGCTGTTCACTGGCTTACCTGGATGGAGCAGCACGTTCTTCATCGTCATATTGAACATGCAGGTCGAGGTCAGGAAAGAAGATTGTTCGAGAATATATTAGTTGATGGGTTTAGAGAGCCGCGAGAAGACGAGAATCACAAGGGTGTAGTGCTTCAATTTCATGGCTGTTTTTGGCATGAATGTCCTCACTGCTATAGGATAAATAGAAATACACCATTAAAAAGTGGTGAAACTATGGATAACAGATATGAAAGAACATTAGGTATTCGTAATAAATTGAAATCAGCCAATTATCAGTTAATTGAGAAATGGGAGTGTCATTTTAACGATGAGATTTCCCAGAATGAAGAACTTCGACGCTTTGTATGTGAAAACAGTGTAAATGTGAAGCAGAAACCGCTTGATCCACGCGATGCATTTTTTGGAGGTCGTACTGGTAATACAGTAAAAATATTTGAATGTCAAGATCAAGAAAAAATTAGATATGTTGACGTCTGCTCGCTCTATCCATTTATCTGCAAACGAAAATTTACGTTGGTCAAGAAGAATGTAGAGAAATAGTAGGAGCCTACAACGACATTGTTCAAGTGAACTGTTTAATAGTATATGATGTGCTACCGCCACGAAATTTATATCATCCTGTTTTACCTGTAAAAATGCACGGAAAATTAATATTTCCTTTATGCCGTTCATGTTGTGAACAATTAATTCAAGATGACTGCCCTCATGAAGAACCTAAAGAACGTACACTTCAAGGAACATGGGTATCGGAAGAAATAAAAAAAGCTATCACATTGGGATACACGGTGACAGCCGTCTATGAAATCTGGCAGTACGAGATGACTCAATATAATCAAAAAGAACGGAAAGGTGGTATTTTTCCTGAATATATAAATGAGTTTTTTCTCAAAAGTCAGCGGCATCGGGATACCCACCTGAGTGTATCACGAATACGGTTAAGGAGCAGTATGTGAGAGATTTAGAACGTGATGAAGGTATAAGATTAAACAAAACTGATATAAATTTCAATGCTGGTCTACGATCTGTAGCAAAACTTTGATTAAATTCTCTATGGGGTAAGTTTGGCCAGAGGGAGAACTTAACAAGAACAGAAGTTGTGAATAATCGAGAGACTTTAATAAACTTACTCACTAGTCCAGAGGTAGATGTAAATGGTATATTTATTACCTGTCAATGATAATACCCTTTATTGTTGAAATTATAAATTTATGCTTTGCACAGCAGTGCAACGAACTTAGGAAAATGCGGACAATGCTGAATTGTCATATCAGCCTTTTATAACCGAGCGATTGACCGCTGAGAGGAGTCAGTTTGTAATGTGCTTTTGTATCGGGTAGTAGCAGTGCTAAGATGCACTGAGTAAGATATAATAAATAAATGTAATTAATAAATATTAAATCTCTTCTCCTATACTTAATTTTTCACCATATTTTAACATGGTAGCAGAGCGTGGTTGCTAACTCAAATAAGTACGTAGGAAAACTTATTCATGAGCAGTAAAGATAAATATTGGTATTTGAAAGGAAAAAACCCAGGTTGGGTATATACAGTTCCAAAAGAAGAATTAGTTGAATTTTTGTGTTTAATCGAAAAGAGTTTAGTATTAAAATTTATACCTTACGACGAGTTAAGGAAAATAGTCAAGCAAACTCTAGAAAAAGAATGTGCAGCTTCAGCATCAAAACAAGAATTGATTGAAATTTTGGATAAATACGCTACCAAACCGATATATGATACCTTCAAACTAGATGATCTAAGAAAGGCAGCCAAAACTGTACTAGAAATAAAATCTGAAGATCAATCGAAAGAAAACCAACTACATCTACAAAAAAACCAAATCAAACTAAGGAAACAAATAGAAGAAATGGCAAATAATGAAGAAATTAAAATCCAGTTATTTGATGGTAAAAATTATAGTATATGGAAGAAGAGAATATTATTGCTATTAAAGTGGAAAAAATGTGATGAACCTGCAACTAGAGTAAGGCAGAATAGTGAGGACCAAAAAGTATGGGACGAAAAAAATCTGAAAGCAATGAATTATATTTATGGCAGTATTTCGAATGATCAACTAGAATTTGTGAGTGAAAAAGATACAGCTTTAGAAATTATGAAGAAATTTGACGAATTATATTTGAAAGAATCATCGGCTTTGCAGATATGCATAAGAAATAGATTAGATAAAATAAAGTTAAAAGATTTTGACAATTGCAGTTTATTTTTCACAGAATTTGAGAAGACGATAAATGAATTGAAAAATGCAGGTGGAAAAGTTGATGAACGAGAAAAGTTAAATTATATGCTGAGAACATTACCCGATTCACTAAGCTATTTTGGAGATTCAGTAGATACAATGCAAGAAAGTGATAGAAACTGTGAATTTTTAAAGAATAAAATAAACATGTGGAAAAGCCGAAATACAGAAAAGGATAGCGGGAAGAAAAAACAAGTGTTTTTCAAGCTGAACAAAACAAAGATAAAAACTGTTTTGGATGTGGCAAATTTGGACATATTATGAATGAATGCCGAAACTCATGGACCAGAGGAAGAGGCAGCAGAGGCACAGCGCACTGGCGAGGAGGTGCGCATAATCAACATCAGCAGCAACAACAGACACAGCAGTTTCAAGGTCGCGGAAGCAGAGGTGTACAACGAGGTTACTATCGCGGAAGCAGAGGTGGACAACGAGGCTACTATGGTGGAGGCAGAGGAAATCAGAGACACGATGCGAGGTATAGTGAAAACGTCAGCGATCAAGTGACACCAGAGTCATTTTTAGCAGAGGTAAAGCGCGATGATGAATGTGACGCGAAAATTTATGCTTGCGATACAAATAAAATAGATTGGATATTAGATAGTGGCTGCTCAGACCACATAGTAAATGACGAATCTTATTTTCATGAATCAATCACTTTAGAGAAGCCAATAAGTGTGAAAGTTGGTGATGGTAGAATTTTGAAAGGTACAAAAATCGGTAAAATCATAACTTATTTTAGTGCAAATAGAGTGTCAACTAAGGTAGAAATATCCAATGTATTTTACGTTAAAGAAATGGATAAAAATCTGTTAAGTTTTGCGAAAGTAACGGATAAAAATAAAATTATTTCTGTTGAAAATACATCGAAAATATATAATAAACAAAATAATTTAATTGCGGTAGCTTACAAAGAACATGGATTGTATAAAATCAGTAGTTTTATCGATAGTAAAGAGTGTTATAGCGTAGAAAAAAATAAAAAAATTGAAACACAGAAAGAAAGATATCATAGACTGTTAGGTCATGTTAATTTTAAATATCTAGAAAATATGTGTAAAAATAAATTAGTGGATGGTATGCCAGAAAAATTAGAATCAGTAATTTTGAAATGCGGTACATGTATTCAAAATAAAATGCATAATTTGCCTTTTGCAAATAATCGAACAAGAGCAACTGATATTTTAGAACTTATACATACAGACTTGAATGGGCCACATAAAACTACGGGATTTGATGGTTCACAATATTTTCTAACATTTATTGATGATTATAGTAAATGCGCGTTAGTTTATACGATAAAGTCAAAGTCAGAAGTTTGTGAATGTTTTATTGACTATATTAATAAAGTTGAAAATATTACTGGAAAAAAGATAAAAAGATTGAGATGCGACAACGGAAAAGAATATTTGAATCGAGATTTTTATAATGTTATAAGTGAAAAAGGAATTTTGTTAGAACCTTGTCCTCCATATATACACGAATTAAATGGAACAGCCGAAAGATATAATAGAACAATAATGAATACAGCAAGATGTTTGTTACATGAAGCTAATGTAAATCGTAAATATTGGCCAGAGGTAGTGCAAGCGGCAGTTTATTTAAAGAATAGAACAATTGCGAATACTATTAAGAATAAAACTCCTTTTGAAATTTTCTTTAAAAAGAAACCGGATATTAGTCATTTGCGATTATATGGCAGTAAAGTTTTTGTCAGAGTACCAGAAATTAAAAGAGATACGAAATGGGATAGAAAAGCTGATGTAGGAATTTTATTAGGATATTATCACGTTGGATATAGAATTTTAGTAAATAATAAAATAGTCAGAATTAGACATGTTGATATAATTGAAAATGATAAAGATTTAATTGGTTTTCGAGGTAGTGAAAATAGTGACGATGATAATTACGCTGAAAATGATAATTTTGAAAATGATGAAGATTCTAGATCGAGCGATATTAATGAAATAGCTAAGGATAATGCAGGTAAACTGTTAAGAAGATCTGAAAGGGAAAGAAAGAAACCTGACAGATATAATGCAAATTTCACAAACTCAAATTATATTTATGTAAATGTTGTAAGCGTAGATAGTCCTTCAACTTACGAAGAAGCTATAAATAGTAACGATAGCGATTTATGAAATGAAGCAATGACTAGAGAAATGAATTGTTTAATTAAGAATAAAACATGGAATTTAGTTGAAAGACCTAAAAATAAGAAAATTTTAGATTTGAAATGGGTATTCACAAATAAATCTGATAATAGAAAAAAAGCCAGACTTGTTGTAAGAGGTTTTCAACAAACTGAAGTACTTGAAGATCTATATTCACCAGTAGCTAGAATTCAAACTTTAAAATTACTACTGTCTTATTGTTGCAAAAATAAATTAATGATTAATCAAATGGATGTAGAAACAGCTTTCTTAAATGGTTATGTAAAATCAATAGTATTTGTGAAACAACCTAAAGGCTTTGATGATGGAACAGATAAAGTTTGTAAACTAGAAAAAGCATTGTACGGTTTGAGAGAAAGTCCGAGAGCATGGTATGAATGTTTTGATGATTATTTAAAGAAAATGAAATTTCAAAGAAGCGAAAGCGATTATTGTCTATACGTTAAACAAGAAAAAGAAGACATCATTTATTTAATTTTGTTTGTAGATGATTTATTAATTTGTGGAAAAAACAAAAAAATAATTGATGAAGTTAAGCGAGAATTATCAAATAGATTTGCTATGAAATATTTAGGGGAAGTAAATACTTATTTAGGGATAAAGATTAAATATAATTGTGAAAAAGGTCAAATGACATTAGATCAGAGTGATTATATAGACTCATTAGCCATAAAATATAATATTATAAATGCGAAACTGTATAATACGCCAATGGAACAAAATTTGAGTTTAGGACCCGCACAGGCAGCATCAAATGATTTAAAATATAGAAATTTAATTGGAGCATTATTATACATTAGTACAGGAACAAGACTAGATGTAAGTTATAGCGTCAATTATTTAAGTAGATTTCAAAATAGTTATGATGAATCTCATTATAAATATGCATTAAGAATTTTAAAATATTTGTATTTAACAAAAGATCGTAAATTAACCTATAAAAGAAATGAAAATGCTGAAATAATGGATTGTTTTGTTGATGCTGACTGGGCTGGAGACAAAAATGATAGAAAATCAACGACGGGATATGTTATAAGAATTTTTGGAAATGTTGTATACTGGAAGTCAAGAAAACAAGGTAGTGTTACAAAATCATCAACAGCTGCAGAAAATGTAGCTTTATCAGAATTAGTGAGCGAAGTCAAAGTAATACAAAATCTATTAAAAGATTTTAAAATTAATATCGAAAAGCCAATTAATATTTATGAAGATAATTCCGGAGCAATTGCAATAGCAAAATTTGGAAATTTGACAAAAATTCAAAGTATATAGAAATTCATTATCATTTTGTAAATGAAAGTTATGAACAAGGAATTATAAAAATTATAAAAGTCGATTCAGAAAATAATATTGCAGACATTTTAACAAAAGCCTTAGGTCGTAATAAATTTGAAAAATTTCGAAATATACTAAGAATTGTTTGAAATAGTTTTATCACATAAATTTAAGGAGGTGTGTTGAAATTATAAATTTATGCTTTGCACAGCAGCGCAACGAACTTAGGAAAATGCGGACAATGCTGAATTATCATATCAGCCTTTTATAATCGAGCGATTGACCGCTGAGAGGAGTCAGTTTGTAATGTGCTTTTGTATCGGGTAGTAGCAGTGCTAAGATGCACTGAGTAAGATAGTATAAATAAATGTAATTAATAAATATTAAATCTCTTCTCCTATACTTAATTTTTCACCATATTTTAACAATGTCAATTGGTGCTATAAGAACGAAGCTTTAACAACTGCTATGTCATCATCAATGACGAATGTGGTTCTTGCCGCTTTTACAGCTGCTCAGGCTCGTCTCAAAATGTTTGAATACTTACATGTTTTGGGCTCCCAAGTACTCTACTACGACACCGACTCAGTATTTTACGTTTGCAGAGGTGGCGAAAATGAGTATGATCTCCCTATCGGTACATTATTGGTTAGTTTAACGGATGAATTAGCTGATAAGGGGTCTGGAGCATATATTACGGTTTTTTTTATCTGGTGGTCCAAAGTTCTATGCTTACAAATGTAGAAAACCGACCGGTGAAGAGGAGTGTGTATGTAAAATCAAAGGTATTCGATTGAATTATACGAATGCCCAACACATCAATTTCAATTCAATTCGGGAGATGATTGTCACTCCGGAGAGTCAGATAGATTTGACAAATCCCTCTATTCGTAGAACAGCTTTTCACGACGTAATAACACAGAATTAAACAAAGACTTGCAAACCAGTTTATAGTAAACGAAGATTTATAACATTAGACAAAAGTTAGTCATACGGCTATAAGATGTCTTAGCTGTAAAATTGACATAATACAGCATATAGCGAAACACCAAGCTCAGCTAATATTACACAACCTACATTTCATTGGTCATCTACACTGATATTCCGATTGGTTGAAAAGAGTTGAATAGATGGGTGGATATAAGAACTACAGCATATAGCGAAACTCCAAGCTCAGCTAATATTACACAACCTACATTTCATTGGTCATCTACACTGATATCCCGATTGGCTGAAAGAGCTGAATGGTTGAATCTTGCACAGATTATACTGGTTGGCTGTTAGTTATTATGCTGACTTCAGAACATTATACCACCACTACCGCCAACGATGATGGAGGTGTTAACTACAGAGCGCCTATATTAAGAGCTGTACAACTACACGGGGAGACATCAGTACTTCAAGAACTGCTGCACTTGAAACTTCTTTGCTATCAAACCACTGAAGAACCAGATTTCATTAAACGTACGTATATCGATTTTTATAATTAATATTTTCAAAATTATTATTGAGTAAAATATGTGTGATGTATTTACAGATGGATTTACAAGCACTTAACAAAATTGCCAGTGCGCAATTCCTCCCCACGAAAAAAGTTGCAGAACTGGAAGTCGGTCAAGCGTATATGGTGGCAGACTTAAAACAGGTCAAGACCCGTTACGGCACTAAGACGGTTGCTATATTGAACGAGGAGTTTCAAGTCTTTCTACCTTCACGAGTAGCCTCCACATTGAATAAAGAAACAAAATTATTTGAAGATATGTGCAATCAGGCAAATAAATTACAACTTTTTTCAAATTATAAAGATAAACAAGGCATTGAGTTCACGACTGCTAGTTAAAACAATTGTAATTTAAATTGAGATTTATATGGTATTGTAGAATAAAAATAAAAGGATTAAACATTTAACAATGTAAGATTAATTGTTAAATAAATGAAATTTAATTTCAATAATGATTTAAGTTATTCTCTTACCTTGGTCTAACCTATAATCACGATTTTCTTCACTTATATTACTCAATCATTGTAGCTGCTTAATTTTGTTCTTAACCCATAGATGGCAGTAAGCTACATTAGCAATTAGTTCTTTTATAATTTAATGTTTAATGTAGAGTACCAGTATCAGGTATGGACACGCGATGGAAACATCCATTTACATCTATGCTATGTGGACCCACAGGGTGTGGTAAGACGGTGTTTGTCAAAAAGTTTCTGAAAGATCTCGATCGCATGTGTGATAAAACGATCGAGCGCATCATTTTTTACTACGCAGAGTGGCAACCTAGTTACAAGGAGGTTCAGAACAAGAAAGTAGAGTTTCGTGAGGGTTTACCACAGACCAGCGATTGGTCTACTGATTCCAGACCTAAACTTGTAATTATTGACGATTTGATACGTGAATCATCGTCGAGTAGCGGTATAGTGGACATTTTCTCGAAAGCATCTCATCACCATTCGCTCTCTGTAATATTCATTACGCAGAACGTCTTCCACCAGGGTAAAGGTCAACGTGACATATCCTTGAACGCGCAGTACATTGTTATTTTTAGAAATTTACGAGACAGATCTCAGATAAACCATCTATCACGCCAGTCGCGTCCAGAAGATCCACGATTTTTACAAGAAGCATACTGGGATGTAACCTCTCTTGAGCATATGGTTATCTTTTACTGGATTTAAAACAAGATATCCCAGACAATTGCAGATTTTGTACGTGCATATTGCCGGACGACAACCTACATTACGTCTACATATCGCGAAATAAAAAGATAAAAGGTGGTGATGTGTCAAATCTAGTACCAATTGCATCATTGTAATGTCTCCACGAACAAAGAGTAGCATCTTCACTCACAAAGATGCCATCGTATTAAATGCTTTATTTCACTTAAGCTACAAACAAAGAAAGGCTCTCTTACAAACGGCTGATTTAAAATTAGTACGTCATATTTGTGAGTGTGCATTAAATGTACTGATTGGTAACGTACCGTTGGAGAAAACTCATAAATCACGGTTACGACGACATGCAAAGGTTTTGCGAAAGTTAGCTGAACCTCGTGTGGCTTTATCGAAAAAGAAAAAAATTATCGTTCAACGCGGTGGTTTTTTACCTGCACTGTTAGCACCTATTATTGAAACATTATTAGCTGGTGTTATCAGTAGTTAGATATGGAGTATGCAAAGAAGATGGTACTTGTACCACATGAAAATGTTGAACGTCTTCAGATTATGCTTAGTAGAGGTAATAATAGTGATGAGATGTCTATTTTTAAGACTGTTCAAACACCCGCTACTGTAATGAGTATACTCGATGCCGAAATGAGTTGTAACGTCCTACGACGTTATTTATTTTTAATCTATGAGTTACAAATTTTAAACTAGTTTTCAAAATTCAAAACATCAAGAGAATTACGATCTTAATTTTGAAAGACTGTATTTTGAATGCGTGCTGTAATTTTGTAACACAGGTCAGCAGTGTTACTTATTCGGCAATCGCTATACTTATAAAACTGATTAATAAGCGTTATACTTTAAGAATTGGTCAACGTATTCGGGCTTTAAAAGAGTCGAATTGGCCTCATTTTAATTAGTCTCGTGTTTAAGTCCGAACTCCGTACCTCGCGGTTGGTAAAGGCGTGGAGCATTTAATTGTACTTCCAAGTACTGAATTGTGAATTTAAGAAGCAAATATATCTTATATTATATTAAAGTGAAACACTTTTTCTCCGGTTCTCCGGTAACTCTGAATTACTAAATAACTTTCTTTAGAATACCGGATTTTTTTAAATTAGAGCGGCAAATTTATCGTTTTTTCATGGTATAAATGTTATTTCTGTAATTACAAATCAGATGATATGGTGTTTATGGTGGTCTATGGTGTTTCTATGGGTTTTTATTTATCTTAAAATTTTTGAATTTTTACTGCGTTTCAAAGAACTTTTTTTTCGCCAATGATAAATTTTTTTGATTTTCGACTTTTTTAAACGTTCTTAATACTATTTGAAAGATAATCACGCATTCTTTAATTTGACCATTTTACATTTCAATTTTTCTGCAATTATTGGAAGGTAAACAATATTATACTCAAAGTGAACAAGATATAGAGTAATCTTATAGTATATTAAAGTGAAACACTTTTTCTCCGGTTCTCCGGTAACTCTGAATTACTAAATAACTTTCTTTAGAATACCGGATTTTTTTAAATTAGAGCGGCAAATTTATCGTTTTTAGGCACGACCGCAAGGCGGGAATGCCTTATAGTTTCACCATCGTAAAAATTGTAATCAGCGATATCTCAGCCAATTGTCGACCAATCGGGCTGAAAATTTAGGAGAATACAACTCTTATATGTACAAAAAAACGTTTTTTTTCTTTTCTCGATTACCGATATATTGTTGAAATGGTAGCTCTTTATGCTTAATTCTACAAACGGTTTTTTGATCATAACTCAAATTCTAAGAATTTTACACAAAAAAGTTAAACGGAAATGTTGTACATCTCAAAAAAACACAACTTTTTCCTATTAACATGAACACTCGAAAATGCTTAGAGTTCAAATTAAGAAGCTAAAATCGAATTTTTTACATTAAAATAGTTCGTTTTTCATAATAAAACTTTTTACGCATATGTTTTACAGAAAAACGTTCAATATATAAGTTATAGATATTTTAAAAATACAATTTTTTACCGGAATAATTATACGCTTAGAATGATTCAATATTTTATAAAACCCCAAAACTGATTTTTTTTTTAAATAAAAATTTTAGTTTATCTCGATTATCTCTGCGAAATTAACTCCAATCGAGCTAAATTTTTTTTTACAAACTCGACCTATGCTAATATCGTGACAGAAGGAAATTGGACTTAATCCCATTCATACAAAAAATATGCGAACATGTTTTAGAATTTCGAAAAACGGTTTTTTGGTCATAACTCAAATTCTAAGCATTTTACACAAAAAAGTTAAATGTAAATGTTGTAAATCTTTAAAAAATACAACTTTTTCCTATTTACATAAATAATCGAAAATGCTTAGAATTCAAGTTAACAAGCCAAAATCGAATTTTAATACTAAAATAATTCGTTTTTCAAAATAAAACTTTTCAGGTATGTGTTTTACATAAAAATACTCAACATAAAACTTATAGATATTTCGAAAATACAATTTTTTACCGGAATAATTATACGCTTAGAATGATTTAACACATTATAAAACTAAAAAAACTGAATATTTAAAGAAAAATTTCAGTTGGCCACGATTATCTCTGCGAAATTAATTACAATCAATCCAAATTTTTTTTTTATAAACTCTTTCTACATTGATATCACGACAGAATAAATTTGGGCTCAATCCCATTTATACAAAAAAACCAGGTGAGCGCGAAGCGCGAACAGTGGGCGAGCGCGAAGCGCGAGCGTCGGTCGTGCCTTAAATGCAAGACGCGAAGCGAAATCGCGGAGCGATGCAAGGCGGGGCAAGCCACGGAGGTCTTTCGGCCCGCAGGGCCGAAAACCGACTGTGGCGCGCTAGTTTCATGGTAGAAATGTTATTTCTGTAATTACAAATCAGATGATATGGTGTTTATGGTGGTCTATGGTGTTTCTATGTTTTTTCCCACCCGCCCGCCCGTGCGAAGCGCGGCCTTATAAAGCTGTCTATCTGTGTACAGCCCCATTACAAAGACCTTCATTAATGTTCAAGTTTCTTAATAAAAGTATAATTGTTCCAATTTTCAATTTTAATTTATGCGGAGGAAGTCCATTGGGAGTTAAGGAATTTAGAAATTCCATAGGTAACATAGCATCAAAGTTTTCTCCGTTGTCATCTTCAGCTGTATCTATACTAAGATATTCAATGTAGCATCCTTCCAGAATAGTCAGTATTTTATTATTGATATCAATCACATCATCGTTTTTCGGATCTAGAATAACTTTATCTTTTAATGTTTTGTCATCAAATTTTATGTTGTTTCCAAATATTTCTGTTATAATGTCTCGTTCTTCTGATATTAGGTCAAAGGGTATTTCTAATACTTCATTTTCTTCTTCGAATACATTTGAACGTTTTCCGTCGCCCAAATTTAGTAGCCATTGTTTAAAATTGTTATCATTGTTAGCATACTCTACTAGTAGCCATTGTTTAAAATTGTTATCATACTCGGAGGTTTTCAGTTAATGTCATGCGTTTAAAGTAAGACCATAAGTGACTAAACTTTACTGAATTTTCAATTACTTCAATACGACTACCATGGCGAACAACTGGTAATGTTTGTCTAAAATCTCCTGCTACAAGCATAAGTTTACCACCAAACACTTCTTTTGTGTCGCATAAATCTTGAAAAAGACGGTCAACTGCTTCAAATGCAAATTTCGATGTCATAGAGATTTCATCCCAGATTATAATTTGTACATCTTTTAATTTTTTTTCGTTTATAGAATTAGGTTTAATATTACAAGTTGTACAATCAGTGATATTCAATGGTAATTTAAATGTAGTATGTACTGTTCTTCCATTATCCAATAAGCTTGCTGCAATACCGGTCCAAGCCACACATAAAAATGGTATAATGTATAATTTTAAGTAGTATATTAAAACGTTAAGTAATTAACTTTTTCCGCTCCCACCTGGTCCATCAACAAAAATACACATCTCCTGTTTACAACTTAAACTTTCGAAAACTTTGTCATAGATATTTTTTTGATGAAGATTGAGAGATTTAACTTCGGTTTGTAAATTATGTAGCATGTTGCCTTTTTCATACACATTCATTGCACCATCGTAATCTTCAACATAAGAACTTATAGGAGGCAAGTGAAAGTCACTTAACGAAAATCCGTTAACTTGTAAGACTTTATCAATTGAATTTAATGCCATATTTTCACCTACGGTTTCATTAAGTTTAAAATGATAAAAATGACATTTGTATTTTTCATATAAATCTCGTGCATTTATAGGATTGTGAAAAATATAAATAAAAGCAAACAATTCAGATAGTACTGTAGGAAAATCTATTTGTACTGCTTCTTGCAAACATTTGTCCCATTCTTCATCTTCATTAACAAGCCGTTTGGCTATAGCAGCTTCATAAAATGTAGGACATAAAATTCCGTTAACAGTACGCAAATCTTCAAATGATGTTGGTCCTTTGACATGCAAAAGTAACAATCTAATAAAATATCGTTCCCGATCTTTCGGACTTACCAAATACATTCTGCTTAAAATGGGTTTTGTACTTTTTTTTCTTTTGTTCCATTTTTTCAGTTTCTCATCAAATGTATAATGTATTGGTATTTCGGAATACAAATAATTCTTTGCTTCAACATCCGTTTGATTTAAATTTGTCCATGTTCAAAGTATATATTGTCCATCTTTATCATGAACAGCTAATCGTTTTATTGTATGTGAAATTTGATGTAAAGAATATTCTAATAATCTATGCATAGCATCTGGAGGACTCAAATATCTTGTATTAAGATACTGCTTTATTTCATCGTATTTGTATTCTATATCGTCGTTATTTGAAGTTTCATTTATATCATTATTATTGTCTGCAAAATTGACGTCTGCATTACGAATTTCAACAAAAGCACAATCATAACCTTTATAACAATATTTAAATAAGTATTTAATACATTGAACTGTTGAACATACTTCTACATTAACATGACAGTTAAATTTTAATAATAAGAATGGATTATAGGGGACAACATAACGATTGTCAGCTGCTCTTAGAGAATTTCTGTTTTTATAAATAACTTTTCTACCATCATTTCTTCGTTTATATATTGGATATCCTGTTGCTTGAAAACTTGTTTTATTATTGTAATTTTTTGGAAAGTTTTTTGTACAACTTTTTGTACTTTTATCCATGCAAGGAGAATTTATATTTATTTCTCCACAAGGGCCGTGAATCATGAATTGTCTTACAATGCTATGTAATTGCGGATATATATTTTCATTTGGGATTTCTGCACTTATTAAGGGGTTATGACAGTGTTAAAACCTGCAAAAAACAAAAATTATTAGTGTTGTAAAAAATTAATAGATATATAGGTGCTCTAAAAACTATATTTTTGCTTTCAAATACAAGTATTATACATCACTTTTATGCATAAATAATATGCAAAAAGTGAGTGTAACATTTAAAAACAATTAAAGGAATTGCTTACCAAAAATCATGATTTTCATCACTTTTGTTTGCTTGCCGCATGGTTCTGATGGAACCGTACCATCAATTCTAATGAATCAAAGTGCCAAATCTTCCTTATGAGTCTGGTCTCAGACTAAGTGGAACAGATTCCTGAAAAACACAAAATTAATATAATTAATTAAACATATATTGACAATATTAATAATTATAGTGAGTGTTACATATGTAAATATACGTAACATTCACTTTGAACTTATTTTTGCCCATTCTGCTCCACTCAGTTTGTGACCGTACTCATTAGGAAGGTTTTACACTTTAGTTCATCCGGATTGATGTTACGGTTCCTTCAGAAAGCTGCGGCAAGTACATGAAAAGCATGAGAAAACTAAATTTGAGTAAAAGGCATTTAAAGTTTATAATGTAAATCATACAAATGAACTCAGCTATACTTACAGAAACTATGTGGCATACCTTGATTTGCTTTTGGTACTCAAATATACATGCAATAAAGCATACTTTGTGGTACGCGTACATTATGCTGTGTGATAATAGTATATAGAAGCTGAAAATAAAATAAAAGTTATCGTTACCTATTCATAATCAAGTTATACTATTGATTGCAATTATGTGCAGTACTAACCATTATCAAAAACATTTCAAGTTGTTAGAAAGTACACAAAATAATATACCAGTTAGTCAGAATAATAGGCCCATCTTGCTGTCTTGGACCCGTACACCTAAAAGCAAAAAATAAAGAAACAAAGAAAAAGTTCTTTACAGATAAATTATAACTTATTAGTTTTCAATACTTATCTGAATAATTTTTGTATTCTGCAGAAGCTCTTGCACTTTTACAACACCACTGAGGTTATAAGCATTGTTACAGCAGCTAGCAGACTAACTGCACTGATCTAGTGTCTTGGATGAAAAACAGCTGTTTGGCTGTTTTCTGCTGCTTTACAGAAAATTCTACTATACCGATCAAACAGTAATCTTCATTCTCGACCGGACGCTGTGAGGTACAACCTGTTCGAGTGGAAAATTCAAATTTGTTGAATGCCTTTACTTTAACGCATTGAGTTTATTAACATAAAATCACACATAGAAAAATTAATTTTACGGATTTTATTTATTTTACGGAAATAATTTCATAACTCTTGAGAAAAAAACGGTTTGTAAAACGGTTTTTAGGTCGTATTTTCAGTGAGATTTCTCATGAAATAACTCTGTAAAATGTGTGGTAGAACAATCCTTTTCAAAAGTTTGGCTAATTAAAATATTTAAATATCACGATTTTTCAAAAATTTACTTGGAACAGATTTATCAGTTTTTTGTCGATATTTTCAAGGCAAATTTTTTTAGCAAAAAAAAGCTTTCAGGACCATATTCTACGGACTATTAACTGTGAAAAAAGTGAATAAAAAAAAAATTAATATTTTCAAAATTTTAACACTGTCATAACCCCTTAAATCATCTACTTTTTCAGGAGTATCAAGTTTATAGTTTTTGTCCAAAAATAACAACATATGCATGTGGGGTAGACCTCTCTTTTGAAATTCTATAACATATGTATAAGCGATGGGTTTTCCGAAAATTCCATCTTTTATAACTAATTCTTTAAATTCCTTTAATTTTTGTTGAAATACTTTTGTCACGAGATCTGGTCGATCAATTGAACTTTCGTATTTTTCTAAATTTTCTGTTATTTCTTTCCAATTGGGATTACATGTCATTGTTAGGAATAAATCAGGTTTTCCGTAACGATTAACCAGTGACATAGAATCAATATAATTTTGTTTCAACTGCCGAGGACTTCCGGTAGAATTTGATGGGAATATAAACATTTTACCAATTTTCATACCTTCTCATTCTTTTTTTTATGCAAATAATCCATTACACCTTTATAACAATTACTTCGTAAAACATTTTGATTCTTTCTTACAAAATATAATCTGGAACTCTCGACTTTAACAAATGCATCTATTATTGCCTGTTGAGATACCTTACCTAGATTTAAGTATGGATTAAATCCATTTCTTACACTGAGTCTGTAATTGTAAAATTGCAAATTTGAAATGTTATTATTACCTATGTTACCTATGTTATTGTTACTTGTTAGTGTTATAAGACACTAATACGTCATGCATTACAAAATTTTGTTTATATTTTAACGAATTTTAAATCTTTATTACATATTTAAACATATTTATACATATTAAAACGTATATTTATGCATTTCTATCCAAATTTGAATTTTCAGAATATTATTTTTAATAATATGAAAAGGCTAAAAAAATCGATTGCTCAAAAATCACTATTTTTTTTACAAAACGAAAGAAAGTCAGAACCAAAATGTAACCGAGCGAGCATCAGCGAGCGAGGTATTTTTTCGCTAGTTTTCAATTATACTCGAAAAGAAAACTGAGAGTGAATTATTACAAAGCAACCTGTCACGTACAATCCAAACAAGACGAACAAGCAGAAGGAAAAAGACGAGGACAGCAGAAGCAGCAAAATAAGTCAAGTGAAGCAGAAAAAGGTAAGTCAAATAAATATACTAAAATACATATCGGAGTGGGTAACGAGTCTAAATTCAGCCACTCAGAATAACTCAATACACGCCAGCAATAAACAATTAAAAAGTCTATCTTCTCTCAAATACATGTCCTACCTATGAGGTGAGAGTGTAGGTGGGACATAACAGAGTAATATTCTAAACGCCTCGTCCTGTGAAAATGAACGAGAAAAATGGTCTCGATATAGCAATGCGCTCCAACGTTATCTTCATTTCAAGGATGCAAATAAAATGAAAACCCAGAAAGACGAAATCGAGGAGAATTATTCAAAACAACAACAACAACAACAAGACAGTAGCTCATACGCTGTTGATACCGACGACTCAGCACAAGCCGAGGAAGATGATCGTATTGATACAGTTATCATCAATAGTGTTCCCGCAAAGTTTCGAGCTAATGCGAAGAATTTACTACAAGGATTAAGGGGACCCAACACGTTTAAAATCAGAAAAATAAAAATATTCTAAATTGATATTAAATTAAATAATATGTTGGAGAAACTTTTCATACTTATAGTATGTTCTCTTACCTTCAATTTAAGCCCTTAAAATCCAATTTCGTACCTACCTATCCGGAGTGGCACTCCGCAGACTGTTTTTTACTGTCCGTAGGATTCCAGGTGACCATATGCTGCGATTGAGCTCAAATTTTGTGAGTATGTTCTATATAAGTGTAGTTTTCGCATGAACAGAGGGATTTTGATTTGAATGCTTAGAAAGATTTTAATAAAAGAAAAAGTAAATTTTTTGAATTTTTAAATTTTTTACGCCACAGTTTTTTTTTATTAAATAAGTTTGAAGCTTTCAAATCAAAATCCCTCTGTTCATGTGAAAACTACACTTATATACAACATACTCACAAAATTTGAGCTCAATCGAAGCATATGGTCACCTACGTATGGAATCCTACGGACAGTGAGCTGAAATCATGAAAAACCAAAGTTAGAGAAAATCGACTTCGAAGTTCATCAATGCATAGTAGAAAATAAGTTAATTTTTTACTTACCAAATCTCCTGGAACTATTTTTCTGTTGATCCTTGGTAGTAAACTATCATTTTCAGGAGACATATGGTATACTCCCTTGTATCAATAGGCTGAGTACGCCTTGTAGTGAGAACCTGTAAACAAAAAATGTTAAATTTGTGTATTTTTACATTATATGCTAATATTATTAATTTATTGTATTTAATACTAAAAAATGCATATTTATTCTTACCTAATAATTTTGCTGAAGTCTCCAACTTGATTTAATGGAAGAAAAATGATTATTATTTCTTCAATGTACAATCCACTGAAAAAATACAATAAATTAATATTTCAAAAACTCCATAAAAATCAGCTAAAACAATATAGAGAAGAATACTCATCTTTTTTCGTAGTCCTCGCAAAGCCTTTTTTTGCCTTCCTAATGTCCACCAACAGTATACGAGTCATCTTCTTCTATCTGTCGAGCTCTTAGCCTATGAGCTCGTACTTCTCTGGTGTTAGCCTGGACTTGTCGTTCAGCATGGTGAAGTCTTAAATTGTCTGTTGCGTTGGCCCACTCTGCCACAGCTTCTCCTGGCTTCACATCAAAGCGGTCCAAGACTCTGAGGACACAAGACCGACCATCATTAAACATGCATACAGCCAGAAAAACACCAATTTTCAAGACTATCAAGCCACTGAAAGATGTCTTGGGGACTAGTCTCCATACAGAATTATTGAAACTCTCATTAGAGTTTTGTGTAAAACCTCCAAGACATCTTTCAAGTAATTCTGACTTTGACAGGTCTTCATAAATTGGTTTTATGGCATCCATAATATAAGCTGAAAGGCTGGTCTTGTGCCTGAACTCCCTGTGTTCTTTTGCGGCTTTTGTTTTTTGCCAATTGCACCAGCTGCTGAATCCTTCAGATTGCATTGTACATGTCATCAATGGAATCTGGGTGATTTCGAATGGCTTTACCATAATAACTTGACAGCTTGTCGATCACCTTAACAGTCAGCCTTCATCTTCCGCCAATTGGTTTATTGTCCGGAAGCTTGATCTTCTGGCTGGTATACTGCTTGACAAGGTTTCGGAGACGAGTTCCCATCCTTTTCTGTACGTGTTGGATGCACTCTTTCTTCTCCACCACAATTTCATCACCATAGGGTTTCGATTCACTCACAGCCTTGAACACTTTGGAGTCTCCATCTCCAATAAAGCAATGATATTTGACACTGTATTCTTCTTCTGAGCGTTCAAATATCTTACGGATGCCATCAACTTCCATCTTACCTGCACTACCTTCATGGTTAGCAGTGCAGTGTGGCTTGTGTTCCTCGTACCATTCTTCATACTCAGCAGTATGCCGATACTTCTCCCACGATGAACAAGGTTGACAGAAGCTGTTTTTAACAGCAACGTTCAACACCTTGCCTGTGTGATGTCCAACGATGCTAGCAATCCTTGTAGTGATGAAAATCCTTTCTTCCTCCACGAACCATCACCAGAAATGTTCAGTCCAAGAGTACCATCTTCTGTAGCGGCTCTTTCTTCTTGGACTGCAGCTCGCATAGACTCCTTGGCAACACTCTCACATACTTCACTTAACTATTGATTTATTGAATCGTAAGCAGACTGAGCTATTCGCTTAGAACAGTCCATTATGCCACAAAATGTTGAAAGCCCAGCATGTCCAACACCCAAAGCACGACATGCAAGTACAGCCCTTCGATTCACTTCCCATGCACAATTACTATCACCCACTTTTTTGATAGAATTGATGCTCAAAACTTGTCTGCATCCAACACATGAGACTTCAATTTTGAATCCTAATCCGAACACTACTGATTCAGAAAAGTTCACTTCACTGTGACATTTTTTGCAACACACCACACTTTGGAGTTCAGGAAATAGAATATTGATATCAATAATTCTATTCTTGACTCCGGAGAGGCCTTCTGCTGCTGGAGTTTCAAGTTTTCTTGCAGATGTCGAAGGTCTTGGTTGTGCAGTTAAGTCTTCTGTATCATTGCGTCTAGTTCCTGGAAATTTTCTTGGTCGCCTTCTATTTCTTCCCCAGGAGTATTTCCTATCCAAATGAGTGCCCTTCTGGTGACTCATTGTTATAACTAACTAATCTAAACTAAATGCTAAACTAACTAAAATTCCTAACAAATACTTTGCACTTTGAAAACTTAAAATATAAATAACTTTACAAGAAACACTACTAAAAAAAAAAATTATTTTAATTTTATTTAATTATGTTTGCACAGTGCAAAAACATAAATTCAAGAAATTTAATCATAGAACTTTAAAATATTTAAAAGCTGGTAAAGCAGATTTGAATGCTGTGTTTCACGCGAACAGTTTCACCAACAGCACACTGATTCTAACCTTTACCCAAACAGGATGTCAGGAAGAAACGATATATACATGGTCGGTAAATGGTAATGGTTCAAATATTTTTGTCACAGCGGTCGTCACGTTTTGGTTACAGAATCGTCGCCTAGACTATTGCGAAGAGCGCGCATATTTGAATTTCACCTAATGAATGAGTTTCATGAAACTCAGAATAAAAAAGAATATAATCATTTATTGTAAATAATTTACAAAATACGTATGTATGTTTATAAGAGCGTATGTGTGTATGCGAGTGATACACATACACACACACACACACACACACACACACGTTCGCTCATAAATACATACATACACGAGGAAAAAGTTCAACATTTTTGTAATACGATATATATATGTATATATATACATATATATGTAAAAATATTGTTTTTTACAATTACAATGAAAATATCTAGTTCTGACTGGATTTATTTAAAATATCAAAATTTTTAGGTATCTTGAATAAATGATTTTAATTACGCAATTTAGCGAAAAAACAGGCAAAATATTTATTCAGTATTTTGCTTATAATTTTGCGGGAAAATTTTTTTACGAAAAACGGCTTTCGGGAGCATATTCTATGATAAATTTCCTATGAAAACCAATCATAAAAAAATATCGATTTTTTCAAGTTTTAAACGTGTTGGGTCCCCTTAAGGCTATCAGGTATTATCTCGTGGAACAGAAATGGTTCTGTAACAATAGCCGGTGTACACATACAGAATGCCAATATTATTGACCTGGTAAATGATGCTATGAGAGAAAGGAAAAAAGCACCACCGATCGGTCATGAACAATTTGCCACAGCTATTCATGATGCGTTTATACCTCGCGAATACGTTGGTAATAAACGAGTTTGGAAAAATAAATTCGGAGCTGGTAAGGAGTATGTTGGTATAGTCGGCAGTACACCACGAGGAAGTTTCATCAGTAAAAACATACCAAGACAAAGTTTAACACCAGATGGCGTTGGTGATCAATTTCATATGCCACGCCCTTCCACCAGTCGTACAGGTGATAACTCTCCAAACAGTGTAGTCAGTGATAAAGAATCTGTTGAAGAGCGTGAAACATTACAATCAAATAAAAGAAATGCAAAGAAGAAGAAGAAGAGAAGAATATCGGTTACAAATTCTGAAATTCTGAAATCATGGCAGAAATTGAGTTATCCGTAAACGACATCGGAAAAGAAGAAGAAGAACAAAAACAGGAGGAAAAAATCGTAAAAAATAGTGCTTTGGATGAATTGATTAATTTGCTTCCTTTCGAGATGTATGTTCCCGGATACAGGTTTTGTGGACCTGGTACAAAATTAGTCTGGATGACGCTTGTCGTCAGCACGATCTAGTTTATAGTAATAAAAATGGCGACCGTCGTAAGGCTGATCGGGTATTAGCTGAGTATGCATTTTCACGAATGCTCGCAGATGAAACAGCAGCGGACGAGCGCACAGTAGCAATGATGACAGCTTGCTGTATGGTTAGCAAAATAACTTTTGAAAAATTCTTTTCACGTATCAAGAGAGCATTGCGTAAAACGAAGAAAGGAGATAAAAAATCTGAATCTGAGAAGAAGAAAAAGGAGAGTGTTGAATTGAAGGAGAAGAAGGAGAAGAATCAGAACGAGAAAAAGAAGAGGAGTCAGAAAAATATACAGAATAATGAGCCGTAAAAACCAAATGTTTAAAAGGGAATATTATACACCACTCGGCCCAGCAGCTTACGCTGCTGTTGATAAACTTTTTCAGGTTTTACGTAAAAAAAATAAGAATAGGAGAAATGTTAGCCGACAGAATGTTTTAGAGTGGCTCGAGGGTCAAGATGCGTATAACCAGCATCGACCTGTTAGACATCGTTTTGTACGACGCAGTTATAACGTGCGGAATTTGGACGATTTATGCGAAGTAGATCTAATGGATTTAAGATCTTTGAAAACTTACAATGATGAGTATTACTACGTTCTTACAGTCATTGATGTTATCAGTAAATATAGCTGGTTAGAACCCATTAAGGAAAAAACTTCTAAAAGTGTTGCCGAAGCATTCTCACGGATACTATTGAGAGGTAATGGGCGTAAACCAATATATCTTCAGACGGATAAAGGAAAGGAATTTGTTGGCCGTGAGTTACAGCTAGTTTTGCATGAAAGTAATATCACGCATAGAGTAGCGCGCAGTCCAGACACAAAAGCAGCAATAGCAGAAAGACTTATACGTACCATTAAGGAACGAATTTGGCGGTATTTTACTCACACGAATACACGAAGGTATATTGATGTATTACAGAACATTATAGAGTCGTACAATCAAAGTAAGCATTCTGCGACAAAACTGACTCCTGCATGAGTTACTCTATACAATGTCAATATTGCGCGAAAAAATTTACAACGACGGTACGATAAGAACAATGGTATTATAAACCCAAAGTTCAAAGTCGGAGAGTTAGTACGTGTTAGTCGTGCTCGAACGGTCTTTGACAAAGGATATGAGAGCGGGTGGATACTAGAGATATTTAAAATTAAGCAGATTTCTGTGACACGCCGACCTCCAGTCTATTTGTTGGAAGATTTGTCAGGTGAACACATAGATAACTGGTTTTATGCCGAAGAGTTGAGCAGAGTTCGAAAGAATCTGACGTCTACACCATTTGAAATTGAAGAAATTTTACAGAGCAGAGGTACAGTACGATCAAAAAAATATTTTGTTAGTTGGAAAGGCTACCCCGAAAAGTTTAATTCGTGGATCAAGGCTAGCCATATTTCGCAAATATGAAGGACCAGTTTTACATTATCTTACCTAGTAATAGCAGCATGCAATATTTCGCGGAAAACACAACAACGCATTATGTTACACAACTGCCACAACCGATCAGGTTACGCGATTCATGGGTCGTTGCACTCACGGAAATTCAAATACCGCTGACGTTTCAACAAGTGACATCTGATATAGAGGCAAGAAAAATTTCTTTGAAGCGGATACCGTTCTTCTCAGAAATCGAGGTAAACTTGTTGCAACAAAAAAATTTTAAATCTGCCGAATCAGTTTTTCAACCCAGCTATTATGAAGATTTGAAAATTGCTGAATCATTTATTCAGCCTGGTTATTATGAAAATGTTTTCAAACTAATTGAGGAAATAAATAGTTTGGAATGCATGCAGGGCCATTTGAAGATGATAGTTGAACGTAGCGGTTATGTCACAATCAATAGAATCTGTGTAAAAACTACCTGTTCTGGGTACAGTCATGAGCTATGTCTACCTAAAAAAATATTAAAAATATTTGGTTTTGAAAATGCTAATGGACCGATATAGATTCAATTTATCGGAGATGTTTGCACAATCGGAGGATTTAGACCTGTTCAGCTATCTAATGCCCTTTCTTCCATGATCATGATTTACAGTGACATCTATGAGCCATATGTGATTGGGGATGTACAATCACGACTTTTACGAGCTGTATCTATTAATACTGATAATTATGAATACGCTGCAACGCAGATCAAAAGTTTTTCATCTCCTATGTACATTCCATTATTATTCAACTCATTTCAGACAATTGAAATAGATATAAGAGATCAGTGTGGGCGACCAATACCATTTGATCACGGGACACTGACCGTGACACTTCATTTCAAGAAAGTGAATTAGATGGATCGTTACCAGGAGTATTTTAGCCATCAGGTTGGCAATGGATATCATGACTATAGAGGGAGTGGAGGAATCGGCCATATTTACATTGGATCACCCTACCAAAGAGGTCATGGTGGTATCAGCTCCTTCTTAGCAGGTATATTTCGTCGCGTTCTACCGCTCATCAGTCGAGGTGCTAAAGCTGTAGGTAAAGAAGCTGTTCGTACAGGTTTCAACGTTATGAACGATGTTGCTACACGTAATGCACCGATAAAAGACGCTCTTCGTACTCGTATTAGAGAATCTGATGTAGTTTTGAAACGAAAGGCCGAAGAAAAATTGGATAAACTGATGGAGGGATCAGGATATAAAATCTCACGCTACGGTAACCCAGCTCAGTTGCAAATGATCGCTGGTGTTACACCGGTGCCTGGTAAAAGAGTAAGAAAAAACAGAGCAAGAAAGCGTAACAGTGGCGGTTGTGTACGAAAGAGAAGTACAAGAAAGAGTAGGAATAAAAAAGTAAGAAGCAGAAGAAGAAGAAGAGCGGAAGAAAGATAATCAGACGTAAAAGGAGAACTACTAGAGATATTTTTGACAGCTAAAAACTAAAAGTAGAAAACAATGGCGTTCTTACACACGCATTCTTGCGAGTGTTTAAAGTCTGAGTTACTGCTTTTCGACGTAACGCCGACTCAAACAACAGTAGAAGGCTCACATTGAATTCAATATAAACCAATATCATCTTTAACAGATGACTCACCAATAGAGTTTGTGATTCCTGGAAATAGTGATGAATACATTGATCTAGCTCATACTATACTTAGTCTTCGTGTAAGTTTAAAAGCCAATACAGCTGAGGCTTATATAGACGAGCAACGTCGAGCAGATTACAAAGCTATAATAAAACGAACGGGGCCTGTTAACAATTTCATGCATTCAATGTTCAATCAAGTGGATGTGCTTTTTAATCAGAAACCTGTAGCTCCACCTAACATTGCTTATGCTTATAGAGCATACATTGAAACGCTTTTAAATTATGGACCTGCTGCAAAAACCTCTCACCTGGAGACTGTTCTGTGGTGTGACGACACTGCCGAGCATATAAACGACACAGTGGATGCAAATAAGGGGCTTGTTCAAAAACGAAAATGGTTAAAATTTGATAAACCTGTTGACCTAATTGGCCATCTCCACTCTGATGTGTTTAATCAAGAAAAACTTCTGATCAACGGTGTCGAAGTGAGAGTACGCTTATTTAAATCTCGAGACTCATTTTGCTTGATTGATGCTTCAGAATATTTTTCCGTACACATTGAGGAGGCAAATCTTCTTGTGACACGTGTAAAAATTAGCCCTAGTATATTATTAGCACATGCTCAATCTCTCTCAAGAACAACAGCTAAATACCCACTAACTAGAGTAGAAGTTAAAGCAATCACTATACACAGTGGTCTACATGGTGAGACTTTAGACAACGTCATACTAGGTCAACTACCAAAGAGAAATATCATTGGTTTGGTCAATAATAAAGCTTTTAATGGAAGCCGGACACTAAACCCATTCAATTTCGAACATTTTAATCTAAACTTTTTATGTATGTATGTAGATGGTGTACAGGTACCTTCCAAGCCCTTACAGTCAGACTTTACTGCACGACAACTATACGTAGATGCCTATCATACCTTATTCTCCGGTACAGGTATACATTTTCTTAACGAGGGCAACCAGATAAAACGTGGTTCTTATCCACACGGCTATTGTCTCTTTGCATTTGATTTAACACCAGATTTATCGGCAAACGATAGCACTCACTGGAATTTGATTAAACACGGTAGTGTAAGATTAGAAGTACGTTTCAGTACTGCTTTAACAGTAACTATTAACTGTATTCTATACGCTGAGTATGAAAATATTTTAGAGGTTGATGCATCTCGACAAGTTATTACAGACTTTTGTAGTTAAGTTATAGGTGTCGTTACAGTCTGTCAGTGTGTATATAAAGATTGTGTAATCAAGGTTTCATGTTCAGTCTTTACTTGGTATAAGCTGCTACATAAGCCATGGATGTGATCATTGATGTTCAGTTCTTCAAAGATAACAGACGTCGATATGTGGCAAAAGAGATAGCCGGGTGATAAAGGCATCAATACCGCTTCAATGTCTCAGATAAGATGTACGAAGAGAAAACAGCTAGCTAACCAAAAATCATCAACCAATCTCCACCACCTAACCTCCTATCATCTCTTCATCAGTTCCTTTCACAGGTCAGTCCCTTTGTATGTACTTACCTTCCTTCACTTTATGAATTAAAAAAAAAAGTAAAACTACAGTATGTACAAAAAAATGTACAAGTAATAAATAAAAAATCAAATCTCTCTCTCTCTCTCTCTTTCTCTCTCTGTGTACAAAAAACAATTCCCCGGACTATGGATCGTCAGAAAGGCATCCACCGCTGCTCTGGGGGGCAGTGGTGGGGGTTGGTTATGACGCTCCATAGTCCGGGGTATACTAATTACATCATTTATTATATACATTAAATATACTAGTCCGCACGAAACATACTGTCTACATTAAAAATCTATCCAAGATAAAAATAATTGTAAATGTTAGTTATACTCGTGCCAAGAAATTTAACCTTTCTGCATAAACTGAATTTATCCGCCTAGAATGATCGGGTCCGCAAAATACAAACTTGTGCGCATAACTCGTACTTATCCGTTGAAAATGAATTTGTCCGCTTTAAATGCGTATCCGCGTTAAAAATATATCCCCGAAAAAGAAATCTGTCCACGTTAAATCTGTGTCCGCTCAAGACAAAAACGTGTCCACCCAAGACAAAAATGTATCCGCAATATGGAAATGTCCACGATAATAATTTGTGTCCGCGATTCTGATTTGTCTGCGCTATAGATATGTATAGTCACCCAGCCCAAGTGAAAGCAACAGAAACACTTGCTACTCACGAGCGCGCGACCCACTTTTTGAAGTTTTGCAACTTTGCAAATTTTTACCACCACTGCACTTTACAAACTGATTAATTTGAACCTCTGTACATGCATTCACTACACGTATTGAATTATTTGACCTGACCTTTACTCAATTTGTTCAATAAGATTGCTTTTTCCGCAAAATGTAATAAATTATCAAATTTAATTCCTAGTTCTAACTGAAACTCTGATTTTTCGATTTGTTCAGATTCTACTTTATTTTCTTCAACTTTTGGTGTTTGGAAAAATAAATCTATTTTACTGTTTATTTCCGCTAGTTGTTCTATGAACTGCTTCTTATTGTTTAATAATTTTTGCAAAAATAATTTTTTTCCACTTCTCCTCTTTTTAATCACTTTACTTTTATTATTCATAAAACTCATTTGATAAATTGGGACAAAATTGGAAACAATGACCGCTACTAAGCAGATCAAATAATAGGCCGCTACTCAGCAGACCCAAGGATAAAGAAAACTGAAAACAATTAATCAAATGGTTATCTTTTTATCTTAATTATTTCAACTTTACTATTATTACGACATATGCTATATTATTTTTGCAAATGCTTTTATTAAATCAATCACTTGTTCAATTCGTATCGGAACCAATTGTTACGTCCTACCTACACTCTCACCACATAGGTAGGACATGTGTTTGAGAGAAATGTATGTATTTTAATTATTTATTGAGAGCGCGTATAGAATTGTGACAAATGACTAGGTTTAGACTCGTTACCCGCTCCGATGTGTAATTTAGTACAATTAGTTGACTTACCTTTTTCCGTTTCGCCTGTCTTATTTTGCTGCTTCTGCTGCCCTCGTCTTTTTCTTTCTGCTTGCTCGTCTTATTTTGATAATGGATGATAGGTTTTGCTGTAAATGATTACACTCTCAGTTTCGTTTTCTAGTTTAATTGATTATGTATTTCCTTCTTAATTCACAATTGTGTACTTGTACAATAAAAATCCCCACACATTTACGAACCGCGAGATACGGAGTTCGGAATTAAACACGAGACTAATTAAAACGAGGCTAATTCGACTCTTTTAAAGCCTGATTATGTTGACCAAATCTTAAAGTGTAACGCTTAATAATCATTTTAGAGAGTATACCGATTGCCGAATAAACAACACTGCTGACTTGTGTTACTAAATTACAGCAATTCAAAATATAGTTTTTCGAAATTAACATCCTAATTCTCTTTGTGTGTTTTGAATTTTGAAAATATAATTTAAATTAATAACAAATAGATTTAAAAATGAATAACGTCGTAGGACGTTACAATATATACCTCTTGCATCACAGCTTTCACTCGATCGTGATAGATGTAAGGGACCAGCACGGCACTCCAATACCATTCGAATACGGGACGTTGATAGTTACGCTTCATTTTAAGTGTAACCGATGAAATGAGTCATTATATTCGCTACTATGACGAACAAATTGGCGGTGGCGGAATAAGACACGTTTTTTCTGGATCTACGTATCAGCGCGGCCGTGGTGTAGGTGCTTGGCTAGGCGGTATATTCCACCGTATTCTCCCTTACATCGCGTTAGGGGCAAAAGCGGTGGGAAAGGAGGCTGTACGCGTAGGCTTAAACGTTTTGGACGACGTTGCAAACACTGGTTCCAATTTCAAGGAGGCGTTCAAGTACCGGACCCAAAAATCGGGCCAAAATTTGAAGCGAAAAGCAGCTGAAAAAATTGCAGATATGATGAAAGTTTCAGGTTGTAAAACGCGAGTGAGACGGCGGCGAGGTCAGTCGCGTAAGATACGCACGAACAGCAATATCGTCAAGAAAAGAGGCCAAAATAATCTAGAAAGAGAGGCGCACCGAATGCTTTAAGGAGTGTGGCAGCTATTTTCGGACCAAGACGAATATAGTTACGAACATGGCGTTTTTACATTCTCACTCGTCAGAGTGCATGTCGAGTGAGCTGAATCTTTTTACCTTACCGTCCACTCAGACATCTATAGAGAGCAGCAGTTTTCTACATTACAAACCTGTGTCGTCTTTGAGCGATGATGTAGACGCGCCACTGGAATTCGTCATACCGGCCGGTAGCGGGCATTATTTGGATTTGGCGCACACTATGCTACATATTCAAGCAAAAATCGTGCCCCGAGAAAGATCAACTGCCGCGAGTGAGGACGTCAAAGTCGCACCGATAAACAATTTTCTACACTCCATGTTCAAGCGTACATTGAAACACTCTTCAACTACTCTCCCGTTGCCAAAGATTCACACCTCACGGTAAGCCTATGGTACGACGATACGCCCGGTGCTTTTGATTCGCCGGCTAACGCCACAGAGCCAACAGCTGTAAACCAAGGTTTGAGGAATCGCCAAATGTATACAAGTAACAGACACTACTTAGACATGATCGGACACATTCACCTCGATCTGTTCAATCAGGATAAAATGCTTATAAACGGAGTAGAAATGCGCGTTCGCTTGGTGAGAAGCAAAGACGCGTTTTGCCTCATGGATCCGCCAATGGGATTTTCAAAGTTCATGTAAAAGAGGCCACGCTCATTGTCAGTAGAGTTAAAATAAGCCCCGGTGTTTTACTAGCATATGCGCAAGCATTGGCAAAAACCACAGCTAAATACCCTATAACAAGAGTCGAAGTAAAGTCGTTTACACTTCACGCAGGTATAATGGGCGATTCGTTAGATAATGTTATACTCGGCCAACTGTCAAAGAGAATAATCATCGGATTTATGGCGAATAAGGCGTTCAATGATGTATGTATCATGTTTCTTTATCACATGTGTAGTGGGGTATCTCTGCGAAAATATCTACGTCTTTGTTCATCAGATTATCGGAAGAATGACGCAGTAGCTGTAAAAATGTATGTACACATGCTGCTGTAAAGATACTCATTAATGAAAAAATCACTTTGCAACTAAGATTCATCAAATGTTATTATACGGAAAACAAATTTATGAGCATGACAATAATTACACACACGTAACTAATTAAATTGAATCTTGACATATTTTAAAAAATGTCGTTTATTATACATTTATAATGATTTTGAGGTTTTCAAGTCCAAAACAGAATGCTCATAGACATAAACAAACAACAAATAGCAACATATGGACTTTTCCGTTCGCCGACTCGAGCGAATTTCCAAAATACGCCTAAAAACCTGGAATCAAAAAAACGTATATTTATTAATTAGAGCATGCTTTAGATATATTGTTTTCATTATTGATTAAATTTTTAATTATAATGTTGTGGAAATTTTCGTATCGATGTAATCAATACTGGACCCTGATAAGGAACAAGGTTTTAAGCTTTAAATTTTTGAATTTTAAATTAGTGCAGGAACTGAGGGGGTTTCTATGATCCAATTAATGAGACTAATGATAGAAATAGTTGTGCTTCATCTATTCATCACCTATATGTATGTTAGATGTAAAACGATTTGCTGGTTAACTACAATAACCGTGACAAGTAACTTAGTGTAAGAGCTGAAAGGGTTCCTGTAGCCTTTTCAATTCTAACGTCTCTACTAAGGTTTCTTTATGCATTTTCACACGTTGAATTCGAATTTCGATTCTGGATTGCCGAAAAGATGGTAGATAATTTGCTATCTACATAATATTAATAATTTATATTTGCTGAAAAGTATCGTGTAAACAATCCCCCCTTTCTATCTATATTTTTTATTAATATATAATTTCAATGCAATATATCGATTCGTCTTGCAACAACGCTTCGAGTGGTATGCAAAAAAGTTATGTAAGCCGATCGTTTTTTTAAGTTATGGATTGATATGTTACATTGGAAAAGTCTGACTGATCATACCGTACGACTTTATAGATTGTTTTTTAATCACATATTTTACATGGTGTATGACTATCACTCGAAAAGTATAATTACTGGAAAAAAGACTATCTTCTCTCTACTTGAGTAAAAATTAGTTTTTGATTGTAGGCTCTGCACCATATTAAGGAGATTAATAGCAAAATGCAGTGATTTCGTATATTCGAAACCACTCCGAGACTATTGCTACGATCGATGTGAAAATTTGGGAAATAATTCATAAAGACGTAAAATTTACGGCATGACTACAATGTTTAGAAAATTCTGAAAAAATAACACAAAATAAGTTCCGCTTTCCTCTAAAAATCGCTGTATTCGTATCATGCAGCCAAGAAAATGCATTATAAAACTTAGTTGACGAAAAGAACGCATAAAAACAGAGTTTACCCGTAAACTAATTCATAAAAGGTAGATAGTTACAAAAATATTAAGTTATAGAGCGAAATGAAAGAATAAAACCGAATCTTCGTGTAGCAAACAAACTCTTCCGCTTTTACCTTGAGAAAGGGTAAGAAGGTAAGAAAGGAATTTCATTTCTCAAGTCTTCCGTAAAGATCGGCAATGCAGCACAAACAGCACGCGCGACCGACCCGAGCAAGAATTTTTTCACCATAGTTTTTGATGCTGTTTTTCTACCCACACTTTCAGGATAGTGCATTTCACCGGGGGTACACGTAGGTAGCCACTGCGTTGGAAACGGTACTACGTTCTTAGTAAAAGGTGGTGACAACTTGATACACTTGTTCACCACCTGGTGCCAAACGAACGTTGCTTAGACCGCCCGGCAGTTTATACTTATTGACCTGTGGGTAGGCCGGAATCGCCCACCATCGTATTCATTTTATGAGGGCTCATTTTGATCTTTGAAATTAAATTTGAATTAAATTAGTTGGCTAATAAAAAATGTACTGCTTATAAAAAAAGGCTGTTAGAATTTAAATGACGAAAATCAAATGTTAATTACTTGAGGTAATCAAACTAGTTTAAGAATCGTCACTTACAGTATTACGAGTTGATAAAAGTGAGAATGATACAATTTTTATGATTGAAGTTTTATAACTATAAAGAATCTTTACGCATGAACGTGTATACGTCAAAAATTACATTATTTAAATATTGTTTATTTGAAAATTGAGAGAGCAAATTTTTTTTCTAATGTCCCCCGCACAGGTACCTGTACCGAGAGTACTTAGCCTTTTATGACACCGGTAGACAGACCCTTGGCTACAGCGCTCTAATGAGGATCACACCGTTACAATTTTTCCGTAACAATTTTTAATATTTCATTGTTACGGATTTTTGTATAAATTATTAATTGTGTTTAAAGTTTATTGAGAATAGCAAAACTTAAATCGTGAAAATCGGATGATTTTTCACTTCACTAGAATTTCACGATTTTTGCTCTCAGTTTTACTGTTATATGTAAACTTTAAACATGAATAATAATTTATACAAAAATCCATAATAATGAAAAATTGAAAAATGTTAAGGAAAAATTTGGTTAGTTGAGGGTGTGATCTTCATATGCCAAGCAATAGAGATTACTTTTGTACATGAAAAATTACAGATAGGGAACCATACCAATCGATAGATAATGAATTATAAATAATAAAAAATCAGTTTTGGTCATATAACAAAAACTGCAAAATAATTTTTCTGATTTTTTGTCTATTATAAAAAAAGTAATAGATTTATGTTAATAGTATCAACGGTAAAATTGTAAGTGAGAAAATTCTACACAGTTTGAGATGTATAACTTTCCGAGAAAACTCGGAAAAACGAGAAAAAGCCCTCGTTTTTTTAAATTTAATTTCCGAAATTCTGAAATTCGTCGAATTTTCTCATTTTTCTGAATTTTCTCAGTTCCTAATAGTCCTATCAAGACGTTTAGCATCTCAAACCCTGCAGAATTTTCTCATCTACGATTTTGCTATTAGTACTATTCATATAAATCTATTACTTTTTTAATTATAGACAAAAAACAAAACAAACTTTTTTTGCAGTTTTTGTTATAAATAAAATTAGCTTTTGAAAATTTTTGACTTATCTTGTACGTATCTTGCATGTATCTTATAGAAAATTCATTACTGATCAACTTTTGACCCTACCCTTTTTGCGTAAATTGAGTTACAAAAAAATTAATAAAAAAAAAAACTGAAAAAAATGCATTTTGGTAACTTATTTTTCAATAATAACAATGTTCCTGATCGGGTCCGATGTCGAGATTTTCGGGATATTTACTGTAAGTGGCTAAGAACATATTTCAGCGATAAAATAAACTCTTGCGCGAACTTTCTGATAAGATCTGAACTTTCTGAAAAAAAGCTAGTATCAAGGAGCACGGTAGCGCCACGATGGGAAGTATAAGGTACTTCAGTATGTACGCCGCCATCGGGCGCTAGCCCGACCGTATTATACATATCATAGGCATTGTTCGAAACTCGACTTATGGTTTTCTTCACTTTGACAGCTTTGTTTGTCACATGGGAGTACTCAAACGAAAGCTTGCAACAAAACTAACAAAATCACATGAGGGTCACATTTCCTGAAATTGCTTCTATCAATAAATATTGTAAAGTGAAATTTCGGGCTCCTCGATTGTCCTCAAGAGAGAAAAATGAAAACTGAACAATTCAAATGGGTACGTCAGGTATACGTATTTCCGTAATAATATAAGACATCATGCATCATTATAGATATATACTTGTACAAGTTGCGCAGATGCAGACGATATTTCACGGTAAAACATTGTTTATATTTATAATAATCAATGTGGATATTTTAATTAATAATTTAACATATTATTATAAAATAGTGTAAAATATGACATAAATTTAATATTTTAAAGCAGTGTGAAATAATCAAGTCAATTTCGTACATAATGATCAACATGATTAATAGTATATAATTAGATAAGTATTTAGTTTTATTTTGATATATAGCAGTACAATATAAATAAACTTTTTGTAAACTGATTCTTTGTTTAAATGATTTTTCATAACATAAAGTCGACCTCTTCAATGCAGTGTCGGAGCGGGAGTAAAAATTTTTATTCATTTTTTTTAACTTTGCGAGATATACATATGTACAACATGTACATACATATAATAAAAATATGACACAATATCCATATATATGCAAGGACCGTATTTATGCGTTAGTAAATACGGACGCGCAGGTTACTATTATATTTTTATTTTGGGACCTCGCCTCGACCCGTGAGTCTTACGTTTATCAATTGTAATTTATTGTCCAGGCTAAAGTTCGTGGATAATAGCCACAAATACTGTAAGAGTATTGCCATTGACTGCTCTCTACAGAATCTTGGGCTGGGACACGATCAATGGGACTAATGGTGTAACTTACTGACTCTTGGGACAAACTTGAGCTGGAGTATTTTTATTGTCCCCTCAATACTGCAAGTGGGACCACCGGCGATGGGACATTCACCAATATCCTTTGTACCTGTCGTGTTGGGACAATTTCTTGTCCCTTCGTCTTATTTCTTATGCTGGAGTGGGACAACTTTAATTCTGTCCCAACTCTCCTTCTTGAGTCCTACCTGTAGAACTCAGGCCTGGCGACGTTACTTATTGTTAATTGAGTATTTTACAATAAATTTCTTTCAAACAAAATATTCAAAATTTAATTTCATTCTGTTCTGTACCTTTATTCCAACTTTTCAGTAACTTCTCTCATGCAATCCTTACTTGTCCTTGGTTATAATTTTACAATAGTAGTGCGAAAAGAGTTGTTTCGTCGTAGTCGTACTTTATATCTAGTCTTAATCTACTTTCACCGATTCTAGTCTAATATTGTACACAGAGAAGGGTTTTAATTTTTTCCGTATACAATCTTAACTTACTTACAGGCTACACGACATCTCGTGGCAAACACTTTGGTCCTAACTAAGCTGTGACTCAGGTCACTCTCGCCAGATTTATTGGCAGTCCTTCCCTAGCTAACTACTTTGGTCGGCAGGCCCTCGTAGCTGAGTCTTCAAATTATGGAAATTTAACTTGTGTACACTCACACATATCAGTATCCAGCGAGACTACTCCACTTTCTAGGGTAGAGCTCTCGTAGCTGAATATGAAAAGGTGATGTATATGTCAGTCAAATGCTTCCACGCATTTACTAACCCAGCGAGACTATCCAAACGACTAATCGCGCGTTTACTTTGCAAAAGGCCCGGTGCAGAGCATCTCCGAGGTTTATAGAGCCTCAGGTGCAGCACACTAGATTTCGATAGAACACACGTCGCACGATGTCGACGACCAATCATAATTTGCCACCAGAAATCATATTGCCCGACTCCAGATCAGTAGGTCGCAAGGAGTGCTGACGTGCGAGTCAGCAACCCACTCGCCACACGCTATCCATGTCGCGATCGACTAAGCGTATTGAGCAATCAGCCACCGCCCAATGCTCAGACAACAGAGCTGCAGCTGAATGCTCAAGACCTCTAGATTCTAAAAAAACATAGTCTATTAAATAATTAATAGACCTGGCACGTTACATATATATAAATAATAAAATTTATTACTAAGATTAGAAAACCAACTGGTTTAGAATGAACGTAGGTTTTTTATTTTGATTTCATGTATTAAATGTATCCATTTAATAATGGTCACTAAATATATGAACATTGACATCTTTTATGCAGCGTGTGACGTTATGGATTCTCTACCGTGGGTGGTGGCTCTTTCAACCTCAAACACATCCTGTTATCGGGCTACCTTCTTACGAACCGTATTTAATTATTAATTTATTGGACGCCTGGTTCAATAAGACTCGCTGTGCCGGCTGCTCAGTGGTAGTTGAACCTCCTCTACTCAGGCTGTGGATCGTGAAAGAGGGATAGGGAGAACACACGCAAAAAAAGCAGACGGATTTTATCTTTAAAACTATCTGGCGTTTATTGAAATGAATTGAAAGACACACGAGGGGGGGGATGGAGCCTCAGCCCTCCACTTTACGCCAATAACACTAGAGGCTCGTCGTAGTGCCTCCACTCCTGCATTCTCCTTCTCTCTCTCTCTCTCTCTCTCTCTCTCTCTCTCTCTCTCTCTTTCCCTCTCTCTCTCTCTCTCTTTTTCTCTCTCTTTCTCTCTCTCTCTCTCTTTTTCTCTCTCTCTCTCTCTTTTTCTCTCTCTTTCTCTCTCTCTCTTTTTTTTTCTCTCTCTCTCTCTCTCTTTTTCTCCCTCTTTCTCTCTCTCTCTCTTTCTCTCTTTCGCTCTCTCTCTCCCTCTCTATCTCTCGCACGTCTTCACGCTATGTTTCTCGCCCACATGGCAGCCATCGCTCGCGCGTACACGCCTCGTGGTCTCGTGCGCTGCTGGGCGGTGTCTCCCTCTCTATCTCCATTTCGCTCGCTCTCGTTGGCTCGCGCGGCGCTGCGTGTGTCTCGAGATTCTGTCTGCTGCTACCACCTAATTGATAGGAGCTTTCACTGCGTCGCCTACGAACACCACCTAGTGTAAACTTGTGAACCATCTCCTTGGTTTAAGTGGTGTCCAGATGAGCATTTGTGTTGACGGTTTGCCCGTCACAAGTGTAATTTTATGATTTTATGATTAAGAACTGTTTCAGTCGTAACTTTTATTATGGTTACATATTATAAAATTACAAAATCTCAAAAACAATTACAAAAAATTACAATCGCAAGTGTTCATGCTATCTATGCCACTAGGTTAGATACTTATAATTAGTAAGGTAACGTGATTGGTTGAATTAATCACAGGGATTCCATCACAATTTTAAAAGGTTTATTCGTTGAACCACTTTTGCAATAAGCAAAGACTAAATTTTTCAAAATTTAAAAACTCAAAGCTTGTCCAACGAAGAAACCTGAACCTTTTTATAGAATCTCTGTGACTAATTTACTAAATAAAAAATTAGATCTTTTCAATATCCAAGGAGCACGAAGTACAATCAGATCCAGAACATGGATGAACATGCTTTTTTTAGGGAAATATTAGTCAGGGAGTCAGGGAGTTCAATAGTGGGATATCCTACGTGTATGTTTGTGTACTGCGCGTGCGTGTGTGTGTATCTGTGCGTGCTGTATGCGTATATACACGTAGGATCTTACAAAAAAATCGTATTCGCTGTTGAAACAGATAAAAAGTTATTTTATACATGTACAAACATTTATATACATAAGTATAATCTCATGTAAATCGATTAAATTCAATGCAGCTCCAGAAAGTTGTATACAATTATATTTTATGGACATTAATTCTTTAATTCCGTTTAATGCTGAAATCGTAAGCAAACACTATCCTTGTATTGAGCTTTTAAATTAATATACACACACATATATACAAGATATGAATACATTATGTAGTATTGCATATAACAGAAAATATGAAATTTTCTTGTGTTTGTATGGCACTTATGAAAATTTAATTAACATGACGTGAAAGTTGAGGCAAAAATACATAAAATTAAAAAAAAAAGCATTAACGTAGGACCTTTGGTTGCCTTTTTAAACCATTTTCTCCACTTGACGCCATGAATAAGCGCGTATATGTGTGTATGTGTGTGCCGCGCGCTCGTATACACATACGATTTTAAAAACGTTACACATGCGTAAATATATATAGAAATAAGTATGTTATCCTACGAAAATCGATTAAATTCAATGCTAGTTTAAAAAGTTTTACATAACGCGAAGCGATAACTTATAGTTGAAAACCATATTTTATCGACATTAATTCCTTAATTTCGTTTAATGCAGAAATCGTAAGCAAACACTATCCTTGTACTGAGCTTTTAAAATTAATATACACACTTATATATACAAAATATGAATACATTATGTAGTACTGCATATAACAGAAAACATGAAATTTTCTTGTATTTGTATGGCACTTATGAAAATTTAATTAACATGACGTGAAAGTTGAGGCAATAACACATAAAATTAAAAAAAAAGCATTGACGTAGGACCTTTGGTTGCCGAGAAATTCAATTTACATCTAAAAAACGTAATTTTCGGGTATTTGCATTGCACTCATGTAAATTTCATTGTCACGACGTGAAAGTTGAGGAAAAAACACATAAAATAAAATAAAAGCATTACCGTAGGACCTTTGGTTGCCGAGAAAATCAATTTGCATCTAAGGTTCACGAAAGCCGCAGCGGCGGTCCCCCCCACCACCGCGCCGCCCGGCCGGAGCAGTCGCGCGGCCGCGCGCGCTGATCTCGCATCCGTTCATCGGTCCTTGTATAAGAATTAAGTCCATTACAACTATTAAGAAAAATGCTATCATCTAGAGCATCATTTGAACAAGCATTGTGTGAAAATTCATTAAAAAATATTAAATAGTTTCGGTGTAATCGTCGGTTGAAAAAAATTTCGTATCTCGGCTCCTATTGGTCGGATCTTGACGATTTTTTACGAAAATTCATGGTTTTTTAAGTACTTTAAAACGCATTTTACCGCGGTTCTCTAACTTAAAAATTGGCGAAAATAAAAACTATTTATTGCTAAAAATGTTGTTAAATATTAATTTTAAGAAAATTCCTTTTTAGCATTTATTAAGTACGTCAAAAGCTATCGATTAAGCGCAGTTGGATCCGTTTATCGTTCCATGGGCAAATTTGAAATGAATTTGAAATTTTCGGGTAAATAATTTTGCAATAGGACGCCATTTTGAGATATACGGATCGGGCAACGATTTTTAGATTGTTTGTACTAAAAGTCATCATTGAGAGCTTATCCGGCGAAAAAGATCTTTTTTTTGAAAAAACTGTGGCAATGTGAAAATTTGGAAAAAGTTTTTTTTTGTTTAACAATTTAGCGATGAAAAAAGTTAATTTTGCATTCGGGAATACATGTGTCTGATTGGAAATTCAATTCTAAACAACTTTCCTCTCTACCTTTTTTTGCATAAAATGCGTTACAAAAACGTTATTCGCGGAAAACTAAAAAAAAGTGCTTTTTTGAAGTTTATTTTGCAATAATAACAATGTTCCCGATCAGGTCCGAAGTCGAGAATTTAGGGTTACTTTCAGCAGGTTACCACAAACAAATTTTGACTGTCAAAAAATCTTTTGCAGAAAGTGCACGACAAAATGCCAGGACTCCCGGACTATATACCTTCTACTATCTAAAAGGTAAAAAGAATACATGAGTTATCAAGCCTGTCAGTCGAAAGGATAGCATGAGAAATTCTAAGTTGATACCATTGACTATTTATTTATTTATTTATTAATCTGAAAATTTGACATTAGTAAATATTTACATATAAACATTTAACAAAGTAAAATCCACAGAGGGAAGAATCCCTGTACGTGGATTGGTAATACTTATACACTAACAAAATAAAAGTAAATAATTTATAAATATAACCAACTACAATTTTATCAGTTGGTAAAACTATATTGAGTTAGCACTTAGTAATATAAAACACATTAACTTATAATTCTTTTGTTGTTATTATCGATCTCTCCGAGGCAATGGTTTAGAAAGAGTTTAAAAAAATTAAAACTCCTTTCTTTTAAGAAACGACGTTTCGGCGATCATTGTCGCCCTCATCAGGAAACTGTCAAAAAATTTTTTATTACAATAAATATAAAGACTTTAAAATGAACAGAGTATTACATAGAAAAGGCGATATTTTTGAAACTTACATATTGGAGCACATTTGATTTGTGTACATCTCGATAATCCTTTCCCCCGGCTAGTTAACAGCGGGGGAAGAGAGAGACCGAGTGACACAGCTATTATTTATACCGCTTTGTCAGCTACTGTCTCGGAAGTGAGGAAGTAGCCGGCAATCGTCGCTTATATAGTGCGAAAAGTCTTTCGCGCGGTTTGTTTACATATGACGTCACGCATCACCTCATGCTAATGTGATTGTTATATGTAGTGTTTTTCGCTTGCAGGGCATGTGTCGTATGTCCTGCATCGCAGTAGGAAGTGTCTTTGGGATAATCACATTAGTGACAAAGTGTCTTTGGGACAATCACATTAGCATGAGGTGATGCGTGACGTCATATGAAAACAAACCGCGCGAAAGACTTTTCGCACTATATAAGCGACGATTGCCGGCTACTTCCTCACTTCCGAGACAGTAGCTGACAAAGCGGTATAAATAATAGCTGTGTCACTCGGTCTCTCTCTTCCCCCGCTTTTAACTAGCCGGGAGAAAGGATTATCGAGATGTACACAAATCAAATGTGCTCCAATATGTAAGTTTCAAAAATATCGCCTTTTCTATGTAATACTCTGTTCATTTTAAAGTCTGTATGTTTATTGTAATAAAAAATTTTTTTGACAGTTTCCTGATGAGGGCGACAATGATCGCCGAAACGTCGTTTCTTAAAAGAAAGGAGTTTTAATTTTTTAAACCCTTTCTAAACCATTGCCTCGGAGAGATCGATAATAACAACAAAAGAATTATAACAAACTACCGAGGGATAAAATCATACTAGATAGTGTATACACACTCATCTAAATACATTATACATTAACTTATATTTAAGCATTTGAGCAGACACATTAGTAGTATGTAGGCACCTTGGAGAATGTAAATAAAAATAACCTTGAACCGTGTGACCTTCTGATCCCAGCCACTATAGTCAAGGTTACTTTTATTTACACTACCTAAGGTGCCTCAGTTACTTTGGAGACCCCCTCCCCATTCTTTCATTTTCGCTAAAGTGTCCCTCTGAGATAGACGGAACTTTGGAGAGAAAATCGCTCAAGTCGCCTCTAATATCGAGGACACTTTAGCGATTTTCTCCAAAAGTTCCTTCTAACTCAAAGGGAGCTTTATGTAGTAATCGCACCGGCGGACGACGGGTAACTGAGCGCCGTCGATGCGTAATACTATTTTTAAATTAACACACACACACGCGCATGTGCGCACACACATATTCACAAACAAAATTAAAAATATTTTTTTACCTTTTTTTATTGTTGACGGTGTCTTCGTTGGTGGTGAGTCTTTGGTGAGTTGTTGGAAAGTTTTTAAATATTAACTTAAAACTAAATTAGCACTAAAAAATGTTTTTAAGTTTTTTAAAAAAGTTAAATTAACTCGTTGCGCCGACAATGTAACGGGTCGACGTTACAGTCTGGACACAGCCACATCCCGCAATCGTCGCATCGCCACCACCATCGCAAACGTTGCTGCCTGAAGAACCGACCGCAACCGTAACACATATCCTGGTTACGGCGCGGTCTTTCAATGTCGGGTTGAGGTAGCCGACGACGCTGTTGCCTGTTCAGCCGACGCATAAAATTCTCGCGACGCTCCCGCGCGCGGTTGATACGTGCGGCTATATTTTGTATGTCCTGTCTGCGCTCGAGCTGTAAAATTCGCTGACGAGTTCGCCAGACAAATTGCTGCATACCCATGTATCTATGTAGCCGTGCTTCGTGCACCGGCTCACGGACGGGGTCGCATTCGCCCTCGATCGCCGGTAGCGCCCGGGGCTGGTCCTCGTCCCGGATCGTCTCCGCATCACTGGCAACGGAGTCGTATCCGGAATCGTTGTCGTCATAGTCGTCGTCGCCGTCGCCGTCGCCGTCATTGTCGTCGTCGTCGTCGTCGTCGTCGTCGGCGTTGACAGCAGCAGGGCCTCCCTCGACCCCGGCCACCTCAAACGCCATCTCCGCTGCCTCCACAGCTTCAACATCCTCCGGCATATCTTCTTCTTCTTCCTCACCAATGGCCTCCTCCTCAGCCTCCACCACTTCATCCATCTCCGCCTCCACCACCTCCGGTTCTTCAGCGACCACAGCCTCACCAAGGTGAAAACTTTCACACAATTCGTCCTCGTATATGGGGATGAATGGTGATTCCCCGTATACAATATAAGTCACCAGTGGCGCAACGTTGACCGGACTGCAGGCCATAATCGCGGCTACCTCCTCATCGGCTGCAGTATCATCAATATTGTAACCACCGATGAGGAGATTACGCGGTGGTGACGAGCGTTGCACGGACGGCCCGGGAGTCGGCGACTCTGCGCGGCGATTAATTTCGTCGACGGTCAGTACGTACATTTTTAATGTCGGACTTCGGAAAAATTAAAAGAGAAGAAGAGATTTTAGCACCTCGAGGGCTGATCGGGGACTGACTGCGATTCTCAAAAAGTTTTGCCACCACCCGTCAAACTATCACCCTACTCTTTAATTTTGATAAGCCAACTTTGCTGTTTTTACCTGTGAGCGGGGTAAAACTCAGCAAGTAGCTTCGAAAAATCTAAAATTACGAATCGGACCATATCAGATTAACGAAAGAAGAGTAATATTCGCGAAAATTTGATCTTTCAAGTGGACAGAAAAATATATGGTTTGGTGAAAGAGGAGTATAACTCGTGAAACTTTGATCGTTCGATCGATATGGAAAGGCAAAGCTTTGCTGAAAGAGGAGTAAAATTCGTGAAATCTTGATCTTTCGATCGGTTGGAAAGACAAAGCTTTGCTTCTTTCTAAGTAATATCCAATAGCCGATGCGTTTCAAATGTATCGAAAAATCTAAAATATACAAAATTGCAAGTTTCGAGTCAGCAGAGCCTCCTCGGGTTAACCTAGGAACGGTATTTTTCACATTGTCGCGATGCTCAAGTATGTAAATATGCATAACAGCCTGCAATGTCTAATATGTACATCTTACATTCGACAATTATTCACAATTTATCGGTTAAATAGGATGTATATACTAAGTATAGATCATATCTGCAATAATCCGATCGATACAATAGTCAAATTAGGCAAAAAACTAATCGAAAACAGTCCGTCTGTATTAGGCATGTATGAGCATAAAGAAAGTGGCACGAAAGCGGCGAAGAAGAAGGTGTGAAGACGGATATCAGATTAGCACTGCAGCGAGGTGTGTCTTATCACGGCTACTCTACACCCGAGCGCTGGGTGGCCAACGTAATCCTAATCCCGAGCGAATTAGAAGACAGTCGGTCAAGCATAGCGATGGAGTATTTTTGAAGACCGACTTAATGGCCGAGGTCTATAAAAGTCGAACACTTCCTCGTGCATTATACATCCCTAATCCTCAAAATACATTTTCAATAGATTATTTGCATAAATTAGTTAATATATGCATAGGCATGTACAGCGGCGGTACATATTCGATCAGTCGGTACGCCGAATATGACACCCAATTAAAATTTGGACATGACCCACCCTTATCCCCGAAGATTACGGACCGATTTATTTTAGTCATGAAGAAATTTGAATACCCTCTTCACGACGCGTACAACAAGCCCGGTTGCGGTTCGATACGAGCATTTTTTCAAAATCGATTGATTGGTAATATCGATAAATTGACTTGTGCTATACATTGTTAGATAGGTCTTTAAAAGTATGTCCCCCCTTTCAACAACCCTCAAAATTTTGTCCGTTTTTGCGTAGCTCTTACCGTTCTCGAGTTATGAGCGAAAATCGATATTCCAATCAATCGATCGTGTATAGCTCTAAAAATATTGGTCGGATAATTTCGCGGGATAACAACTTTATTTAGCACTACTCAAGAGCTATCCGTACGCCGACTTTCAAGCCAATCGGATGAATATTGGTAATAGATCGATTTCTATTATCGATCATCGATTATGACAATAGGGGTGGTAAGTCGAAATTTACGTGGTTTTCATTCAGCTTAAATACCTGTAAGACTGCATCCACTTTTGACGAATTTTTCAATCGTTTGACCGGACCAAACAGATATTGGAAAGCAATCGATCGCCTATATCGCCGAAACTGTAGACTAAATAATTTCGCGGGATAAGAACTTTATTTAACCCTAATCAAGAGCTATCCAGTGACCCGACTGTCGAGTCAATCGGATAAATCTTGGTTATCGATCAATTACGCATATATGTAAATGCTGATTCAAATACAATGAAAATATAATTTTAGATTAGCATAGAGAGGACGATCTTACCCCGGTGAGCGACGACTGTGGGCTGGTGATTCTTTTTAGGATTTACACGAATAAATAGGAACTTTATGCTGGTATAGTGTAAGATAAACTGCATGACTGCCGATAAAAGTGTTTTCGCGCAGTCTAACTTTTCGAAATGTATCGTGAGCGTTTTAACCCGTTTCCACCGGTTAAATTCTCTGGTGCGTAAGCAAAACTACCCCTCTACACAGCAAGAATCGTAGCTTGATGGCACTACAAAAGCAGCCCCAGCTAAGCTGTGAGCCATCAAACAGTGTCTACCAGCAAGCCCGATCACTTTGGCGAGAGATACTTTTCAGCGGTCAGAAGAGAACGACTGTGGACTGGTGAGAGTAGCGAGGTAGCACTCTTGACTAACGAATTAGTCAAGATTTCTACAAGAGTTTGACGAGAAAGCGAGAGGAAGATAGTGAGAATCTAAGAGAAAATAAGAGGTATTTATCATATTTACAATAAATGAATAAATAAATCAAATGTATACGTAACAAGGTAATATGGTTATATTTTAGAGATGATTCCGGTACTAGAGTCAAGCTTTAATGAACTGCAAATTCATAACCGGATCGATCAGCTAGAAGCTATAATTCATCGCATGGCTGAGAAAGATAAAGAACGAGAAGAATTTGAAAATGCTTTAAGAAACGATTTTTGTAAAATAGAGACAGCGTTTAAAAAGCTGAATCTTTCATTTTTAAAAATTAAAAAAGATGACGAGATACACCAGGATCTCTCTAATAATATTATGAATGCTATTGAAAAATATCAAATAAGAATAGATAAAATGCGTGCTCATTTAGGCGTGTTTACAGGGATAGCTGTATCTAAGTTTAGAAAAATAGATGTAAATATTGAATCTATTAACGACGAAATTGAAGCAATGTCAGATAAGCTTGAGGAATTATATTTATAATATGACATATTACGGCTGTTTAAACATAATAATAAAAATTTATTCAATTTACATAACATTTTACATTATTGACTATACCTTAACCTCTTTCTCATCCTAGATTAATCCTCATACACATGGCGATTGATTGATATTATTCCGCACTACTTTCAAATGGATTGACCGCAAAACCCGTAGAAGTCGTCGACCAATAACCATCAAAATTCTGATTAATCTAACGTATCTACAAAATGAATAAGTTGCAACTGTTGAGAATCGTACTACAAGTCTTAAGGATCGTACTGTTACGTGAACCAGTAGCAAAAATTTTCGGCAACGGTGCGTGGCGCCGATCTTTAAAATATTGCTCGATCAACGTACTTCTACAAAGGCTCAAATATATTACTGATCTCTGTAGTCTCCGTACCATTGTCATCTTATTCAATCGCGGTTTCTACGAAAACGATGCAGATATTGTGCGTATTCTTGGTGAAAGTATTCGGCGTCGAGGAATGCAATCTGCATGGCAAGTCAGAGAAATTATGCAACAATATCAGCTGATTTTGGGTAATTATCTAAATCTTAAAAACGGTTATTAGTTTGCAGACAAACATATGTAAATTAAAACGTTTTTCTTAAGATCTCGATAATATGATGGTTGATATTGATGTGGATCTCGCGATTGGTCTTGTTCAGCTGAATGATGAGGAGATGATAGAAGAGAAACCAGAGTCGCTAACTCAAACGTCAAAAGAGACAGTCAATTGCAAAGAAGGCGGCAACACATCTAGTGCCTCTACACCTATGAATAATGACGAATCGAAAGCGGATACGACGGTCGAAGGCATGGAGGTTGCTGCATCGTTCCTGTCTACAACAGAGCCATCTACATCGTACACGGCAAAACCTTACAAAGATAATCACAATGACGACGAGGACGTCGAGAACGTCGACGACGACGACGCTGCCGACCCTGGTACTACTTCTTCAAAAGAGAAAGAAGAAGGGGCAGAAGAAGAAGAAAATGACGAAAGTGTAGTCTTACGCACATCGTCAAACTCTAGCGACTCTTCAATCTCTGCTACGACAAGTATTGATGACGAGACATCAGATCATAGTACGGGTGATGAAACTGATACCAGTACATGTGAGTATTTTATATATTATTGTCAGCACGAACGATAAACGTGCAAGATTCAACGATAAATTAAAAAATACTTGAAATTAGCCGTTTGTTTGCAGGAGGGTGGTGGTGGTGGTGGTACCGGCCAACCGTCAGTTTGGCAATATATACAAATTCATCGGCAACGATCGAAATATTATCGCCTCTTTTCTTTATACGGCCGTGAGGCGCTCATCACCATTAGACGGCCACCAATCAATACTGATGCCACGGAGTGGATAGGCCATGGTATACATGAAATTCACAGGTATGTGGTCGAGAATACCTCGCGCGACGACTTCGTCGGCCTAGCTATAGAGTCGCCACAATTTCAGCAAGGTGTTGTGTGGGTTGCTTTTAGACAGGTTTGGGAATTAGAAGTATCAGATATTTTAGAACTGCTGCGCAGTCTTTCGCAAAGCAATGGCGGCTTTGATATCAATGACGCGTTGACAATTGCAGTGAGTACTGTGTCGGTGCCTCAAGGTGCTGGTCGAGTTGCGCTCACATCTGAGAGCGTTTTTAAGAGATCTATTCTCACAATACAAAACAGTGATAACCTCTGTCTACCGCGGGCTCTTGTTTGCGCACACACATATGCCATTCGCGGAGATATTCGCACGGGCCATTTACAGAAAATGTGGGACAGTATCAGACAATGCAATGGTAAATTGCAAAAAAAACGAGCGCTAAAACTTGTTAATAGTGCTAGAGTTACCATACCCGACACTGGCTGTGGACTACCAGAAATCAAGTTATTCCAAGAGTATTACGCGTGTTTAGATGTTGCTATAGTCGTGTATACGTTTCAAGGGTTTGCTCGAGGTGCCAAACCTCTATACGACGGTGCCGAATATGTTTATAATGTTGGCAATACGACTAGATATACTCTACGTATTATGTACTATGAAAATGCTCGACATTACCAGCCCATTTTAAACTTGGTAGCTGCAGCCGGTAGTCGCGGGTATTGTATACGCTGCAATAGAAAAATAACGAACGAGAAAAATCATAAATATCCTGGCAAGTGTCAAAGATGCCTGCAAAGACCGCCGTGTGAGCGTGATCAGGTCGGTAATCACGCAGAGTGTGCGCACTGTAATAGAATATTTTTTAATCAAACGTGTCTTCTTAACCATCTGAAATCTGGATCGTACGATAAGAATCATACGGTATGCGCAAGCCTTAAAAGTTGTGCGCGATGCTGTAGGACGATTCGTGGTAGTGATGCAGCGATTACCCACCAGTGTGATGTCATATACTGTAAAATTTGCAATCAACCGAAACCGATTGGCCATTTTTGTTTTATGCAGCCCCTTGCCGGGCCGAGAGATCAGCAGACTGGCAGTCGGGGTAGTGGCAAAAAACACACATTATACGTGTTTTACGATTTTGAGACCCAACAGTCCGAGACTGTTTTGGGCGACGAGAACACGCGTATACACGTTGTGAATCTGTGTGTGGTACAGCAGGTGTGTAGCGTCTGCTTAGAGAATGATGATATTTCCGAGTCGTGTAATATTTGCGGCATGCAAGAGCACATATTTAGAGACGACCCGGTAAAACAGTTAGTCGACATGCTGCTAACTCGCAGACAAAATATCAGTGGTATTGTGTGTATTGCACACAATGCACAAGGATTTGACGCGCAGTTTATTTTGAAACACCTGGTTGAGCGAAAAGATTTTCGCGAGTCACCAAGTGTAATTCTAAACGGCTCGAAAGCAATTCTCATAAAATTTGCACACATAAAGTTTCTCGATAGCTTAAATTATTTACATATGGCTTTGAGCGCCCTGCCAAAAGCATACGGTCTCGGGAATATTGAAAAAGGCACATTCCCCCACTTGTTTAATAGAGCTGAAAATCAAAACTATGTGGGGGAAATGCCGCCTGTTGAGAGCTTCTCACCAGACTCGATGGGTGTCGGGGAGCGTAAAGCATTTTTAGAGTGGTATAACGAGAAAAAAGAGCAAAATTACGTGTTTGATTTCCAGCATGAAATAATCAAATACTGTCGCCAGGATGTAAAAATATTGCGACTAGCATGTCTTGCATTCCGTAAGTCGTTCATCGAGTGTGGCTCGACAGACCCGTTTCTCGAGTGCGTTACGATAGCATCCTCGTGTATGCGCGTTTACCGCAAACAATTTCTAAAAAAACAAACGGTCGGTATCATACCCTCTGGTGGATATCGCCGAGCTAATAAGCAATCCTTGAAAGCAGCGCAGTAGCTCACGTGGATGGAGCACGAGACGGGCTGGTCAATTCGGCACTCGCGTTAATTCGCGTGAAAAGAGGTTGCCCGAGGGACCGCTTGTAGACGGCTATTGTGAATTAGAAAATGGCGAGAGAGTTGTGCTACAGTTTCACGGTTGCTACTGGCACGGTTGTGTTCGCTGCTTTACAACCGGACGAGAATTGCCGTGTACGAATGCTGAGGGCAGTTTGGACGATCGGTACGAGAGAACACTCATAGTCTCGTCAAAAATCTTGAAGCACGGTTATCGACTGATCGAGAAATGGGAGTGCGATTTTGATCGCGAACGTTGCGAAAATGCTAATATGGATGCACGTATAAACGAGCTTACGAGATCTTGGCTCGTACCCCTGAATCCGCGCGACGCATTTTTTGGCGGTAGAACAGGTAACACGGTAAAATCGTACAATGTTGGTCCTGGTGAAAAAATCAAGTATGTAGATGTCTGCTCGCTGTATCCGTATATTTGTAAATACGGTCGTTATCCCGTTGGTCATCGGAAACTCTACGTCGGTGAGGCTGAATGTGCACGAATCGTCGGACACAACAATGACATCGGCAAAGTTGACGGTCTCATAATGTGTGAGGTATTGACGCCGAGAAATCTCTTTCATCCTGTTTTACCAGTGAGGCTTCACAATAAATTATTGTTTCCGCTGTGTCGAACGTGTGTGGAGACGCTTTGTCAGACGAACTGTACACACGACAATGCGAGGGATCGGGTCTTTGCGGGGACTTGGATGGCCGACGAACTGAAGAAAGCCGTGGAATTCGGCTACACAATTACCAGGGTATTTGAAATTTGGTCGTACAAGGTCACACAATTTGATAGGCAAACGCGTCAAGGTGGTCTATTTCACGAGTATATTGACAAATTTTTTGCGGAAAAAACTTACGCGTCGGGCTATCCACCAGAGTGTGGGGATGGTACCGATCAGCAAGCTGTTGACTCCTACATCGAGAGATTCGAACAGCACGAGGGCATAAAACTCGACCATGATCGAATAAAATTTAACGCCGGTCTACGCTCCGTGGCCAAGCTATGCCTGAACTCGTTGTGGGGCAAGATTCGCCAGCGAGAGAACATGCGACAGACGGAATTAGTGCGGGATCCGCAGAGACTGTTTGATCTTTTAACTAGCGCGGATAAAGTTGTCGAATCTGTTTTGCCGGCAAGCGAGGACATTATTTACGTAAATTGGTCGTATAGAGACGATGTCGTCGATATAGAATCATCACCCCGAGTGTAACGTGGTCATTGCTGCTTACACCACAGCGCTAGCCCGACTGAAACTGTTCTCTGAGTTGGAGCCTCTGGGCGAGCGTGTGTTGTCTCGCT
>JACCIB010000808.1:0-82464 GCA_018906965.1 Philotrypesis tridentata
AAGTTTGCAGATCAGTCTGATTGTAATTCTTAGGATCTCTAGCTATCAGCAGCTCCATCAAACCGTCAGTTTTTGCATATCGTCCATCTTTCACTTTAATGCTTTTATCACCAAAGATAATAGGCGAATCACCAAACATCCACTGTCTACCCTCCTTTCGAACTCCATAAATTTTATCAATATCCTTTTTTCGCTTCAACATCTGCATATACTTATCTTCTTCTTCTTCTTCTTCTTCGGTAGCATTATCTGCTGTTTCAAAATTATCGTCATCTATCTTAGCTTCATCATTCAAAGTTTCATCTAAACTATCATCATCGTCCGAGTTGACAAAAGTATCATCAAACTTTTTTTTCGTCTTTATTATAGTATCATCTAGTAAAGCCTTTCTTTTTTTTTTAAGTGGTGGCGGCACAGACTTTTGTCTACTAGATACAAGCTGATGTAAAGGATTGACAATTGGCTTAAAGGTTTCCTCAACGACTCTTTCAAAATCTTGTCTGTTCGCCTTCAACATGCTATACTTGCGTTTGACTGCATTTTGAGCTTGCACAAGCTGCTGCAGAATATTTTTCTCTTTTTGAATATCGCTCATGCTGTTGTTGATTCGTCAATCGACAGAGATAGACTGTTGCTAATTACTTTGCGCATGCTATATTTATAGCAAAGCAGTCGAAACCTTTCCTATATCTGCCTCCATTGATTGGACTATCCTTATCAATCATTAAAAAGCTATGCTTATCATCAAACCAGCACTTTGAGCATAATTCCTTAAACTGTATGTAGTTCATATCGGAATTAACATGATCGTTGTACAGATGCTTGAGATTTAAATCATCTTGTCGAAAGATTACCAACAGATTTACGTTATCGCGTACGAGATGCTTCGGAACTTGTGCATAAGATTGACAAAGATAGAAACAATCAACGTTTTTATGTCTACCCATACAGTAATACGCTTTGATACTGTTTTGCTTCTCGCAAGCTACATCGTCAAAGATCATGATTGAGTTGGGAAGAGCATCGTCAGGACTTACCACTTCTTCATGCTCGCTGAATCCGAAATACTGTATACCTTCTAACGGCTCTAGAAGATTTTTCAAAAACTTATACTTTGACTGATTCAGAGACTTTGAGTAGACGTATATATTTTCGAATCTAACGCCATTAGGATGCGTAATGAGAGCAAGTAAGCTGTTAGTTTTACCACAGTTTGATGGTCCGCAAAATACAGCTCGAATGCTATCAGGAAGCAAATCTCCGTGTCTTTTGATTCTTTTTTCAGGCTCCGCTATAACGTCAAAATTTGCTATTGGAAGCTTAACTGTCTGCTCTTTGAAGTTCATTCTTGGAGAATTGATTGACAACTGATGATGGAGAGTATAAATAGAGCGCTTTTATACTCTCGACATCAGTTATTATCTGACCTTCATGACGTGATGATCATATACCGCCGACAAGGTCGTGGAATTGTAAATCGTCTCATCAATAAGCTACCAATTGAACTTCACTTACCGGGATACCAGTACTGTGGCCCTGGTACTAAGTTAACTAAACGTCTTGCTCGAGGTGATTCAGGAATTAATCCGCTTGACGTTGCTTGCAAAGAGCACGATATCGTTTATTCGCAAAATCGTGAAAATATCGAAGCCAGAAACGCTGCTGATAGAGTTCTGGCTGAGGAAGCTTGGCGAAGAGTTAAAGCAGTAGATTCGGAAATAGGAGAAAGAGCAGCTGCTTTTGCCGTTACAAACGCTATGAAATTAAAGTCGAGATTCGGAATGGGAGTGAAGAAGTCGCGAACTACGCTTCGGAAAGTTGTAAAGGCTGCTTCGCAATCAGTCGTTCCAGGAAAATGCGCGAATAAGCTCATTCTCTCAGCTTTGGAAGGCGCTCGAAAAATGGTTGAGAAAGCCGGTGGAAAGAAGAATGTAGTTGTTCCTAGAATATTGCCAGTTCCAGCAAAAGTAGGCGGTTTCCTACCATTTCTCATACCCTTATTCGCCGGTCTAAGTGCAACTGGCGCACTCGCTGGAGGTGCTGCTGGAATAGCCAAGGCTGTCAATGATGCTAAAGCCGCTCAAAGGAAGTTAGAAGAGAACAGACGACATAATCAAAAGATGGAGGAGATTGCTCTCGGTAAGGGACTGTTCTTGAAGCCTCACAAGAAAGGACTAGGACTTCACTTGAAGCCTGGTAAAGGATTAAAAAAAAAAAGATCCTCGAAGTAAGACTGCCTGAGAGAGCGCTCACGGATTTCGATTTGATAAAATATGCAAAGATTATGAAAATTCCAAACTTTCGCGGTGTATTCATGCGAGACTCGTTGCCTGCTAATGGTCCACATTATAACGAATCAGCTATAGTCAACTTGGATGATGCACGCGGACCTGGTACGCACTGGGTTGCATATCGTAAACGAGGCTCCAATGTTGTCTACTTTGACAGCTTTGGAGATCTTCAACCTCCGATAGAGCTGTTGCTCTACTTAGGCGTCAATGAAGTCAAGTATAATTATGAACGATATCAAGACTACAATACATTCAACTGCGGTCATCTTTGTCTACAGTTTTTGGCTGGCAGACTATATAAGGAGCAGCGAAAGTAGTTCTAGAGTTATTATCTCTTCAACTGTCATGGAGGATTCATTAACTTTGACTCTCTCCGCCAAGACTTCCATACTTGAAGCTCAATACTTTCCCCCAATCGAACTTTCCGCTAGCAAGAATTACGTTCTTGGATTAGTCGAATTGTTGACATTCAACTCGATTCCTAATATCGATACAAGTAACAACAAGTTCTACGTAGGAGGACAGATAGTTCATCTGCCAACAGGTAGCTACGAGATTGAAGACATTGAAAATCATCTTATCGATACATTAAGCATCAAAGGCATTTCGATCTCACTTAAACCGAATAACAACACTCTCCGCAGTGTAATAAAGTGCAGTGAGACGATAGACTTTCGTCCGCTAGATTGTATTGGTTCACTACTAGGCTTTACGCAGCGAGTGCTCGAGTCTAATACTATACATATTTCCGACTTGCCAGTCTCCATTCTCAAAGTAAACGCTCTAAGAGTAGAGTGCAGCATCACTACCGGTGCCTATATAAACGGACAGCGAGTGCATACGATACACGAGTTCTTCCCCGCAGTACCTCCAGGCTACAAGATCATCGAAGTTCCCTCGCAAGTCATTTATCTTCCCGTCACCCTGAGGACGATCGATTACTTGCAGCTGCGTATAGTCGATCAAGACGGAAATCTAGTAAACTTTCGTGGTGAAGTCATCACAATTAGATTGCATCTGAAGCAAGCGTAATGGGCATTGTCTACACCGGTAGAGGGTATAAAAGCAAGCCAAAATGTCAGCCAGTCATCAGTCGTCAGCGAGCCTTCGGAACGCTAACACGGCAAAATATACAGTTCTTAAAAGGACTCGGTCTAAGAGTAAAAAACCCTGGTGGAAAATAACGTGTATATTCCTCTGCTGTCTTCAGAGAAATGGAAGAGATTCTAAGTATACAGTCACCAGTGAGCTTTGATGATTCAGTCTCGAATTATGAGATTCATGCTCATCAGCCGTACACTGCTTCATCGTACAAGAACAGCGATGAAATACGTATCTCAGTTCAACATCAAGACTTGTGTCTATTACCTTCTCGCAGCTCGTTACACGTATGCGGTAGACTAATCAAAGCTGATGGTGCTCAAGTACGAAATACTAAATTAGTGAATAATGCTATAGGTCATATGTTTGAGGAAATACGATACGAGATAAATGCTATCGAGGTCGATAAATGTAAAAACGTTGGATTAACTACGCTCATGAAAGGATGGCCTTCGATCAATCCTAGTCAGAGTTTAGTCATACAGAATGCCGGTTGGCTCGACGTCGAGGAGAAAGATGATTTAGTGAATAATCAAGGCTACTTTGACCTGTCTATACCTTTAAGCATGATACTAGGCTTTGCCGAAGACTATCGAAAGATAGTCGTTAATGTCAAGCATGAACTTATCCTCACTAGATCAAGAAATGATTTAAATGCAGTTATTCAGGCAGCTACGAAAGCAGCAACTGCAACTGATCCAGCAGAATATGAAGATTTCAAGATTGAATTGATAAAAGTTGAGTGGTTCATGCCCTACGTAGTACTCTCCAATTTACATAAAATTGGTCTGCTTGGACTTATTCAGAAGAGTAAATCGATTGATATGAGTTTTCGTAGTTGGGAATTGTACGAATACCCACTACTTCCTACTACGCCGCGTCACTTTTGGACTGTTAAGACATCCAATCAGTTGGAAAAGCCGCGCTTTGTCATTCTAGGCTTTCAAACGAATCGTAAAGGTTCAAGGACTGAGAATGCCAGCTATTTCGATCATTGCGGAATTAGCAATGTCAAGCTGTTCCTGAATTCTCAGTACTATCCCTACGGCAATCTCAATCTAGACATAGATCGTAATCAATTTGCTATTCTCTACGATATGTATGCAAACTTTCAAAACGCATACTACGACAAGAGCGTAGAGCCTCTGCTGAAGAAGCAAACATATATTTCGAAACTTCCGCTTATAGTGATTGATTGCTCGAAGCAGAACGAGTCTCTGAAAACTGCTTCAGTCGATGTTCGCTTGGAATTCGAATCGAAGCATAATTTCCCTGCTGGAACATCCGCCTACTGCTTGATTATACATGATCGTATAGTTCAGTATAATCCGACCAATGGCGATGTAAGAAAACTTGTCTGAACTTGTTTCGAAAGTGGTGGGGATGCTGGTATAAAGGAGGCTGCATCCGCACAGTCGAGCATCATTCGAGATGGAGTACTTGGTTGATATGCAAGGCTTTAAGCAGCCAGGCAACGACTTCATTCTCAAAGAGCTGGCTATACTTCCGCTGGGTGCTGATCCTCAAGTGTATCTCTTCAAAGCACCTTTTCATTGGCGTAGACTCACGGAGAAGTATAAAGCTGAAAATGCATGGCTTGAACGCTATTATCACGGACTATCTTGGCAATCCGGTGATAGAGAGTATACCGAGATTGGAAATATACTTCGTACAGCTCTGAAAAATGCAGCTTCCGTTAAAGTCATTGGTTCCATTCAGAAAAAATGGTTAGAACGGTTTAAATTTAACGTTCACGATATAGCCGAGATGGGATATCCACCATTAAATCAAATAAGAGTTGTAACAGCTTGTCCGTATCATAATGGAGCTTATAGAGCCAACTGTGCTCTTCACAATGTGCAGCTCATGCAAAAATATATGAAAGAGTTGCAAATGCCATTAGATGTTTATACAATGGAATATGAATAAGTTGAGAGAGAGGAAGCAAAGGAGAGATGATTGTAATGGATGTATCTCGCAGTTGGATGGAGCTATCATCCTTCCCAAAAAGAAGCCTGCAATGAAACGCGCATCTTTTTCCTAAAAAGTTAAATAAGAGTCTTTCGAATCAAACGCATACATTCATATACGTATACATAAAGTAATATGCACATGTATAACTTGTATGTACTCTTATGTGCATCCGCATAGCCTATCTGATTACATTTAAACTCATCCGTATAGTTATATGCAATACATAAACTCTTACATATATGCAGAAGGCTCGACTGATGCGCAAAGAGAGGCCGTTGTAGTTGCGCAATAGTTTTCAACGCTGTGGGAGTGGTGAGGGTAACACGGCAGCTCGACAGATGCGCAGAAAGCGTCCACTGAGGTTGCGCACTAGTCCTCGGTAGGCTAAGAGTGGTGGGGTAACGCAGCGGCTAGACAGATGCGCAGAGAGCGTCCACTGAGGTTGCGCACTAGTCCTCGGTAGGGTATGAGTGGTGGGGTAACGCAGCGGCTAGACAGATGCGCAGAGAGCGTCCACTGAGGTTGCGCGATAGCGGTGCGGCGGCTCGAGTGGTGGGGGAAAGCGGTATATAAGAAGCATCATAGCTCGAGGAAGTCATTATTGTTCGAGACGGAGTACGTAGTAGACGTATGTAAGGTTCCAAGACCGCTTCCAATGATAGAGATGCCATGACTGTTTAACCTCACTTTAAGTGTGATTGCTATTCACATGTATCCCCTCCACACATTCGGCCAAAATATTTTAAGATTGCGCTTACCTCTACTCTCGCGTCATATGCATTATACCGACGAAGTATGCTGTAACAACGCTAGCTGGCGACATCATATACACACTATACATCATATATACGCATAACCTCACATACACATATATAGACAAACATATACAACGTACACATATTCATACACATGCGTACATAAGCATATAACCTCAAATAGTATCGTGAGAGGAGTCTGCGCTCGCATGACCGGTCTGCAGCGTAGCGTTCCATCCCCACTCTTGCGCGCATGTATGCTCTTACGCACGGCATCCCCACTCTTGCGCGTCTTCGTACACATGGTATTCTACTTCACGCGGGCTGTATCGGCCTGTCACCGCTAGATGGCGACGCGCGACACAGGCGCGCACATCGACAGTGTGCCGCCGCTGTGTATATCTATATACAGTGGGCTCGTGCCACCGCCGCTGTGTATATCTATACACGGTGGGCTCATACCGCCGTTACTGTGTATCTATATACAGTGGGCTCGTACCGCTGTGTATGTATACGGTGGACTCGTGCCGGCGCTGTGTATATCTATATACATAGTGGGCTTGTACCGGCACTGTATGTATCTATATACAGTGGGCTCGTACCGGCACTGTATATCTATATACGGTGGGCTCGTGCCGCTGTGTATATATTCAGTGGACTCGTGCCGCCACCGTTGTGTATATCTATATACAGCGGGCTCAAGATGCCTCGTGTATAGTGGACTCGTATACATGGTGGGCTAGAAACCGCATGGGCTCGTACCGGCCTACAGGAAAAGGGGTGGGGGGATGCGCTCGTACCGGCCTGCGCTCGTACCCGGCTGCGCTAGAACCCTCCTGCGCTAGAAACGGCCTAGAGAGAGATGGGGGAGGGGGGATGCGCCAGAACCGGCCTGCGCCAGAACCGGCCTAAAGAGAGATGGGGGAGGGGGGGGGGGATGCGCCAGAACCGGCCTAAAGAGAGATGGGGGAGGGGTGTATACATATATACGGTGGGCTCGTACCGGCCTGCGCTCGTACCGGCCTACAGGAAAAGGGGTGGGGGGATGCGCTGGTACCGGCCTGCGCTGGTGCCGGCCTGCGCTGGTACCGGCCTGCGCTCGTACCGGCCTGCGCTCGTACCGGCCTGCGCTCGTACCGGCCTAGCCTACCTACTCATAATGAAATAGATATATAGAAAAAACACTTTCAGTTTTGACCACATAATATGGGTTATTGAGAGTTCGAAAATTAACTTTATGTTATTAAGAGTTTGAAATTTATTTTTAATTTTTACCTAAAGAAACAACCTTATACTTGCCAGCCTTAACTGTATACATGGAATAGTATACGTAGAGCTGACGTCACACGAACGATGACGTATTTCCGCGGAGAACATATTCTCCGGGAGAAGAATTTTTGCTGAGAAGAATTCATGATAGTGAACGTATCTTATACTTGCCGTTGAGGCACTACCGCGTCCCTTGATCCCGAACTTTCACTTCACAATATCTTTTGATAGAAACCACTTTACAATATATGACCCTGATGTGATTTTGTTAGTTTTATCCCAAGCTTTCATTTGAGTGCTCATAAGTTAGAAACAAAGCTCTTAATGCGTAGAAAACGGAATGCCACATCTCTAACAGGGCCTATGAAACGTATATATGGTCTGGCTAGCGCCCAACGGCGGCGTACGTACTGAACGTACCTTATACTTGCCGTCGAGGCGCTACCGCGCCCCTTGATCATTTTTAATCAATTGGTACTTATTTTTTATATAAACAAATTAATGAAAATTGTAACATGATTTTGTATGTCTTGAACTAATTTTTGATAAAATTTTTGATATATTTTGTAATTTTTTGATTTTTTGAAAAATAGTTACGAATTGTTTAAGAATGGTCTTATATATGTAATAAATCTAAATATCAGTAAAAATGTGTTTGACGTGAGATTGCATTTTATTTTGCAATGAGGAAATATAACTAACATCATTACCTATATTATTATGAAAATAGATGTACCACTTTTATTATAATAAATATTTAAAATGCAAATTTATTCTTTGGAATTTTCTCAGTACATGACTCAGATATAGACAAAAATTATAATCATATTTTATTTTATTATCAATATTTTAACACATTTTTGAAACGCATAAAATTATACAATAAATAGCAGTTACCAAAAATGATAATTAGGTATTTGATTTAAAGCTACGACATTTTTTCAAAAGGGCGTTGCATGAGTAACAGAATAAGGTTTGCGAGTATAATTTTTTTTTGCAATTTATCTAAGTCACTTAGAATATTTTTATCAATAAATTTGTATTTTAAACTTTTGTTGTCATAGTTTTTATTTTTAATAAGTAATATAATACCTTCATATTGATCAGTAAATATGTTAGTTTTATTTATACCAACATTTTAATTCACAGGTCTCTTAAGAATATTTTAAAAATACTTTTAATGGGTATTGGAAAATTGACTACATAATTTGTAACAGTATATATATATGGGTGATTTGCAGAAAAGTAGCTTATGGCATGTCACCACCCCCTACACTGCAACATTTAAACTTTATTGAATTGGCAAGTACACAAAAACCTTCTAATAAATGTACTTAATAAATGAGGATACACACTGTAGTCATTTTATTAAATGTGCATCAATGGTTGCAATAAATATATCTAAAATATCACCTTCGTAACATGACGCCAGAAAGAACATTGATAATCAAAATACTGTAGGGATTCAGATGTGTAACTAGGCTCCCACTAAACAGCGCAATCTTTTTAAGAGGGATATAATTCAAAATTTCCTTGAGAAATATTTTTTATATATATGAATTTTCTCCTAGTCTAAGTCCTACAATTATGTTCAAAATTGAATTTTCGCATTTTCAATTTTCCACCTATTTTCAGCGAGTATTGCCAAGCTGAATTCTATAACCAGAGTTAATGATTTTTAACCTTTTTTTGCAATCCAAATTCATATTTTTTCATGCGAGTTGAATTTTGCAGTATTGTTATAACGGTTATTTTTGCAATAATTTGATGGGCTAAAGAAAAAATGTCACCTCTGCAACCCTTGTTATTGCAGGGATAAATACATGTATTTGTTACATAAATATAGTCAAAATGTTGTAAATATGAAGCTAAATAAGTATCTAAATAGAAATTTCATTGTCTTACAATGGCTCTTCACACCATAACAATTGGTGTGAAAATGTTATCTCCGAAGCAACTCGCGAAATTTCCCTATGTTAATCTTATGGAAAGAAGTTGAATAATAGTTGTAGCTTTTTCCGAATAAATTATGTTTTATTATACCTCAAATAATAGAGAACGACTATCAGTTGTCCCTGTAACTTTCCTTTTTTTTTCTTTGATTTGGATGGTGAATTATGCTATTTTTCTGCAAATTACCCATATATTTCTGTGTATAAACACACCACATATGCAAATATTGTAACTCGTTTAGAAGAAACACACATCTCAAAAAGTCAAAAGTCCTGGAATAATCTATTGATTTTGTTACTCTGAAAATGTCAAACTAAAATAGGCATTTTTGAGATGTGCCATTCTTTATACAGAAAAAACTACATGTTTACATAAATTTCTTTGAGCTATCATACATTGATTACAAATAATATTCATGCAAACAGTCAGAAAGATATCCAATCTCTTTTTTTACTTTGTTCTTAACAATTCCTAAATATATTGAATTGTAGATTAAGTACTTTTTTATTCTTGCTGTTTTGTTAACAATCGAAACATATGAATTTAAAATCCGAAACTATCACTTGGCTTAATAAATGTGGGCATAAGATGATGACGATGAAAGAATTTTATAAATATGTTTAGTGGTTTGCAATTTTCATATTTATTAATACATTTGAATATTCAACTTATTTCATTACATAGCCTTGAATGATTTTTTTAATCTTACAATAAACTATCTTCCTTTCCACAAATAAACTGTTACTAATCAGATTTACGTGACTACGCCCTCTATTACAACTTTACGCCATTGTGATATGATTGCGATAATCTTTTTATCTCTCCCCTTTCATCTTCTTTCGATCATCTCTAGATTCTAAGGGTGCATCTACAATAGATTAACGATGTGATTTTCCTTTCCTAAACTACTTTAGATTACATTGACAGGAAAACACTCGCAGCTTAATATTAACGACGGGGACATTTTGATAACTGACAAAACGCTCAACTAGCACAAGCTATAGCTGATGGTTAAGTAATGACAGTAGTAGAAATAATGATTTATGAATGTGTTGCTATATAGTACATTATGCACGTAGGAAGTAAAAATAAAGAATATCTCTAATCGCAGTGTTTGTGCGTACCTCTCGCTCGAGCCCTCCCATCATCATAACGTTCTGTGTAAAGTGTATTAGTGCCAATAAAGATAGTTTCTCGAACTGAAGCTCCCTCATTTCGACCCCAACTTCAACATTGGTCCAATCGAGCCGGATTCCAAGCAGTGAAGCATCAACCAGACGTCAAACAGAGAAAGACAACATGGAGCAAGTCAACGGAGAAGGTAAATATCAGTGCTGAATATTAGTGGTCTACGAAAAGTGCGCGTTCGGATCGACACGACGGACGACCGGAAGGGGAAAGCACGCGCATGCGCACGCAGCTTCAAAAAGCGCATCGCCGGGATAGTTCGAACATCGGCACGCGGCGATATTCGCGGGGAAGGCCGCCACGGACCCACGCCACTTCCCACCGGAACGATCCCACGGTTTCCAATCGGAAGAAATGGCGGAAAAGCGGACGCTCACCCCCACCCTGCACTTGTCCTCAGTCCTCAGCGCGCGCGCGGGCCCGACGATGCCAAGCGCCTCGAGCGGCCACTTCGGCCGCTCTCGCATGCGCGCGCTACCCCACCCTAGTGCGCTGTTCCCATCTTCCCCTCTCACCCTCTCTATTTCTCTCTTCTCCCTCTCACGAGCCGACGACGATGGGCGCGCATGCGGGACCGAAGATGCCGAGCGCCCCGAGCGGCGGACTTCAGCCGCTCTCGCATGTGCGCGCTACCCCACCCTAGTGCGCTGTTCCCATCTTCCCCTCTCACCCTCTCTATTTCTCTCTTCTCCCTCTCACGAGCCGACGACGATAGGCGCGCATGCGGGACCGAAGATGCCGAGCGCCCCGAGCGGCGGACTTCAGCCGCTCTCGCATGCGCGCGCCACCCGCTTTCATGCTTTCTCTCTCTCCATCATCCTCCCTCTCTCTCTCTCTCACTTCAGCCTCTCTCGCACGCTCTCTCTATCTCTCTCTCCTCCCTCTCACGGCCGACGACGATGGGCGCGCGTGCGGGACCGAGGATGTCAGGCGCCCCGAGCGGCGGACTTCGGCCGCTCTCGCATACGCGCGCCACTCGCTCTCGCGTTCTCTCCCTCTATCATCCTCCGTCTCTTTCTCTCTCACTTCAGCTTCTCTCGCACGCTCTCTCTATCTCTCTCTCCTCCCTCTCACGGGCCGACGACGATGGACGCGCGTGCGGGACCGAAGATGCCGAGCGCCCCGAGCGGTGGACTATCTCTCTCTTTCTCTCGCAGCTCTCGCAGCTGACATCCCTTCTCTCTCTCTCTATCCCTCTCTCTCCCTCTCTCTCTCTCTATCTCGCACATTCTCTCTATATCTCTCTCCTCCCTCGCATGGACCGCCGACGTCAAGCGTGCACGCAGTTCCGACGATGCCGAGCGCTTCGAGCTGCGTACTTCAGCTGCTCTCGCATGCGCGCGCCATCCCGCTCCAGTGCTCTCTCCCCATCTTCCTCCCTCTCTCTCTCTCTCTCTATCGTACACTCGCTCTGTCTCTCTCACGGGCCGACGACGCTATGCCCGCGCGCGGGCCCGACGATGCCGAGCGCCGGACCTCGGCCGTCCTCACGCGTACGCCACCCCGCTCTCGTGCTCTCTCCCCATCGTCCTCGCCCTTTCTCGCACGCTCTCTCTATGTCTCCCCCCTCCCTCGGATGAACTGCCAACGTCAAGAGTACACACGGACCCGACGATGCCGAGCGCTTGGGGCTGTGGACTTCAGCCGCGCGCGCCACCCGCTCTCTCACTCTCCCCCCTCTCTCTCTCTCTCTCTGTTTCTCTCTCCCCTCCTCTCTCTCTCTCTTTATCTCATTCTCTGACTTCGTCTCCCTCGCTCACCCCCTCGCCCCTCGCTCTCTCACGAGACCGGGGACGCCCGGCACTCCAAGCGGCGAGCGTCTTCAGCTCTTGCTCGAAGCGGCGAGCACCTTCAGCTCTCGCTCGCGCAGCCGACACACCTTTGCTCCCGCCCCTTGCCCTCTTTCTCCCTCTCCTTCTCTGCCCGTGAAGCTGCGTGCGTTCCGGACGGCCTTCCTCTGTTACACGAGCAGCCGACCGCACGTGGCCCTTACTCTCTCTCTCGTCCCTTTTCTCTTTCTCCTTCTCTGCCCGTGAAGCTACGTGCGGTCCGGACGGCCTTGCTCTGTTACACGAGCAGCCGACTGCATGTGGCCCAGGGAAACGGCTTCAAACGGCTACGCTCTGTCACATGAGCAGCCAAGCTGCGTACGGTCCGGACGGCTTCGCTCTGTCACATGAGCAGCTGACCGCACGCGGCCAGGGGAAACAGCTTCGCTCTGTCACATGAGCAGCTCTCGGAAAATTTTAATTTTATGTTCGCAGGAGCAGCACGACTAGCCTCGCAGCAAGCCCTCACGACCGTCCTCAAACAGTGGGCCCAGCAGATCCTTGATCGGCCGCTGACGCAATGGACCGGGGGCTTAGCTGCCAGCCACCTCGAGATGCTCGACGGCTACTGGACGGACTTCCTGCAGAATCACGTGATGCTACTGCAGACTCCCGTTTTCCAGGATACCGACTACTGACGAGGCAACGAGTACTCGGAGGTGCAGAGCATCTACGCCTCGGCGAAAGGCCGACTCTACGACGTGCTGAGGACGACAGAGAATCTCACGCCTGTCGTGCCTAGTCAGGGACCCCCCGCCAGAGGTGCCAGCAGGATGCCGAGCATCGAAGTGCCCCAGTTCAGCAGAAGACGAGAGGACTGGGAGTCCTTCAGGGACCTATTTCGCGCTCTCGTACACGACGATTCTACCTTCAGCGACGTCCAACGGTTCTTCTTCCTAAAGACCAGCGTGCATGGCGAAGCATGATCGGCTCTGGACAACTTCCCGATCACTGGGTCCAGCTTCGCTCCCGCCTGGGCAGCACTGGGCAGCATCTCATGGCGGTCCTGCAAATCCAGCCGCTGAAGGAGGAGTCATCCTCCGGGCTCCAGGGGCTCCTCGACGAGATGCTACATATGTCACCACGGCATCTGGCAGAGAGGAGACCTCAAAGACAAACTTCGCGTCGTATTAAATGCGTCCCGCCCTACCAGCAGCGGCTACAGCCTGAACGACGCGATGCACGCCAGTCCGAAGCTGCAAAATGACCTGGCAATCGTCGTCACCAAATAAAGGATGCATCGAATCGTCTTCTGCGCCGACGTGAAGATGATGTTCAGGCAAATCATGATCCTCCCGGAACACGTCCAGCTGCAGAGAATTCTCTGGAGCCCAAACGCCGAGATCCCGGCCGAACATTATGCTCTCGAGACGGTCACCTACGGAGAAACCTGTGCACCATACTTGGCACTCCGGACCCTGCATCAACTCTGCCTGGACGAAGGAAGGGACCTAACCGAGGCCGTCGATGCCGTTCGCAGGGAACTTTACGTGGACGACTTCCTCAGCGGCGCCAACGATCTCGAGTCAGCTTGCAAGCGTCAAGATCAACTCATCAAGCTTCTCCAGGCAGGAGGGATGTCGTTGAAGAAATGGGTCTCCAACTCCCCGGACTTGCTCGAGGGCATCGCTCCGGATGAACGACTACGACCGACCTGGCTGCAATTCTTGATCGACGGCCCTTTCAATGAGCTAGGCATCGCATGGGACCCTTCACGAGCCCGCTTCAACTTCATCGGTCAACGGCCCCCCGAGGACGGCCCCATCACCAAGAGAGCTGCACTCTCCGAGCTGACATGTATATTCGACCCAGCAGGTTAGTTTGCTCCGGTTGTGGTAGTCGCTAAGATGATCGTCCAGGACCTCTGGCGCGCTCAGATCGACTGGGATGAAGATGTACCTCCGCCATGGGCTCGTCGCTGGAGAGGTTTCCAAGACACCATTAGAGCCATCGACCAGTTGACCATCCCCCGGTGGACTCACGCAAGCGACCCGCTCAGAGTGGAACTGCACGCCTTCGCCGACGCCAGCCGCCGAGCAATGGCGACGGCCCTATATTGCCGAACTGCCGACTGGAGCGGAGGCCAGAGCACTGTCACCCTGCTCTGGGCAAAGTCTAAGCTCTCACCTATCCGGAGTCTGACCCCTCCGGATAAGCCAACAGCGAGGATGACTATCCCGAGACTCGAGCTCAGGGCTGCCCTCCTGGCTGCCAGGCTCCTCCGACACGTTGCCACGAACCTGGACATCCCCATGTCCAACTGTTTTGTGTGGGGCGACTGGCAAGTAGTCCTTCACTGGCTCTCATCCGACAGCCCCACCGGGATGAGCTTCGTCGACGACTACGTAGCCCACATCCAGGACCTGGTGCCAGCAGTCCATTGGCGCTACGTGCCGACCAACGAGAACCCGGCGGACCTCGCCACGAAAGGCATCGACGTCCAAGGCCTCATCCAGTCTAGTTCGTGGTGGGAAGGCCCAAACTGGCTGAAGCACGAGGAGACCGCGTGGCCAGCGAAGATCCAAGGCCTTCGCCCACCGACGATCCCAGACCGTGCAGACATCACCTACTGCGCCGCCCAGATTGCTCCAGCCGACCATCATCCCATGAACAAGTTCTCCAACCTCAATTAACTGCTAAAGGCTATGGCTCATTGCCGAAGACTACTCCGAAGCCGAGCAGATCCAGCAGCAAGGTCGGCCATCCTCGCGCCCGTCACCGCTGCCGAATTAAAGAGAGAGCTCGAAGTCTACGCCAGACTCAGTCAGCAGCAGTACTTCAGAACTGAGATCCATCGCCTCAAGGGAGATCGCCCAATCGGCAGAGACAGCGTCCTATGGACACTGGCCCCTCACCTGGATCAGGCCAGAACCCTTCGGGTGGGAAGATGGCTGGAGAACTCCTTGCTACCCGCCGAGGAGAAACATCCCCTCATCATTGACAGCCGCAGCCACCTCGCACGACTCATTATCAGCTGGGCTCATGTGCGCACCCTGCACGCCGGATTCCGGACAACCTCTACCACGCCCTCCAGCGAGCGTGGATCATCGGTGGAAGGAATCGGGCTCGAGGCCACATCGGAGAGTGCACAGTCTGCACCATCATCAACGCAGGGCCCCGACACCAGGGAATGGCTCAGCTCCCCGCTTCCAGAGTCACGCCATCTTCCGTATTCCTTCGAACCGGCGTCGATTATGTCGGACCATTCTCAATTTTGAGAGCAAAGGGTCGCGGCATAAAGCCCTCCAAAGGCTACGTCTCCCTGTTCGTGTGTATGGCTACCAAGGCGATCCATCTGGAGCTCTCCAGACACCTCACAACCCAAAGTTTCCTCGGAGCTCTCGACTGCTTCACCAACCGTTGCGGCTACCCCCAGGAGATCTGGAGCGACAACGACACGACGTTCCGCGGAGCCAACGCAGAGCTTAACCGCCTGAGGCGCGCTGCAGAGCTCGATTGGGGACTCGTCGCGGGCAGCCCCGCCCAGGAAGACGTCACCTGGAAATTCATCCCGCCATCCGCTCCTCATTTTGACGGGCTCTGGGAGGCCGCGGTCGAGTCTGCCAAGGCCCACCTTCGACGCGTAGCCGGCCCACGGACACTGACCTATGAGGAGTTCTCGACCCTTCTCACTGGGATTGAGCGGGTCCTCAACTGCAGACCGTTAGTGCCCTTTTCCGGCGACGCGGACGATCTGGACGTCCTGACCCCGGGTCACTTCCTGATTGGCAGGGCTCTCACATTTAGAGCGCAACCATCCCAGGCCGACACACCTCTCGAACATCTGGCGCACTGGGAGCTGGTCAAGGGACTTCGCGACCAATTCTGGATCCGCTGGAGTAGCGAATACCTCAACACCCTCCAGCACCGCTACAAGTGCACTAACCCGCAGCCGAACCTGAAGGTCAACGACATGGTTATCATCATCGACCCTCCACTCCTCAGGCCAAACGGACGATGGCCTCTGGGTCGCATCACTGCAGTCCACCCCGGACCCGACGGCCTGGTGAGAGTGGCCACCGTGAGGACCGCGAACGCATCATACACCCGACCCGTAACTAAGCTAGTCCAGCTACCGGTGCGTTCGCCAGCTCCGCCAGAACCCGGCGCTAGAGCGCCCACCGACGAGTGACGCCGAGGTCCCGGCGCATCCCAAGAGTCATCAGGCACAGCGGCTCCTCACAGCTCCGACAGCGCGCGGCTCCTCACAGCTCCGACAGCGGTCGGCTCCTCACCGCCCTGATAGCGAGCGGCTCCTCAGCGTCCTGACAGCGGGCAGCTCTTCATCGCTCTTCCAGCACGCAGCGTCTCGCTGCTCGTCCGGCCAACGACTGCTCAGTCCGTTCAGGGAACAGAGCGGGCGGAATGTTTGTGCGTACCTCTCGCTCGAGCCCTCCCGCGCCCCCGAGAAGCCACTCAGGGAAACTCTCTCTCCACCGCTCGGGCCCCCCAACGACGCTCGCGCCAGTACCACAGGGACCACCAGAGTTTTACATTATAAATATTACTAAGAGTTAGCATTTTATTTTGAATATGTATAAGGCAGTCAATCGGATTTTTGTCGGACCACCATGGAGGCGATCAAGGTAACCTTAGTTTTAGATCAGTCTCTAGGCCCGCCGCGGCTTGGGCGCTGCTCCGTACGGTGGCGAGCTTGATCGAGGGCCAAGATTGATTCCTGTTGCTTTATAATACGGTTGATCGGGCTGCCCCTGCAACGTTGCAGTATATAATAAATCCGCCCACCCCGAAAATTTTTAGTTGTACTGTTGCTTAGATTGCGCAGCTCAAAAGATGTTGACTTTTAGCTGGCGATGTCGTTCGCTCTTGCTGCTATCTCATGTAGCGCTGCGCCTGTTTTCAGAATCTCCGAGTCACCGCTGTGTTGGTTGTCGGCTCGTCTCGCGGCCTCTATCGCTATTGCTTCCTTGAGCTTGACCTTGACGTTGGACACGTTTCTCAAGCTTTCGACAATTCGCACTGCGTCAATTCTGACCGTCTCGAATTTCGACTCGTTCAGCGTGGCTGAGATTGTTCGCGAGGCTAACAAGTGTGCGTCAGCTGTGTGTGCAGAGTAGCTTGGCCTGAGCTCTACGATCCCGATTCCGGAGATAGTGTCCGTGAGCTGCTCCGCTCTGACACACTGCGTGTATAGATTTTCTGGTACCCGGGTGGCGAACAGCAATGCGTTGGCCTTATCTAACCTTAACCAGAAGGTGTCGCGCACTTGCCTAAATCGCGCGTCGCAAGGTGTGTTCTTTTCTATATCGCGCACCGGCTCCAGATTCACGGCTATTCGCAGCTCGTCTGGCTCGCGCAAGTTTGCCACGTTTTCCAACAGCAGCGGCAGGTATGTCCAATTAGATACGCTTACGGTGAAATAAGGCGTTTGCGGCCAAATGTACGCGGCGACGTGTCGCATGTGCAGCGAGTATTGCATCGCTGGTACCGGCAATGCCCTAAACAGGAAAAAGTCCTGTATGTCGAGCAGCAGAATGGCTATCTGATAGATCAAGTAGCCTTCCTTGAAAGGGGCAGTTTCAAAATTGTAAGTTTAAAAGAAAATAAACGTATTGTTGAATCTAATGCACATTTCAAAAAATGGCTTTTAAATGTAGGAGATGGAATATTTGCAAACAATTTTGAAGAAGAAAATGAAGTAATAAGTATACCTGAAGAAATGTTATCAAAAGGAAATATCATTAAAGAAATATATGGTACAATAATTGAACCAAGCAATCATGAATATTAAGAAAATATTATATTAGCAACAAAAAACTCTGACGTTCCAGAAATACCATTTACTATGAGAAGAAGGCAATTTCCAATTAGACTTGCACGCGCAATGACTATTAATAAAGCTCAAGGACAGTCATTCAAAAAAGTTGGTATATATCTACCGTCTTCAGTATTTTCTCATGGTTAATTATATTTTGCTTTATCCAGAACAACACATCCAGAGCACTTGAGAGTTGATATAAATAGAAATGAGAATTTTAAGAACAAAAAAAATAATAAGAAAGATGATAAAGTTTATACAAAAAATATTGTATATAAAGAAATTTTATAATTTAGAAAAAATTGGAAACTGTTAGTAAGTACACATAGTCATTATTGTTATTTTGTTATTCTTCAGAAAAGAAATATTTACAAACAATTTAGAAAAAAGAAATAATATATGGTACTCTGATTAAAACATTCTTGGTAATATAATGTAATATTAATAAAATGGCAGCTAAGATCAAGTATTCGTAAAATAATAATAAGCGCCACTGAATCGATATTGGTAAAAGAAATAAAATCATAAAATCTCAAGAACAGTATCTCTGATAAACACGGCAGCTATGAAAATTCATGGAATTACAAAAAAAGCACCACTAAATCAAGAGGCCACTTAAACTTAAACTTAAAATATCCTGATAGTTATATAAGGAATATATAAGGAAAGTTATCCCCATATACTCCACAAAATCTTGAAAATGTATAAAATATGAAACGCAGTGTAAATTCAAAATTTCATACTAAATGAAACTCCATAGAAACATCATAGAAACACCATAGATCACCATAAACACCATAGCTGAAAATCAAAAACATTTGTATTACTCAACATTTTTGCCAAAAAAAACCATAAGATACAAAACCATAATTATTTTAAAGAGTCGAAAGTCATAAAGGCAAAACATTGAAAAAAAAGTGTTACGTTCTTACGCAGAACCTCGACGCTAAATATTAAAATCGGGGGAGCGCGCAACACGACAAATACTTAACGTATTTAACCGCGCTTCAAAATTCAGCACGATCAGGAAGTGGTAACGCGTTCGACATTCACAACGGGGCGGTGATCAAATTAAACCATGCACAAAGATATATGTTTATATAAAACGTAAATCGTTACCTTCAATTCAGTTGACCTGGGCGACTGGGCTAGACAGTAGACTTCAATAATAATGTAAAAATGATCGCAGAATGTGGCGGCGCTGTCCAGGGATAATAGCGAGTAGCCAGGCAAGAAAACAATACTAATGATTCTTAAATAGTACTCTAGGAATTTATTTAAAAACTTCAAGTTATGAAATGCAAAGCCACGCAGGCGTCTATGACAAAATGGATGGAAAAAGCTAAACTTTACTAGACTCTAGAAACGTGCACTCGGCTCGGAGGCTCAAGATGCTCTACCGGAGGGCGCGCAATTATGCATGGAAGAGAGCACGTCACTCTCTCTCCAACTAATTGTTCTCACCTCTCCCTCATCCCTGCCCTCGTTTCATTAGCTACTCGCTCTCTCTTGCACTCATGAACTTTGGGTGAAGTCCGACGGCGCATGGGAGAGCGAAGCGCTTGGTCAGCGTTTCGAGGGCTGGAGGAGAAGTACCGCTATCGCTCATCTTTGTGCGACTTGGCGACGGTTTAGCGCATACTTTGCACTTCTCTAATTGCCTAAGCGTTATACGACGTTGCCGATTTGGTCGTTTGGCATCGGCACATAACATCCTCCCCCCCCTTGGAATGCAGGGTGGTTAGGGGTGGGTTAATTGAAGAATTCCCATTGTGTGGGGGTGTCTTCTAGCCCTCTGATTATTTTTATGCCCTTGGGGTTAGTTGAAATTTTAATGTTATCTTAAATTTATTGTTAGTACACATATCTAGGGGACGCTGGGGTCAATGCAGTAAATCATTATAAGAGTGAAGTTATAATAACTATATTTGTATATCTAAATTGTAATATAAAAAGTATAATGTATGCAAAAATAGATAATTATGAATGAAAAAAAAATGGTGGTAAATGCATTTCTTTTATTATTAGCGCAGTTGTAATCTGCATTCTTCCAAATGCAGCTTCCAGTGGGTGATTGCAATTGACTTTCCGCATAGTGTATACACCCTTCTATTTTGTTTGGTCTGGTAAATGGCCAGAAATTTTTTGTCGCAGTTCGTTTTTGCATTTTCTGCGTCTGCTTCAGTGCGGAAATTTATAAATCCCATGTGCGTGTGAGGGGAATGAGGGTGTAGTGTGTGGAAGTTACTTCCCCCAATTGCTCGAAATGCCTTGTTGCTTATGCATAGTACCGTTTTGTCTATTGGACGATTGCCTTGCATTGCAGAAATTTTTTCATACTGCGGCTGGTACGTCTCTGGGCATTATTCTAGTGCAGCTTTTGCGGATGCTGCCGTTTCGTAGTGGACGAAAGCCTTCCATTGTTGCAGTGGTTTGTTCGTGACGAGGTCTTTTAATCGCACAATGTCGAATTTTAATATTGTGCCGTATGTTGCAAAGTGGTCGTGCACAACATCATGTTCTGCGTTACTGTATTTTATCTTGATTTTGTTGAAGTCGGTGTTACCGTTTATGCCCTCTTCAGTTAAATCATTTTCTGCAATGGCTCTTGTGCATAGTACCAATTCTTCAATCTTTTGAGTTTCGTCTTCTGCCAAGTTGTGTTCGTAAGATAAGTAGATTTTGGTACTCGATCTGTAGGTTTATTGCAAGGAGTGCTGCCGCTGCTCCTTCTTCTTGTTGTTCTAATATTGCGCTTTCTTCTGGTTCTGCATTTCTTGCCTCTGGTGCTTCAATTGCAATTTCGTGGTTAGATGCCGTAGTGGGTGCGACAGTGCTTTGTTCCTCTGTTGTTTGGGGTGTATTTTCTGGGAACACTATTTGGATTCCACTGACGAATTGCTTCTGCATTATCTAAGACTATCAGTTTTACTGATACGTCTTTTTCATAGGTTATATCAATTTTTGCCACATGTTTGCCTTGTATGACGTACAATGTGACGTCATGCACTTCTTCTATGGCCCCAAATGTTTTGATGTAGGCAAGCACAGGGGTCACTGCCGATTGCGGTTCATAGGTGACCCTTATTTTTTTTTGCATTTCTGGTTTGTGTCTGTACATGCAGTACTCGTTCACCTCCACGATCCATCTGTAACAGAGTAAAAAGAAATATGTGGTGTTAAAAAGGAAGTCATGTGTACTTTCTTAATTATAAACGAAATTTTTCGCTTCATACATAGCGGGTTATTTAAACTATTGGTTTGCATGGTTAGTTATTAAAATAGTTTGTGTATGTATGTGTGTTTGTGATGCTTGTGATATGTGTGAAAGTGATACGTCGGTCAACGTATTGTAATTATTCGTCGGCAGCATTTTCTTTTAAAATGTCAGCTGCATGTTCCACGATCCGATCCTCTTTTGGTTCTTCTGGGTTTCCGTTGTTGTATTGCGTTACTTTTTTTCCTTTTTGCTCTATTTCTTTGTCCCAATCTTCTTTTTCATCGTCAACGGGTGTGATGTCTAATTTTTTGCAATTGTTTTTCATGTCTTCATTTCCCCAACTTTCGTTGTCTGATTTTTCTTCTTGGTCATTTTCGGGTATTTTATTGACTTTTTGTCTACGTGTTTCATCTTGTCTTTGCCATTGTGGTGTAGCATATTTGAATTTTCTGCATACTTTTTTTATTATTTTGTCGATGTTTTCTTTATCGTGGAAAATGGTTTCTATTATTATTTATTTAATAATTTCGGCCTTTCGGCCCAGAAATGGACTCGGTTTACACTTTTTTTCTTATCCACACTCATTCTACCACACACTTTTTATTTATTTACGATTTAATTTACGCTATCACAATATTTACGCATTTACCTAATACTTTCGATCACAGCTTACATGTATCATCACTTGCTTCCGTTTTACAATATACATTTCTACATTTTTACATTTTTTTTTTTTACATTTATTATGCTTATACCTTTTATACATTTTTACATTTTTACATTATTTAGTTTTTGCACCTTCTGTACCTTTTAACATTTGTACATTACACTCTATTACTTACATTTTGCGCCCTAACCTTTACATTTTTACAATATTTACATTTTTACCTTTCTACATTTCTCTACATAACTTACCTTACATATCTTGTCTACACCTTTACATTTTTTCCCTATTTGCCTATTTTCCTACCAAAAACGCCCCTACCTGTACCCTACCTGTCCGCTGCCAGGTCACTACCCCCACTATACTCTATCCGTTACCGCACACATTCTTTCATTCTCATGTACCGTCTCTGCATTTCAACCTGTTTCTACTATCAATATACCTACAATTTTTCATATTCTCTCGCCCTATTTATTCTTGTATTTTGCTTCTTCCTCTGTTCTTTTTAATCTCCTGTCTATTTCTTTTATCGCATTCAGCAGCTCCATGTTTCTAACCCTTCCTTTAAATTCTTTTATTACGTCTGCCAGACCTATTTCTTCTTTACCTTTGACCCTTTCAGTTATATCGCTCGTTTTTTCGCATATATTGAGTAAATGGTGCCAATTACATATTCCTTTTTTACGTAAGCAACACAGTCTTTCCTCCTCACCTATCCAATATCTATTTGCCCTTTCTACATTTCCGCATCTAATTCTCGCAATCGTTTTCATATCCCCGCAAATGTTTCCTCTCAGGTACGTCGGTAGGCTCCCATCCCCTAGCTCCCTATAATGTGTATTGTACTTCGCCTCCCTTATTTTGCATTCTTCTTTCTGCTTTTCTATATCTAACATTCTTTTCCTTATTTCCCTAACTACGTCTATTTCTTTTCCCTTCATTAACTCTATTTCTGCCTGCGTAAACCCTAGGTTATTTAAAAACGTTCTCTTTTACTTCCTGACTTGCCTCTTCTCTCTTCATTCTTCTTTTCTTCCTAGCATCTTTTTGTCAACCTTTCCTCTTTTTGTGCTGCAATCTTTTTTTCGAATTTAAAAGCCCTTATTCCCCATTCCGTCTTCATTTTTACATTTCCTGTCTCTCTATATATCAGATATCTTGGGGTGCAGAAATCGAGACCTAGGGTCCATCTGTAGTAATCTACCTTCACTTTTTCCAATTCTTTTTTCTCTTCCCATCCCCAAATTTCCACCCCGTATTCCAGAACACTCCTTACCAGGTACTCAAACAGCATCTTTCTTCTTTTAAAGTCATTCCTACACATTCTTTCTCCTAGACCCCATGCTTTCTTTGCCACAAAAATCCCTTTCTTCATTCTTTCCTTTATATGATCACTGTAGTCTCCCTTTGTATTAAAAATGACTCTTAAGTACTTGAACCTGTTTACTTCTTCTATTTCCCCTTCTTCCCATCTCCATACCTCTTTTGTGCTTTTCTTCCTTTTATGGAACACCAGCATCTTCGTTTTTTCCGCGCTGAGAATGAGGCTCCTTTCCTTTAGAAACTTCTTGAGCGTTCCCATCATGTCTTCTATTGCCTCCCTATTATTTCCAAGGAGTACCATGTCGTCTGCATATGCTAAAGACCATATCCTGCTACTTCCTATACTTACTCCTCCTATGTTTCTCTTTCTTAACCTTTCCTCCAATCCTGCTATATATAGGCAGAACAGAATGGGACTCAATACGCATCCCTACCTTAGTCCTTTTGTGACCCAGAATTCTTCCATGACCCCCTGTTTTGTTTTTATCCTCACTTTAGTTTCTTCATAGATACCTTTTAACCTCTCTACTATATACTGACTCATCCCCATCTCTATTAGTACTTTCCACAAAGTGTCCCTATCTACCGTATCGAAGGCTGCTTTGAGGTCGACGAAGAGCGCATATATTTTCTTTTTCTTCACTTTCCCCATTCCTACTATATGATCTAATATATAAATGTTATCCATTGTAGACCTACCTTTTTTAAAACCCGCTTGTCCTTCTGGGAGTAACCCCTTTTTTCTACCTCTTCTTCTAATCTACTTCTAATTACCTCCGTATAAATTTTGTAAGCCGTGGAGAGAAGTGAGATACCTCGGTAGTTGCTTGCCTCTTCCGCCTCTCCTTTTTTGTAGATCGGTACGATCATAGCTGTTTTCCAGTCCTCCGGAATTTCCTCCCCGTCCCATATCTTACCAATTATCGCTACTAATTTATCTCTTAATCCTCCTTCTCCGTGGATCCATACTTCATTTGTTATGCCGTCTATACCTGCCGCTTTCTTTCTTTTCAATCTTTTCCATGCTGCCGTAATCTCGTTTAACCTTATTTTTTCCTCCTCCGTTCTCTCATTTATTCTTCTTTTGCAGCCCTGCCTTTTTTCTTCTGTGCCATCCAGTAGCGTTCTGAAGTGTTGTACCCAATCTTCTTTTTTGATATTATTTTCCACTGCCTCTTTTCTCTTCCTACCTTTGTTTAAAAATTTCCATACCTGGCTTTCGTTTTTTATTGCTCTTAGCTCAGCTTCTTCCATCTCCAGCTTCGCCCTACGCTTTTCTTCGCATATGTTTTTCCATGCTTTCCTGGCCTCCAAGTATTCCTCTTTCCTCTCCTTTCCTTCCTTCCAGCTTTTATATCTTTTGTTAGCCCTCCTTTTTGCTTGTGAACACTCCCTATCCCATCCTTTCTTCATACCTAGCCTCCATTTTTTATCTTGATTTCTTTCCTTGGCGTTACCTTGTCTATCCAGTCTTTCGTATCAGCCCACCTTACCTCAACTGTGTCCGTTTCCTTTTCAGTTACAACAGGTTCTTTTGTTTCTTCTTTGAATACTGCAATACTTTCTTCGTTCCAGTCCTCTACCCACTTTTTCCTTTCTTCCGCGTCCTGCTGTTTTGCCCTTAATCCTTTTCCCTGTTTGATCCATGCGCATATCGGTAGGTGATCCGAATCCACTCTCTGTACTACCCTGAAACTACTCATTATTTTCCAGGCCTCTTCATTCACTATCGCATAATCTATCACCGAACTTCCTCTACCTACAAAAGTGAATTCGCCCTCTTCATCCCCTTGCATCACGCCATTCATAATCCACCAACCTTGACTTTCTACCTTCTCCGTAAGGTTTAAGCCCTCTTTGCTAATCACCTGATCCTTACTTTTCCTTTTAACTACCTCTCCTGCATTTTCAAAATTCAAAAATTTCCCTTCTGCTCCGGTTCTTATATTAAAATCCCCTAGTATAAATGTCACCTCCTTATCTTCGTATGTACTCCCCTCTATGCACTTCCATATCTTCTCTAAGTTTCCTTGCATATACACTATCCAGATGTTGATCACCTTTTTTTCTTTTTTCGAAACTATTTTCGACCACACTAATCCTTCTGTGACTTCCCTGCCTATAAAACCATCCTCCGCCATCCAATCTTTCCTCACCCCTATCAGAAACCCTCCTTTTGCCCTCCCTTTTTTGTGCTCCCTCCTAGCTGGAATTAACTCCCACTCAAAATCCCTCAGCAAATACTTTTTAATTTTTTCAATCTCGCTTTCTTCCAGCCACGTTTCCGCAATACGTATAAAATCTGCTTGGTAAACAAATTTCCAGAAATTGCAGTCCTTATTTCTAATTCCCGCGGAGTTCCAGAACACAATCTTCCTTTGTGCGTCATCTTCCCTATCTTCCTTATATTCCTCCTTACCTTCAGCTCTTTCACACCATTTCTGGTTTACGTAAAAGGCTTCACTCTGGGAGCCTCTCCTTTCTTACTATCTTTCCTTTCTTTTTGTTTCAAGGCCTCTTCTACCATCTTTTCCAATTTTACCTTGTCTGTCCAGAAAACCCACACGTTATTTATTAGGACTTTCTTTGCTCCCGTTTTAACTTCTATACCTTTCTCTCGCATATTCTTCACCCATGCGTTTATCTCTACCTGAATTTGCCTTTCTTCAAAACTTAAGTCATACTCTATGAATACCTTCGTACCTGCTAGTTTTGCCTTATTCTTCATTACGAGATTTTTCTCCTCAATACTCTCTACCTTGGCTACTATTACCTTCCCGCTTATTCTTGCCTGCGAAATATACACATCTACACCCAGCTTATCCTTTATCAGTTTCTGTGCCCATTCCTTTGCCCCTACTGCTTCTGCCTCCGCTACCGACATACCTTTAATAATGAAGTTTGTTGCTCTATATTTCCTATCCTGCTCTTGCACAAGTCGCTTCATGCCTACTACATCTTTCTCCGACAGCCCTAGGCTTTTCATGCTCCATGCCGTGCTGGCCACCGAGCGCCTCCCGCTTTTGCTGCTCCCCGCTCCGCCGATGGAGTCGGTGTCGCCATCTCGAGACTCTACCTCGTACCTCTCCTCTAGCGCCTTTACTCTAACCTCTCTTTCAACTTCCCTTTCCTTCAGTTCTTCTATTTCAGTTTCTATTTTATCTATCCAGCCCTTCATATCGTTTTCTCTGTCAATCAAATTTGCTTTCACCCTTTCTATTTCCCCCCTTTCCTGCTTAAGTTTCGCTAGCTCCTCCGATACCTTCATTTTCAATTCCTTCAGCGTTGCGACTTCGTCCTCGAACTTTACCTTTTTTACCATGTTGTCCAATGTATTTTGCTTTCCTCGGCCGTCCTGCAGTCCCTTCCCCGCTTTATTCGTTTTCTTTGTCGTAGACGTAGACGCGCCGTCCCTCATCTCCTTGGAATGCTGGTTGGGGCTCAGCTTGTCGCCGCAGCCATCGCCGCCACCGCCGCCGCGCCTCGTGTACATCCTAACCTCGCTTCTGTCACGCTTTCTTTTTCCGCCGCTATCTCTTCTACCTTACTCTAACGCACTTTACCTTATATATCCTAATGATCCTTACAAAAAACCTTGTCTACTTTTTATCGATTTATTAATTACAAAGTTAGACAGACGTACGAAAACACGCAAAAATGCAGAGACGGTCCGCTCACACGTATGCTCACTTTCACGCCCTCTAACCGAGTCCCTGGAAAATGGTTTCTATTATATATTTATCTGGGACTTTCATGTCTCCTTCCCATGACAGATGGTGGTAAACCATGCATGTCGTCATTTGTAGGTAATCGAGTAGTTCATCGCTTGTTTCTTCATCATTTACGGAGAAATAAACTTTTCTTGCTGCATGGATGGTGGCCATGATATTTTCATTGTCTGGTTCTTTGTCTGAACTGCTTGAATTGTTACTTTCTTCATTACATGCTTTTTGCTTGGTAAGCTTGTTTTTCTTTTCTACAGTATATAGTGGTTTTTTATACAGCTACGGTATATAGTGCATGGGCGTAGTATGGAAACGCATGAATGATGGTATATCATTTTTTATGTGACTGTTGATGTCTTCAATTTTATAAGAACCGTGAGCTATTGATATCCCAAGGGGTTCTCTTGAGTAATCTTTTTCTTGGTAACGAATTGGAATATCAATGTTTAAACTAATGGTGTCCATTGTAGCTATTCTGCAACACAAATGAATCTGTTGAAAATCTGTTTTGTGTGTGCAGAGTCAATTTTTTAAATATTTTTGTTTTTATTATTATGTAAGTTATTATGATTAAAATTATCATTGAGGAGTTATTCCTCCATAAACTAGGGTGTTAGTTTTGAAGTCTCTGCGTTTGCGATCGCCGATTTGATTTAATTCATTTAGAATTTCATTTAAGGGTCTTTCTTTTTTATAACTTATTGAGAGATCATTATTATTAATTTTAAATATGTGGGTGTCTGGGTATGTTTCAATATTTTGCGATAACAATGGGTAATGTTCTGTTAATTTCAGACTTATATTGGGTGAATATATGTACGTGAAATTAGTTTGTTTTGTGCTTTCGCCTGCTAGAACTGTGGTTGCAGTTTTGGCAATGCATTTTGGTGATATTCTTAATATTCCCGCTTCTCTGATTATTATTTTATGTTCGGGATGTTCTTTGCAAATGAGGGTCATTGGGGTCTCAATAATTGTGGAGTATAGCCAAGATTTGTCTTGCTCCAAATAGTTCCATTGTATTTTGGTCGATGGGTTGATTCTAATGTCGCAATGTTTGATGGTGTCATAGTGGGGTTTAATAATAATGTTATTTCGCAATCTGTCGATTCAGGTGTATTGTGTTGTGGACCAAGAATCGGGCACATTTGCGCATAATGGGTTGTGAGACATTTATTCAATATGTTTTCATTGAATTTTATGTATTTTGTTTGATCTATTGTTGTGGCAATGTGAGTTATAGATGTGAGTATGAGATGGTTTTATATTAGATATTCCCAAGCTAACATTATTGTGCCATTGGGGTGTTGCAATGGGGTGCATTTTGTATAATTGGTATTCTGTGTGATCTACTAATGGTAAATGTAGAATTACTATTGTTCTCCCATTTTGATGTAGTGCATCAATTTTGGAAATTTTTATTATCTCTTCTGTTCTCATTTATTCAGAAGGTATTGGTAAATCCATGTCTCTACTCACTCTTTTGACATCTGTGTTTATTTGTTGCATGATGTCATGTGAGAGTATTTCTGGATGAATTTTTCCATTTTTTATTTCTCTTAATATGTCAATTAATTTTTCATGTCTTTTTGTAATGTGGTCAATAGTCATGTCTAATCTTTTAAAGTAGAGCATGATTTCTACTAGATATTTCATTTGTTCACTTTCTTTTAGTATGTTTGTTACTACTTTAGTTAATGACTTTTCAAAATTTTCTAAGATAACTTGGTGGTTTTTTGTTATTTTATATAGTTCTTCGAACTTTGTTGCTACTATGTACGTGTTGTGGTCTACTAAATGTATTATTTGTCTTTAATCTTCGAACAATTGGTCAATGTTCTGGTTGACATTGTGAATGTCATCCTCTGTTGCAAGACCGAACAGTGATTTGCTTATGGATCCTATAAAGCCAAGGGGTACCATACTTTTCATCCGGATGCTCGGAGGGAGGGTATTTCGAGTTAGGATATTATTCGACGTAACCTAAAGTGGTGATGGTTTCGTTAATTGTCTTTCTTAATTCTGCCAGACTTTGTTGTTTGATTTCTAGCAGGTCGGTGCCTAGAGCATTTTTGCATTTGTGTTCTTCTATTATTGTAATGCATTTGTTGTATACTTCGATGTGAGATTGCGATAGGTTATGTATATCCAGGAATTGGTCAACGTCAATGACTATGTTGACTTTCCAGTCTACTCTAATTATTTTTACAGTATTTGTTTTTTTATAATAAATGCTGGGGTTTGGCGATAATGATTCTTGTGAATGTAGTTTTCCTGCAATCAAGCCTGGTAGGCTAAAGGTGATGAAGATGATTTGAACTGTGTGGTGATTTATCTGTAACACAAATGAAAGCTAATCAGAGTTGTTTTCTGATTCTGAATTTTCAGTTTTTGTGTGTACACCTTTGAGTTTGTCAATATGTTTTCTGATTCTTTTACCATTGGGGTATTCTAAAATGACATTCTTTCTACCAACAAATTCGACGATTTTTAATGGTTTGTTTCTATTTGCATCGAATTTGCTTGTTCTTGGTTCATTGATTAGACGTGCATAACCGCCTATTTTGCCTTTGAACTTTCTTATTTTCGTGTCATATCTTTCTTTTGACTTTATTTTGTTTTTTATTTGTCTTTCGCCTGCTAATACTTTCATTTCATCTAGACGAAGTATTAGGTCTCTGATGTAAACATTGTATGTGCGAAGTTTTTCATCAGACGGTATTTTAATTGGAAAACGTGCAGTTTTTCCGTATACCAATTCAAATGGTGTGAAATTTGTTGCAGCATGAACGCTTGTGTTATACGTGAAGGTGGCAAATCGTGCTAATTTGTCTCAATCATCGTATTTTTCTGAGTATATCCTTATGAACTCTATTAGCTGTGTATGACTTCTCTCTAATGAACCATTTGTTTATGGTCGGTAACCTGATGTTGTTAATCTGTTTATTTTAAAAATTTGCAACATTGTTTCTACTATGCTTAATAGAAACCTTGTCCCTCTGTCTGAGAATATTGCTCTTGGTGCTCCAAATTGACAAATTAAATGCTTGACCAATGCATCTGCAGTGGTGGTTGCATTCAGATTTTTTATTGGTATAGCAATTAAGTATTTTGTTAGATTGCATTGCATTGTTAGCAAATGACAATTACCTGATGGCGTTTGTTTTAATTTGCCAACTGTGTCAATTGAGACTTTGTCGAAAGCTTCTATTGGTGTGTCAGTGATAATCATTGGCTCTCTTGTTTTGAATCTTTCAATTTTCTTTTCTTGGCAACTTTTGAATGTCATTGCGCGTTCGTGGCCAATAATATCGTTTTCTAATTTTGCGATATGTTTGGTTGATGCCTTTATGACCCCTATTAGTCTGTCGTGTAAGTTGGCTATAATCTGTTTTCTTTCTTTTTCCATTGGTAATTCTACTTTTCCGTAGCAGATTGTTACCTTTATTGGAGAATTGTTGAAGGTTTCTACTAGAAGCTCGGTGATTAGACAGGATTCATCTGTTAAATCGCCTCTGCGTGATATTCTGAAACTTTTTGCTTCATTTTTTGTCAATACTGTTTTTAAATTGTGTAAATAATTCTCTAATTCTGTAATGTTTATTTTGTTATAATACGTGCCTTTAATTATGACAGAATAAATTTTGTGTTTCTTGAATGCTGTAACAAAAATTTGACCAATGTGCGGTATTTTGTTTTTGATATTTATTAATTCTATTGCTCCAATGTCAGTGAGTAGTCTGACTATTGAAGTAGTGCATTCGTAGTCTTGTGAAAGGAAATGTACTAAATTATCTCTTTTGTATGTTAGACATTCTCTTATAGTTACTATTTCCTCTCTTTCTGGTAGCAAATTTCGATTTGTATCTGAATCCTTGTCAATTGTCGAATTGATGGATTTTTGGATTGAACCGTATCTTTTGTTTATTGGTTATAATAGCTGTGGTATTGTCACTAACCATGGGACCGCTACCTCTGGTGGTTGTGCGGATCTTATTTCATAAGTTTTGTCGCCAAAATTTTCATCTATGACACTTATGTCTGTCGTTTTCAGCGTTACTCTTTTGTTTGGACGCGGCGTACTTTTGGCGTTCGGAGATTTATTTATAATTCTTGTAGTTTCTGAAATTCTTCGTTTTGTTGGATAGATGACACCGTCGATTGATGTTTCGTCTTCCTCAGGCTGAGAATCTCTTGCCTGTTCGTATCTCTTTAATAAATCTCTTTGTGATTTTTCTATTAATTTTTGGAGTCCTTCTTCCATTACGTCGTCCATGTGTTTGGTGCCGTAATGTGCATTTAACTCGTCCATGCAGAATCTTATTTCTTCTGTTTGTTCTTCACCGTCAGAAAAGTGAGTTACAGCGATGTCGTAATCTTTGTAGATTTCTGTGTGTTGTGGGTGTAACTCTTCAAATCTTGCTATGCTTTCTTCTAATTTTCTGCTAGCTTCTTCAATTTCTTTTCTTGATAATTTTGTGACCTTCGATGCATTAGCTATTGATTCGTCATCAGACGACTTGTTTGTGTCTGTATTGCTTTTAGCTGTTACTGCTACTTCTATGTTGCTTATTGTTTTGTCGATGCTGTCGTTGGATGATAATTCGTCGTTATGACTGTTCGTTTGTTTATGTATTTCTGACTCATCTATTCATAATGCACTGCGTCTTGGATCTTCTAGCGGCGGGTTGTCACTTGAACTACCATCTACTGTTGTCGAAGACATCCATGAAGTGTTTGATATGTTCGTCCTTGTAGAAGTATTGGTGTCTGTGTCACTGTTGGTGGTATCATTACTATGTGCTTTTGACGTTGAAGCTTCTTGGCTGTTGCTTGTTGATTTGAATTGCTTTGATTTTGGATACGCTCCTTGTTTAATATATTGTCGTATTTTGCTTTCAGCTTGAGATGCTTTTGCTCTCGTTCTTTGAGCTATTACACTGTGGTCCAGTTACGGAGCTTCTTTATTTGTTTTCGCTCCGACTGGTCTTCCTCTACCTTTGGGTGCATCTGCGTTTTCCAAGGTTTGTGCTCTTCGTCTTGGAGTTAGATTTTTTTCTTTCGATGTGCTTTGTCTTTGTTCGTCTAGTATCATTACTTTTAATTTTGAAATGTTTCTATTTATTTCTTCTTCTGTGAGTGTTGGTGGATTGCGAGACAATGCGTCTGCGTTTTTGTTCAGTTTTCCAGGTTTGTACTTGAAAGTGTATTCATGACCTGTAAAACGGAACATCCATCTCATCAGTCTTTGGCCTGGATCTTTTCTACTGTGCATCCCATTTAATGGTTCGTGATCACACACTAGAGTGAATTTTCAGCATAATAAGTATGGTCAAAATTGGTGTAGAGCATACAGTACTGCTAGACATTCTTTCTCGGTCGTACTATAGTTTCTTTCAGCTTTGATGAGTAGTCTTGATAGGAATTGAACAGCATCCGTTGTTAATATGAATTCCTTGTCGAAATTCGGGAATTGTAAAATTGGTACACTCATGAGACATTGTTTTAATTCGTTAAAAGCGTCTTCACACTCTTGTATCCATTCGAAATTTTGTTATTTTGTAATAATGCAGTTAATGGTTTTGCCTTTTCCGAAAATTTTGGTACATATTTTCGGTAATATCCAAACATTCCTAAAACTTCTTGAATGTTTGTTTTGCATTTTGGTCGTGGTAGCTTTGCTATTACTTCGACTTTCTTTGGGTTTAGTTCAATGCCTCGTGCACTGATTATATGTCCCAAAAATGCAACTTCTTTTCTGAAAAATTCAATTTTGTCACGTTGCAGAACTAATTTGGCATGTCCTAATCTTTCCATGAGATTTCGAATTCGTTGTTCATGTTGTTTAAGGTTTTTACTGTAGACGATGATGTCATCTAAATATACTAACATTTCAATATTTTGCAAGCCGCCCAGGATTTTTTTCCATTAAGCGCTGAAATGTGGCCGTAACGTTTTTTAAACCTTCTGGCATTCTTTTGTATTCATAGTGACCATTTATTGTGGTAAACGCTGTCTTATAACAATCTTCAGGTGCCATGGGTATTTGTTGGAACCCTGATGCAAGATCAAAAATGTTCAAATCCTAGCTGATCCATTATGTCAGTTATATTTGGCAGTGGGTAAGCATCTCTAGTTGTCTTTTTGTTTAATTTTGTAAAATCTATCACCATTTTTTGGGACGAGTTGAGTATGGAATCAACATTGTCTTTGTATTCAAGTGCCCGACAATAGATATACAATGTTGCGATGATACTCGCGCAGCGCGGTTAGATCTCGCCTCGGCAAGTGCAACTAGCTCGGGAGTTCGATCTGGTCTGCCCGCACTGGGATGGATCTTTTCCGCTCGCACTCGGAAGCTCCAAAAATCGGACCTGCGCTTCCCTCTCCCTTCACTTCGCCAACTGGTGGGGGAGCGCTTCTTGTCCTTTACATAGAGTCTCGCTCCGCATCCGCTCGGCGTGCATACCAAATCGTCAGTTCTCATGCACTCACAAGCTTACCTTTCGCATCATTTGCACATATTCACCCCTTATTTACTATGTTTACTATTGTGCAATTATGCGTGTGCTTAACACTAATTACTTTTACTTTTATGAACTACAAACTCGTTTAATTACATGTTTTCTTGTGAACTACAGGCGCTTAACTTAGATGACATAATCGCGTATGAACTACGGTGTTTATTACATTAGGTGTACTATCAGTATCAGTAAGTTCCCGGAGGTGATACCGGCGGCCCCTGCTCGGGGACGTGCCGGATCAGGCACTCAGGTTAAGCCCATTATGCCATTCCTCCTGTTCCTTCATCATTTACTGTTAAACATCCTATAAAAAGGACACCCTACATATCCTATCCCAGCTTCCTATCTATAGCCCTCATCACGCTGAGCACAGTCCTAAACTCTTGCGCCCGCATGAAATCCGGATCGACGAAGGGTACCCCCCACACCCCGTGTCTTGTGCCCGCGAAAGCCGGGCACCTACACACGAGATGCTGCGTAGTCTCCTCCCTCCACCCGAACCATCTGCACCTTGCATCCCTCCTCTCACGCAGTTTCATCTTGTGCAGGTGGTATCCCACCCGCCAATGTCCTGTCCAGAACCCCACCGCCAACCTGAGCTCAGATCTACCCGAACTACTCAGGGCCTTCAATCATTCTGGAGATGGTACGTCTCCCAGCATGCATTTCGCTTGTCTGAGTCCAGATGACCCCCTCCACTTCCTACCTAGCTCCTCCTGGAGCCACCCTTTTACGACCCCGTCCACAGCGCAAGCGGGTGCCGCCACCCTGCAGAATTTGGCCCTCACCTGCCGTGAGCCTCTACCCGCTAAGCGGTCCCCCTTTTCATTACCTATGACTCCTGAGTGTCCCGGCACCCAGACTAACCTGACCTCCTTATGCCTTTCCAGCGTCTCCAGCGACCGTCTGCACTCCATTACCCCTCTCGAGTCGATGCGGAACGCATCCAGTGCAGAGAGCGCTGCCCTGCTATCCGAACAGATAGTAATCAACCTACTATTGCTACCCCTATTCCACATCCAGTCAGAGAACTCACTTATAGCCCTGATTTCTGCCTGGAACACAGTCGCGTATGAGTCTAAGCTGTACACCAACTCCTCGGTCCCGCCCTTCCTCTACGCTCCTGCCCCAACAACCTGATCCTTCTTTGATCCATCCGTAAACCACACCTCTACCTCTTTAAGTAGGTCGTGCGTGCCCCCACTCCATTCCGATCGTTGCAGTATGACAACCCTGTATGGTTTAGTAAACCGTAGTTTGCCCACCATCCTGTCGAATTCCTTCCACTTACAATCCTTCATGATCTCCTTCATTATCCCTTCATCCCTAAACCTATCGCACGACCTGGCTCCGGAGAGCCTGACACATGCCTTGAAGGCGCCAGCCCTAATGTCCTTGGCCAGCGGTGGGATTCCTAGCAAGAGTTCCAGGGCAACCGTTGGGGTCGACCTCATAGAACCCGCCATCCCTCTCACTATCAGCCTTTGGACCCGGTCCAGCGCCCCCGCATGTCCCTTTTGGTCGCACTTATGTGCCCATACATGGTTACCACCTCCATGGCATCCTCAACCTTCTTCTCCCCTTCGCCTTCGTCCTTACCCTTCAGGAGGACGACATGCGCCCCACTACTCCCCAGAAAAGGTCGCCAGTCGAGGGCCTTAAGCGCCTCCACCTCCTCCCTCTCTAAGAGTATCCTCACCACCATCTCCTCCCTTCCATTGCCTTGACCTGGAGTCCCTCGCCCTTGCACTTCTCTACCTTTTCTAGTAGCCACGTCTTGTCCTCCGCCGCTTTGCAGTTGAGAATCAACGCGCCCTTCTGTTGCCAGTTCTCCCAAAAGTTGGGAAAGTAGGCGCAGTCAGGTGCGTCGAAAATCTCTCTGTCAATGCGGTCGAGGACTCCATTCACTTCCTCCGCGTTCAGTCGAGCGTCAGGGTACAGCAGCGGGACAATGGCCACCTTTAGTTCGGTAGCCACCGCCATACTATACGTCCTCTGCCCAGTACCCGAGCCATTTTTCCGTTCCCTCAGAGTCGAGCTGTCAGAGTTCGCTCTCTTAGAGGGTGTCAGTGTGTACCCACCTCCTCCCTTCTAGCTAACGCCCTCCTCCTTCTCTCCGTCCACGAGGATTTTTTCCTTTTTGTCTTACCCTCAGTCTTCGGGGTTACCCCCGAGACCTCCGGTAATCCCTTATCCCCGGCTTCCGGCATGTCAGCCTCAGCCTGTGGTCCTACTTTACTTGGGCTAGGGAGCCCGTCGGTTCCATGCGCTTTTGGAACCATTTCTCTTTTTTCGCCCATTTCCATACATTGTTATAGTGCGGGTGTGTGTGTACGTGGCAGGCAGACCTTTCCTCCCCGGCTCCGATACCCCCCCCCCGCTCCTCCCGCTGAAGAGGCCCCTCTCCCCCACCGGTGGCCTCGGCGGGGCCCCCCGCCCAACCCGCTGCGGCCCTATCCGGTCACCAGCCGGCAGCAGCAGGCTTGACGGGATTTTTCGCCGGCTGATGGGGCGGTCAGGTCCGGTTGGTTAGTCCAACCCGAGCCCCTAGAATTATCCGGCGGCCCAGGAGCGCCATTAACCCAGTTTTCCCGCTGTACCCTCCGGTGCGGAAGAGAGGACTCCCACTGGAGTGGCACAGAAAGAGGTCGCGGCTCCGGGGAATCCGAGTGATCCTACAGTGTAGTGTCTTGTTCGTGTGTGTGTGTGTCGTTGTTATTGTATAGTGTGCCCTAGCCGAGCACTACCGCAATTCGCTCGGTAGGGGAGGGCCGGCCGTGTAGCCCCGGGCTGTCCTCTGTCCGGGAGGGCTATGTGCAGACGCAGGGGCTTCACCCTGGGCGTCGTTCACGACCACCTGGACCCCGGTGGCCAACCAGTCCCCTCGGTACGACAGCCACACCTTGGGATTAGGGGTTGGATAAAAATACCCATTGCGCCTCCTCCCGAACGCATGGTGGGGTTGTTCTTAGCCTCTGACGGACCCGCATGGCCGTTCTCGAGAACCCCGAGACCCATTCCCAGTCCCAGGGAGCGGCCCGGCCGGAAGAGCCCTTTTTACGGGGATCCCAGACCAGGGAAGCTACTCCCGAACCCGAGAGGCGGTACCCCGCATCAGTCCGGTTTCGCCGCCATGCCTGGGTGAACCCTACCCCCAGCCCGGGGGCGGTCAGCCGATGCTCCCGGCTCCGGGTGCATCGCCCCCCCCCCCCCACCCACCGACCCGGTTCGGGACACCACACTCCCGACACCGAGGCCGGGCCGGCCGCTTGAACCTGCCAGACGAGCCCCTACACTGGCCCCGAGGGCACACGTCAAAGTGACAACCCCTAGTGGGTACTATAGAATGGCATAAAAATTACTTATCCTAAATATTTGTCCATACGCGCACATGACTCGTTACACACATATGCACCAAGGACTCATACTCGCACACACGTGCTCGTGTGCGTGCTCGGGTGCGCCTCGCTCCATCGCGTCGACTACGACTTCCCGATCGCTTCTGCTGATATATTTCCCGCCATAAACCATCGTCTCGTTTATTTTGGGAGTCATAAGCCTCTTTCCACGATCGGAGCCATCTGCTCGAGGTCACACAGCGAATTAGCTGTTTTGAGACAATCGGCTCGCTTTCCGCCCGGCCGCGCTGCGAATTAACTGCTCAAGTGCCGTTAGCCCGCTTCCGCCTGTCGGTCCCCTCGGCTCGGACCCTTTTCTCCCGCTTTTACGACTGACCGGTCTTCGCCCGCGTACCTGCCCGCGCCCGCACGGCGGGAGGCCCGGCAATAAGTCCCTTGTTTACTCCCGTCTCGCTTTCTCGCGCTCTCTCGCTCTCTCTCTCTCTCTCTCTCTCACTCACTCTCTATGCGAGACTGTCCTCAACAACCATTCTCCATCTTGGATTGCCTTAACTATCTGGCATTTTTGGTATAATCCAGATGGGCGAATTGTATGGCGAGTTTGAGTCAGTTATTGTTCTGTCTTTCAATTTCTTTTGTACACTTTCCCTCACAATATCTTTTTGTTTTGGTTGGTGTCTATATTGTTTTGTGTTAATAGGCACGTTGTCTTCTAAATGTATGTTGTGCTCTATCATATCTGTGTACGGTAGTTTGTCTCCGGGCAACAGAAATCTGTCTAAATAATCGTCAATAATTCGATCGACTATGTCTTTTTCTTCAATGTTGAGATGATCTCTTCTAATGGCTGCTTTGACTTTATTCATTCTTTCTGGGATATTCGAAACTACTTCACCGTCAAATTCACTGTCAGTTTCTTCTACAAAATTCGGCTCTGTGTCAAACGGTATTAATTCTTTGTCGTTTACTTCAATGGTGACGTTTTCTTGGCTCGTGTTTATTGCCAAAATTTTGCATGTGTTATTATCGTTGATGTATATTCCTTCACCCATGAATACATCATTGTTACCAGTGTCGATTCCTGGAATGTATCCTTCTTTTAACTCCGTTTTGATTAGATTTATTTGCATTACTTGTCAAGTTCTTGCTGGTATTGTGCACTTTACTGTTGAGATGTTTGGTATAGTTTCGTCCTCAATTATTTCTGTAGTGATGTTTTTTGTTTCTTCTATTGTGTTCTTCTTCATGCCCTTTGAATGGTATTGGGTGCATGACATCACTGTTTACCATCAATGCATTCTTGCAGTATGAAATTACTGCTTCTTCCTTCTTGAGGTAATTTCTGCCAAGCATTCCATCTGCTTGAATAGGAAAATCGTCGTATACGATTTGAGATTTTACTGGCGTATTTCTGATTAGTAGGTACACTGATCCTAATGTAGTCCTCCTAATTCTGTATTATCTTCAGTGTTGAATGGTAGATCATCATGTAAGGCATTAAGTTTTATAATATTTACTATTGCTCCATTGTCAATCATGAATTCAAGCCATGGTCTAGTAATACCTGAAAATGAACGATAAATAAAATCGAGAAAACGGTGAAACAATATGCTAGAAAAAATGGAATTGCGAAACCAAATTGAATTTATTAAAACGAAATAATTGTGAACCGCTGACCAGGGTATTTCTGATTTTAAAGGGACCTGATTTTAATTCTATTATGGACGTACTACTTGGTGAAAGAAAATAAACGTGATTTATCGAGGAGAAAAGAATTTTATGGTTTGTATATTAATGAAACAAAGGAGGTGTATGTTGTTATAAAGGTTGAGTTTATGCAATATTTTGTTAAAAAAAGGGTGATTCGCAGTTCTTTGCTAGTATTATTATATTAATTAAATGCTAGTGTTATTATATTAATTAAATCTGCCTAGGCTAGGCTTTCAAATTGAAATTTGGTTTATGTTAATATCTTAGAAATAGTTCAAAGTTTATGTTGTAAATTTTATTTGTAATTTGATAAAAGATTTTTGGGTTTTGGTTGAGATGATGACCGGGTATGTGCGTGTGTGACGACACAAGTTTTCACTAATTTGCCTGAAAACAACTAAGTTTTTGGAAGATTTGATAGAGAGAAAACAAAAATTATTTCCTTCGACAGACTATCAGAAGGTAATGCTGTAAAATGTTGAGCTTATAATGAGTGAATGATGGGAAAAAAAGTTTATTGAATTTACTTGAAATCGAAAAGGTAAAATAGTAAACTGTTAGCACTTTAATAGTAATTGGAATGTTCATTGTTATGTTTTATATGTGCAATCTATGTAAATGACTGTGAGTAATGACGCAGAATGGATAGGATTTCAATTCTATTCGCAAAAAAAAATTTTGAAATTTTTGATGTTTGTAAAAAAAAATTTGAAATTTTTGATATTTGTAAAAAAAAATGTTGAAAAAATGTTTAAGTCGAACAACAATAATCAGGTTGAGAAAAAAATTGTATTTATAATAATTATTTATTGTTAATTAATTAATAATAATTGTTAATTAAAATTAGTGTTTAAATACTAATTATTGATTTGTTTCGTAAAGATAGTACTATTATTTAATTTACTTGCAAAAAAAATTAATTGATTAAATGCACTCAGTTGATGCTTATTTTTAGCATTTTTAATATGATTGTTATTTACTAAGTATTTTATTTAATTAGAGTTGTTATGTTCTGGGTATTCTGGAGTAATTTCGGTTGTTCTCGAATATTCGAAACATAGCATGCAATATGAAAAGTGCGTCGCGCGCAAGCTGACGGTGTGCTTTCCTTATGTCGACACTTGGCCTAAGGAATGTGCAACGTGAGCCGCAGAGCGATATACTTTAAGTATGCTTAGTATAGAAGGCAAGGGACGCGCGGGCGGAGGTTGCAATCTCTGCCGTCAGCGCTAATTGTCGGCCGAAGGAGGCGATCGGCGACAATGAAATTGGTAATGAGTCAGTCTCTCTCGAGCATTGGCCCAAGACAGTTGTACAATTTCAGAGTTAGCAGTATCAATTGTTAGAGTCAGTGTATCAGCATAGTGTTAGACAATATTTTTGTAATATAATCATCAGAAGAATAAATCAAACACGATTTCAATCATTGAGAAAATAGCTGAGATTTAAATATATATAAGTATCCCTGGCCCAACCTCTTATCCATCAAAAAGGGAATAGGAAAGTAAAAGACGCTATCTACTCACCAAAAGAACAAGGTAAGAATTTTCAATCGAACATCATTTATAATAATAGGAAAAAACGAAACAAAAACTCGAACTCATGAGTCAGGAGTGACCACCTGACATTTGCGTAGCAAGTGTTAAATCAAAGCTCGCATAATAATAAATATTAGTAGTTACGATAAGTGCATTCCCGCACTTGTCCTGACAGAGTAGTAAAATCTTAAAATTTGTAAAAATGATTTTTTTTATTACACCGATTGAAAAACAAAATGGATTATAGACGACTTTAAAATTTGTAAACATGCATGAGAGCGTTTTAGTTTATAAAAACGAAACGGCAGTTTTAGTTTATAAAAAGTTTGCGCACAGCAAGCGAGAAGGCAGGCGAGGCAGCAGGCCGCGCCGCCGCCGTCGTCGGACGCCGTGGTGGGGATACAAATTTTCGAGTAGAGAAATTCGACCGAAGGACTTGAAATTGCGGTGGCGTGAAAATTTTAAGATATCTCGGCTTCTATTATACTTAAAATGATCATTTTTTTTTATTTCATGTGCCGCAACGAAAAAACGTAATGGCGGGATCGGTTTTTTCGTACGACTTTTAGAATCGTAGTTTCTTCAACTTTTTGTTTTGGAAAGAAAAAACATATATATGGCTAGCTAAACCTTTCTCATTGCTTAATGCGAATTGTAATATGTTTAATTATTGAGGTATATGATGAAGTTTGAGCTTTTCATTCACTTTTTGGCCCTGAAAAGTTGCAAAAAAAAAATCTCGGGCTACATCGACCGGATAAAGTTTTTTCTCTTCTATATTTGATGACACTGTTTTTTTGGCCTTCTTAAATTATAGTAAAAGAGCTGTTCTTTGAACCCAAACTGGTTTAGATCGGATCAAAAGTAATCAAAAGTCACGTAGTGTGTCACTATACTGTGAATCAACACTAGAGCTATAGCGATCCTTACGCATGAGAACAGCATTTCTTCCCCAAGTAAAAGCGTACATACGGGCCTACGAGAAATGATTACATTCGATTTGCGATACTTTATCGAAGCGCCCACAAATTTAGGTATTGCATTTCAAGACCCTAGTGCCAGCTTCTCCGGTTCTGCGGTAGTACTATAGTCTATAATACATGGTCGAACGTGGTTTGCTAATGAATAACGCTATAATGCATCCTCGTGTATTGTTCGGTAGCTATACTACAATTTTAAATTGTTTAAGACATTTGCTACTGTAAAAGCGCTATATCAACAAACTGGCCAACCACATAAGCCTTCCTCTCAGCGACTCTTCATCCGTAGTCTCCACATCAGTTTCTGATCTTCATATTACAACCGCCACTGGCCTTCAGGTCTCCTCTTCTACGTTCACAACAGCTGCATCAATCTCTTCACCCTCGACTACCAACAGCATCACTACCTCCACTACCACCAATGCATCTGCTACCCTTACTGGCCTCAATGCTCTTGCTTCAGGTGACTCAATACTCGCCTTCCAACGAAGGACCTTTTGTAGTCTTCGCTGAGCCAATCAATTCTAATCTGGTCCAGGGACACCTCCACCCTACAACGGTGAGAAGGCTCATAGCCTCCACTTATACAGGTAACATCGCTTCCATTGCTTCCTCAGGTTCCAAAAAAATCTCCATAACCTTCAAGGACCGAGTTTCTGCTAACCACCTGATCAAAAATCAATCTTTCGCCAACCATAATCTCAGATTTTCTGCACCAGCCCACCGTCTCACTAGACAGGCCATCATCAGGGATGTCCCCTTAGACATCACTGCTACGGCTATCCAGGAAGAGTGGTGAACAATAAATGCAAAAATTAAATGTTTGAAAACTCGTAGTCGTGGTACTTATGTCACACGACTAGAGTTGCATTACTGTATCATATTTCTTATAATGTTGAAATTTTAATATTGATTTTGAACAAAATGAAAATGATAATTTGTTTGCGCTCCTATCCTTGCATGTTCCTATTACTATCTACGATAATTTGCCTCGAGGATAGAGGCCCCATTACTTTATTAATTTGCAATTATTGGGCATATAAATGTTGGGAATATGAATTGGTCTTTGTTCTCAATCGTGCACAAGTCAACTGCAGTTGATCCTTTGGGTACGTCTCTTAAGAATTCAAATTTTGCTGCTGATATTTCAATGTGAATTTATAAAATTGAAAGTTATTGAAAAATGAACAAAGTTGAATATTTGCGATAAAAAAATTAAATGAAGTTGCTAATTTTGCAGACAAGAATTTTTTACCTGAAGTGCATCAACTGATTGTTTTCACCTTCATTGGGGTATACGTATTCTTTGATGGGAAAAAAAACTAAGTTTGTAAAAATTATCACAAAAAGGTATTAGGACTTGCCCTAATTCAGTCTCCTCGCAGATTCAATGTTTTTATTTTTTTTCACACTATTCAGCGTGAAACGTCAAAACGCTTTGTAATGGCTCGATTTGCACTGGGTGATTTTAACTATCTGGATAGGAAGATTCTACTCACAAAAAATTAATTAATCTCATTTCACTGGTCTGAGCTAAGCTAATGCTAAATTTTTTGCGTAAATTTTGGCGTGAAACATCAAAACGCCAAAATTTTAACTTTCATTTTCAATTTATGTTAGTGTCACAACTTTTTTTATTTATCCGCCTGCTTGCTGGATAACCTCAGCTTTTTGAAATAATTATTAAGTGCAGATAACCGCGATAAAATATTGTTTACTAAAAACTTTTCATTTAATGTGCAAATTCACGACAATTTGCTTTCACGGCTACTGAATAGAATGAAAGAAAATTTGAAAAGGTCCGCGTGCGTTTAATGGCGGACGGCTGAGCGTGGCCTTGGTGCCGTGTGCACTGCCCACGCCGCTCACAAAAATGGCCGCGCGCGCGCTTCGAAGAGTTCGAACTTTTTCTCTTGGCTAGTCTCAACGCTACACGCGTATCTTTTCCGGCACACAAATTCAGACTTTTTAGTTAATTTTAATTGCTTTCCCGATGTTCGCAGCTATCTCCCCGGGGCCTCCACTGGTTTGGCTCTGTTACGTTCTTACGCAGAACCTCGACGATAAATATTAAAATCGGGGGAGCGCGCAACACGAGAACTATGTAAAAAACTTCGGCCCACGCGCGGCCATTTCAGATTTCTAAGAAGAACGCTTTGTTTTCGCGTTTTCGCGTGCCGTCAGCGACCTTCCCAGAACCCGTATTGCGTCGTGTCAACAACACGCAGGAAAGGGGAGGTACGCAAGTACAAGTCGCGCGTGTTTACAAACATTTCTCTCGCGCGGGAAACCCGAGACGACCGTAGCGCACGCTCTCTTTCTCTTGGCTTCAGCGCAGCGCAGCGAAGGGGGGGCCAGCTCTCTCTCTCTCTCCCTCCCGCACGGCACGCGCCGCCGGCGCGCGCTCTCTCGCACTCGCTCAAGCAACAGCGCTCTCCACCTCCGCGCTGCTCAGCGAACGCCGCCATCTTAGGCCGACGCGTACACGCATCATCCCTCTCTCGCATACACAGAGCGGCAGAGCACTTGCGCTATTGTGCGAACGACAGAGCGCCTCTTTTTGCCGTGCAGCAGTGTCAACGCTGCTACCACACTTAGTAACAACGCGCGCTCGCTTTCTCTCTCTCTATCAAAACAGAGAATTACCAAACTATACCGCCTCGCGCACGCTTTTCTCTCTCACGCTTTGCTAGCAGTGTAAACATACCGCTCGAACCATTGCGCGCCGAGCACATCAAGTAGACGACGACCTTCAACACACAGCAACACAACATCCGCTCAAGGCCAAGCAACCCCGGATCGCGCGATTATAAAAGTTTGTACGCGTATCAATGTAATCGACGAGTTCGCAAATCTGCGATTCATTGTAAGCGCTGCGATAACCGACAGTATTCTACCGTTTTTTAGTTTTGTGCATTGCGGCACTACCATTCGTCCCGTTAATTAACGGATCACCAATTTCCGGCAGCGAGATTTCTGTCAGAAGCCGCGATAATCGTTATTTTAAATATCATTGGGATGTAGTTAGTTTTCGCAAACCACTTTTAGAAATATCGCGCATAGTTCCAGCTCGCGAGGCTACGGAGCGACAAGATCGCACCTCGCGCGCACACGTAGACGCACTGGAGACGCTCGCGAAGCCGCGACGTGCGAGTTTCGCGCTACCGGGACAGACGAGCGAGACGCCACAGCACCAGCTAAGGTCACCACTGCAGCCCTCTAGCTTGTTAGCTGCAAAGGGTGTGGTAAAGGGCCCTACTGGCCGCTACAGCCCAATCGCTCAGTTCAGAGTGCTAGCGGTTCCCAATTTACCGCATCCTTCTTAAAACAATGTAAACTAGCAGATACGCTCACTCTTTCATCTCACACTCACACTAGAGTAACTCGCCCGCCTCGAGTTACTCTAGCCGACCAGCCGCAACCACTGTTTCACGCATAGCCCACTAGCTTGTTGGCTGCAACTGGGGTGCACACGTACTAAACAGGTTGTAGTTGCGAGGTCACCGCAGCTCGACGCCAGCTGGCTTTTCAGCTCGCAACGATAAATTCTCGCGCTCTGGACACCTCGAGCGGTACCCATCGTCCAGTCTTACCCGGTGTAGTCACGCACGGTCCACTAGCTTGTTAGCTGATGAAACAGGGAACGACCAGGGCAGCCTCGCCACCTCGAAGCAAGCAGCGTCTCAATCCACGTCGGATTGGTTTGATCAGCCGCACCATCGGCCGCGGTGCGTTCTATGAATAACACAAACGAGGAGCTCGTGCTCAGATTCGGTAGAACCATTTCCCGATCACCGTACCCTCCTCCCCACCAACGCCGCAAAGAACCATCCGAACCAAACACAATCGACGAGACTAACAACATGACGTTACTGCACTCGTCGAGAACTACGGACAACCAGGAGCAGAGCCACACCGAGGAGGTCAACACAAATACGGGCAACAACGTACAACCTACATTCATAGCAGGAGCTGTGGCTCTTTACTCTACCAATCATGGTGCACAGCGACCCGCCCGAGCACGCGGATCGACAAAATCCATCGACCTCAACTACACCACTAGCACTGTGGGTCGACCCGACACATCCCAGGGAGCGTCTCCAGCCACTCGAAAGCGAGGCGCCCACGGCAGAAGTGACCAGCCTTAGAAGTCAAGTTGACCAACTGCAAGCCCAGACTCGTAGACAGCAAGAAGCGCAGGAGGCCTAGTTTCGCAGACAGCAGGAAGCCCAGGAGGCACAGATGCGAAACCAACAGGAAGCGCAGGAGCAAAAACTGCAAGAGATCCTTGAGCGCCTCCAGTCGCGGATAAACAATTTCACTGAAAGACTGACTCCCTCGCTGGCACCTCAGGCCACGCCAGGGCTCACCAACAACACGTTTTGGAGCCAGGAGCAGCAGCAACCAGGCACAGCAACGCCCAGCATGGCCACTCCAGTACAGCAAATCAAAGCGGCCAACCACCTCAATCCGCCCCACGCAGCCGCAGACCACAGCTGAAGCCAAAGTCAACCTCGTCCGGTCAACCCAGCACCAACCGGGCAGCAGTTCGGCATGGCGAACCCATCGGCACCGCCAAATTCAAACAACTCTTCAGTGTTCGCCAGCACGCGCAACATCACGTTTTGGACATTCTATAAGCATGACCCTGCCGGCTGGATCAATCAACTGGAAGATTCCTTTAAGGTCGAGAATGCCACCGACGACGAGGCTAGATTCAACTATGTATGCCGTTATCTGCCACAGGACGTTCTCCAAGAACTGCAATACACTCTGCCCACACTAACGAGAGGCCACAAGTACGAAAGGCTAAAATCGTACCTCATCGACAAATATGCAGAAAGCGCACAAATCAAACGTCTGTTCGCCCGAGCATTCATGGGAAACAAGAGGCCAACCGAGCTCTTCGCAGAAATGTTGGCTCTAGGAAGGGACAGAGTGGCACACGCCACGACCATCGAGTACTGGAGAATGAAAATTCTCCCGCAGGTCACCATCGCACTCCTGGGGATCACCGAAGAGTCGCAGCTCGCCGCCGTCGCCAACCAGGCTTTCGACCTCCTGAACGCATCTCAGGTCATGGCACTGGAAACCCCAACAACGGGCTCAGCCATCAACGCGGCCGCCGCTTCGAGCGTCACAATCCCGTCAGCTGTGCTGGCCGCCACGTCATCTCAGAGCACCTTAGAGAGTAGGCTCGCAGCGATTGCGAGGTCACTCGCCAATCTTCGACCGGCGAGGAGCCGTTCTAGACATCGCTCGAAGTCCAGACACAGGGCGCGAGACAAGCAAACGGATTAGGCTAGATCAAAGTCGAGATCTCGTGATGCCACACCGGCCAGCCCCCCCCCCCCCCCACGAGGATCCGACGTGCTACTATTACACGCGTTTCGGCAAAAAGGCAAGAAACTGCGCCCCACCCTGCGAATGGGTACGAGGACCACATGACACATATAAGGTCAGAGGCGCACCAGCCCAGGACTCGGATTCGAGCTCGGAAAACTAGAGCACCCCGCCGTCGCGAAGACAGACGGGCGGGCAGCTTTAACATCACGTCTTCACGTTAAGGAGAGGAAGACAGGGCTGATCTTCCTCGTCGACACAGGGGCCGACATCTCAGTCCTACCAAGGCCGCCGGACAACAGTCGGCCACCAGCCAGGCTCAAGCTATTCGCGGTCAACGGCACTGCGATCGCCACCTTCGGAAGTCCAGCGCCTCGAGCTGGACCTTGGCTTCCAGTAGCGCATCGCCGGGAACTTCACCTCGGGATTTGAAAAACCGCAGCTGGTCGACGGAAAGCAACTGATCACGGCACCAGCATTCGTCAGAGAGATCAACGCACTCCAGGTCTCTCTTTTGGCGCGAGGGCACCACTTCGCGGATATCGTTAGCAAGTACCCGCGAGTATTCGGAGCCGATCAATGCAACGTCCCAGAAAAAGTAACGTAATGCACCACATCGTGACGACGGGACCGCCGATTACACAGCGGGCGCGTCCTCTCTCACCCCCCAAGCTGAAGGCAGCCAAAAAGGAATTCAAGAGGTGGTGCGACCTCGGCATCTGCCGACCCTCGGACAATCCTTGGGCTAGCCCCTGCATATGGTTCCGAAGAAGAACGGCAACTGGCGGCCCTCTGGAGACTACAGGAAGCTCAACAATGTCACCAGACCGGACCTCTATCCAGTTCCTCGCATAGAAGACTGCATGGCGTTCCTCCACGACAAAGAGGTTTTCTCAGCCCTTGATCTCCGTCAAGCTTATCACCAAATACCGCTCGCACCGGCCGACATCCCGAAGACCGCCGTCATTATGCCGTTTGGCCTCTTCGAGTACCTGGACATGACATTTGGTTTCCGGAACGCGAGCCAGACATTCGAACGCTATATTAATTCAGCGCTTGGACACTTAGACTTCCTTTTCGTCTACCTGGACGACATCCTCATCGCCTCAAAAACAATGGAGGAACACAGGAAGAATCTGGTCACAGTGCTCAAACAGCTCGACGAGTTCGAGCTGCAGGTCAACCTGGAAAAATGCATGCTCGGTGTCTCAGAAATCGTCTTTCTGGGACACTTAATCACGACAGATGGTTTCAAGCCTAACCCAGAGAAGGTGAAGGCAATTCAAGAATATCCACAACCAACAACCATAGAGGCACTGAGAAGATTCCTGGGCATGGTCAACAGTTACTGCCGCCTAATTCCACACGCAGCGGACACACAGAGATCTCTCCACGAATTGGTCACTGGGTGCAAGAAACGCGACAAACGCCCCGTCCTCTGGACAGAGGAGGCACTAGCGGCCTTCGATAAATGCAAGAATGGCATCGCCAAGTTGACTTTCACCGCCTTCCCCAGTGACAAGGCGGAACTTCGCCTTATTGCCGACACATCAGACGCAGCAATAGGCGGGGCACTTGAACAAAAAATAGGCGACTCGTGGAAGCCACTGGCGTTTTTCTCGTAAAAATTCAACACTGCGCAGAGGAAGTACGCCACCTACGACAGAGAGCTCAGAGCAATCTACGAGGCTCTCAGACACTTCCAACGTTATCTCGAAGGGGTCGTTTACAAGATCTACACCGACCACAAGCCATTGGTGTACGCCCTTCAACAATATCCAGAGAAGATGCCAGCACTCAGAGTCCGCAGGCTCTCACTCATTTCGCAATTCAACACGGAGATCCACTATCTCCCAGGCCAGGAAAATGATGTGGCCGACGCCCTTTCGAGAGCAGAAGCTTTCTGCTCTCCCACAAACTTCCATTGGGACAAGGTCGACGACGCACAACTGCAGGAGGTAAGAGCAGCTATCGAAGCCTTTAAGCTGCCCACGCTTTTCACTGAGAGACAGCTCAGCACAGAGCAAGTCGACGACGCACAGTTGCAGGAGGTCCTCAAGGGTCCAGAGCACCCACTGAAGCTCCGCAAACTCACCTGGGGCCCGGATCACTCCGCCTACTACTGCGACATCAAAGACAACGTCATCAGGCCCTATGTGCCAAGAGGTCTTCAACAACTTTCATGCCTTGTCTCACCCAGGAGTCAAGGTCACAACCAAGCTCATCGCACAGCAATACGTATAGCCAAATATGAGCAGGGATATCGCAGCATGGTGCAAAACCTGCCTCTCCTGCCAGCGAGCAAAAATATCGAAGCACAACAAGCTCTCACCCAAGCAGTTCACCATTCCAGATGGGAGATTCGACCACATCCACATGGATATCCCAGCTGTCTGGGCTACACTCATGTGTTCACAATCATTGATCGCTACACCATATGGCCAGAAGCCTCCCGATGGAGGACACCACAGCAGAGTCGGTCGATCGAGCATTTTTCGAAAACTGGGTCAGCCGGTACGGAGCGCCAACAACTATAACAACGGACCAGGGGAGACAGTTTGAGTCAAAACTATTCGCAGAGATGTTACAAATTCTTGTCATCAACAGAGATCGAACCTCGCCCTACCATCCACCAACCAACGGCATCGTAGAGAGGCTTCATAGAGAAATCAAAACAGCCCTCACTTGCCACGAAAACAACAGGGAATGGGCACGCCAACTACCAGTGGTCATGCTCGGACTTCCCAGAAGAATCCGATTGGACACAGAGACCAGCTCGGCTAATCTCGTCTTCGGCAGATTACTGCGGATCCCCGGAGATTTCGCCCCGTTCACCGGCGAGGAGCCGGACATACGGACGTTCTATAGCGACCAGGAGTACATGCAATAGCTCCGACTGTCCCTGTTGATCACAAAATGTCAACACAGCCAGGGACTTAAGGATTGCTCCCACGTCTGGATGAGAGAAAAGCCCATCAGACCGGCACTCACTCCGCCGTACACAGGGCCGCAAAAAGTTCTTAAACGCAACATGGCCAACCGCACCTTTGAAATCGACAAAGATGGCTCAAGCAGAATTGTCAACATCGAGAGGATAAAGCCAGCCTTCCTTTTACACTAAGAGCTGGAGGAGCCGAGGCACAAAGCGCCACGCACGGCAATGCCGCCGCCACCGACTAACAACATTGTGGAAGCGCCGCCAGCAACCACACCATCGCCAAGCATCAGTAACGAAGAAAATACTATAGAGCAACACGACCTAGACGAATCGCTGCACATTTTCGACGATTCACCACCTGATGAGGATGTGACGCAACCACCTTCGCCACCCCCAGCACCTGTGGCTCCTCAACCTTTAGGGGTCGGGGTAGCCCCAGACGCAACGGCGCCACACTCCCGCAACCCTCGTAAATCCAACACCATCACCCACCAAGCCACCGTCCTCCCGGTATCCTCCGTCGCAAAGGAAGGGTCGATGGACTCCATTCCCGCGCGAAGACAAGGGAGAGATGAGTGAGATTCAAATTTATCCTATAAAATAGCAAATTTTCTGGAGGAGAACCGCGCAGATTATTTCAGGGTAGACCTTGCTTTAGAATAATTCGAGCGTCAATTGGACGCTTACGTCTCCCGGAGAATGCTTTCAGTCACAGGAGGTAAAAGATTTCGAAATTGTCAAAGTCTGCCACACCGCCAGCGGCACAACAGCGCACGTACATTTCGAATCCTTCGCGGACGCAACTGATTTCCAGATTCGGGCGTGCAAACGCGAGCTAACGTTCGCGGATAAGTAGGGACGCCTGTCGTACATACGAATAGCACCGTCGCACGATCTCCACCTTCCCGAGCCGCCAAAGACACCCGAGACAAAGCAAGCGGCCGCACCGCTACCAGTTCTTCTCCGTGACATACTTCAATGCCCGGACGCTACAGACATAATCGCGTCCGCACTGTCCTCGCGCGATCTTATTAACATCAACTTTGACACTTGCAACATGAGATTCCGAACGGCACCGCCCCGTTTGGACACCGATTTTCTAGCCAAGCTCCTCGCGGCCAGGATCGACAAAGGAACCATTCCGTTTCACGTGGTAACGTCACCCAAGATCGCGGAGTTAGTAGCGCAGGGGATAACTGCCAAAAAGCTCACGTTAGGCAGCACACCGCGAGGCTGTGACGAGCGCATCGACTTCTCCCAAGTAAAGATCCAGCGTTTCGTCCGTAACACCAACGCTAGTCTCAAAAGCCTAGCTCGGGCGCAACAAGGAGAGATCAGAGAGATAGAGTTCTTAGACTGTCACGATTTCTGCATCGATGGCTTAAGGGGTTATGACAGTGTTAACATTTTGAAAATACCCATTTTTTTTATTCACTTTTTTCATAGTTAATAGTCTGTAGAATATGGTCCTGAAAGCCGTTTTTGGCTAAAAAAATTTTCCTCGAAGATATTAACAAAAAACTAACAAATCTGTTTCAAGTAAATTTTTGAAAAATCGTGATTTTTAAATATTTTAATTAGGCCAAACTTGTGGAAAGGATTGTTCTAACCCACTTTTTACAAAGTAATTTCATGAGAAATCTTACTGAAAATATGACTTAAAAACCGTTTTACAAACCGTTTTTTTCTCAAGAGTTATTAATTTATTTCCGTAAAATAAATAAAATCTGTAAAATTAATTTTTCTATGTGTGATTTTATGTTACTAAACTCAATGTGTTAAAGTAAAGGCATTCAACAAATTTGAATTTGCCACTCGAATAGATTGTGCCTCACAGCGTCTGGTCGAGAATAAAGATTTCTGTTTGATCGGTATAGTAGAATTTTCTGTAAAGCAGCAGAAAGCAGCCAAACAGCTGTTTTTCATCCAAGACACTAGATCAGTTAGTCTGCTAGCTGCTGTAGCAATGCTTATAACCTTAGTGGTGTTGCAAAAGTGCAAGAGCTTCTGCAGAGTAGAAAAATTATTCAGATAAGTATTGGAAACTAATTAGTAATAACAGTGTTCATAATGAGCTTTTTCTTTGTTGGTTTATTTTTTGCTTTTATAAGGTATACGGGTGCAAGCCAGCAAAATGGGAGCTTATATTGACTGCCTGAAGTATTATTTTGCATACTTTTTAAGAACTTGAAGTGTATTTAATAATGGTAAGTATTGTATGTAACTGTAATTCATAAACATAACTTGATTATGAATAGCTAACGATAATTTTTATTTTGTTTTCAGCTTCTAAATGCTATTATCACACAGCATGACAAGCGCGTACCATCAAATATACTTTATTGTATGTATATTTGAGTACCAAAAGCAAATCAAGGTATGTCACATATTTTCTGTAAGTATAGCTGAGTTCATTTGTATGATTTACAATATAAACTTTAAATGTCTTTTACTCAAATTTAGTTTTTTCATGGTTTTCATGTACATGCCACAGCTTTCTGAAGGAACCGTAACATCAATCCGGATGAACTAAAGTGGAGAACCTTCCTTATGACTACGGTTACAAACTGAGTGGAGCAGAATTGGCAAAAATAAGTTCAAAGTGAATGTTACGTATGTTTACATATGTAACATTCACTATAATTATTAATATTGTCAATATATGTTTAATTAATTATATTAATTTTGTGTTTTTCAGAAATCTGTTCCACTTAGTCTGAGACCAGACTCATAATGAAGATTTGGCACTTTGATTCAACAGGATTGATGGTACGGTTCCATCAGAAACATGCGGCAAGTAAATAAAAGTGATGAAAATCATGATTTTTGGTAAGCAAATACCTTTAATTGTTTTTAAATGTTACACTCACTTTATGCATATTATTTATGGATAAAAGTGATGTATAATACTTGTATTTGAAAGCAAAAATATAGTTTTGAGAGCACTTATATATCTATTAATTTTTTACAACACTAACAATTTTTCTTTTTTTTTCAGGTTTTAACACTGTCATAACCCCTTAATCTCTTTTCTTGCGAATACCAAGTGGCACTATCTAACATTCATAGACTCCTTTGGCAAGCGCCAATACACTGTCGAGTTGGCCGAGGCCGTCTTCCACCGCTCGAGTAGAGTGAAATATTTCAACTTTAGTTACACGAGCATACAGAGATTTCGCCCTGACAGGTTGCCCGCATTGATAATCGACTAAAATAGGCACCTGAAGTCTCTAAACTTGTCCAACAACAATCATTTTAAGAATTACATGGACAGTATTATTGAAAAAACTCCAAGTTTGGAGAAGCTTTACATCAGGGGGCTGGAATTCAACTACAGGCTGACCTTCGAACATAATCCTCTCCTTCGTGCGCTCGAGATTGCTATAACGTTACACTCATTGACTCTCTCGTGAAATTGATCCCTCAGCCGGATTTGATTAACGAGCTCTCGGTAACTGTGCTAAACTCCTGGGACAAGAACCGCACACGAGCGTTTCAAGCCGATGACATTGAAAGACTGGCTTGCGTCGTCGGGGCTTGCACCAGAGCGCAGTTCCGACTTCTCCGCTGCAAAATCAATCAGTCCGCACAAATGAGAAAACTCTGTTGCAACGAACACCTTAGTTTAACAGTAAACGGCGACGAGATTACAATCAACAAAAAGAGCACCGAGGCATGGGCAACGTTAAGGGTTTCCATTTACTTCGTCACTCGTGCCGCTGCACTGCCCATTAGCTTGTTAGCTACAACGAGGGTGCCCACAGGGCCGACAGACTGATGCACGGGACAATGAAAACGCTCCACTCATCCCTTAGCCTAGCCACCTTGCTCGTTCGTAAAAAACATTTAGCACCTAAGCAAACCAGTGTAGCATTTAAGGGGTTATGCCTGAGTTAAAATTTAAAAAAATCAAAAATTTTTTTATTTGATTTTTTTAAGGCAAATGTACTGCAGAATGAGCTGCCTTAGTCCTTTATGCCCGAAAGAATTCCGTTACAAAGTTATAGGCAAAATACCAAAAAATACAATTTTTCAAAATTGTGCATTATTCATATTTTGTTTTATAGCGCTTTTGATTATTCAAAAAAATTGCGTTTTTATAGAAAATGTAACATTCAATGTGTTCACAAATTCCTTTTGCAAACGCAATTTTATTTAAAAAAAAGCACAAATTATTTACGAAATCATTATGTACTGTAATAACTAATTATATATTATGAAATCGTAGATTTTTTTTTATTTTGAATGTTCAAAATAAAATAAATTTAGAATTTAAATTTAGTCTAGTAATTTTTAATCAAACTTATAAAGGGGTAAAAAAACATACATGCAAATTTCAATTACCGCTTAAAAACATGGCACCTTACAGCATATGGAACAGGAAATCACTGTTTTACCGACCTAGTCGAGTTTGCATTCAGACATCAGCTGTTTCGTCTGCTGTCTGTAGTTTAGTGCAAGCTGGATGTTGTGCTGTTGTGATAACTTCTGAGTCTCACTAGTGTTCAACTTTAGATAAGTGTTTTGTACTATAAACAACATATTATTTGTGAAGAATCTGTTCTTTGTGAGTGTATTCATTGTTTCAGGTATATGGGCTATAAATATCATGTGCACGAGAAGATACCTGTGTGTTAGATGGTCTCAAAGTCTACAGTAATTACTAATGATCCTATAAAGTAATGGGTAAGCAACGACAAAATTTATATTCATCTAAAACATGCTGACTGTGAATGCGTATTAAAAACTTACATTTCAATTTCAGTTTTCGATACTAGTATATCTACATGTACAGCACCCGGGTTTTCATACATGGCTTAATATCTAGGTATCTTATGCCAAAATATAAGAAAAATATGCCAAGTAGTTCATGTAAGTAGTACCAGTTAAATGTACATAAGTGTTTCGATAAACTTTAAATGCATTTTTCTCAGTCTTGACATTTTTATGATTTCAGGTCCTTTACCGCAGGATATCTCAGCATCCAGATGATGAATTGTCACCAGATAGGATGGAAAATCTTCTGAATACGTTTCTTCACTGCTTGAACGGAGCAGAATTGACTAATACAAGGTAAAAGTCAATGTTGCGTATGTGAATATATGTAATATTCACTATAATTACTGATATAATCATCTTATGAGTTACTAAATATTTAAAATTTATTTTTTGTAGAAAAGTCTTCAGCTCAAGCAGTGAAGAAACATATTCAGAAGATTTTACATCCTGTCTGGTGTCAATTCATCATCTGGATGCTGAGATATCCTGCGGCAAAGGGAAAAAAGTGCTGAAAATTAGTGATTCATACATGTAATTTTTTACAATGTAAGTATAGATATATAATTTTTTTAAAATAGTTAAAAATATGTTTAATACCTACATTTTAAGTAGGAGAAAAATTTTTTCTATACTATTAATAAATAATCTTTTCTGCCTATTACTTATTAATGTCTTTTTTACAGGTTTAACTCAGGCATAACCCCTTAAGTAAGTAGTTTTTAAAAAATAAAGCGTATTCCCAAAACACGATAAACATATGCAAAAACTAATCAAAACAGAATGTAATACTCTAGCGGCAACCACTGCCATACCAATTCTTAAAAACATTCAAATTCTATGGAGTCAGATACAGCGGGTCAGTATCGTAGACAACATTTTATATTAACTAGATCTAAGTTTATATAAGCGTTTTTTATTCAAAGTTTATGGAGTCAGACACGGGTTGTCATTGTATAATCTACTTTCGCAAAGACTTGATCTAAGCTTTATATAAATATTTACTAGAGTTCCTACCAACACAACTTAACAACAAATTGATAAAGCATCGTAATTATAAGTTTTTTACCTACTTTTAAGTTTACACTTGTATGTCAAAGCTCTTCCTATCAGCCTTAAAGGCAACAATCATTTTAAAAATCACTACTACATACAAGTCTACCGATCATTGTTAATTCAGCAATCATGTAAGCCATCTCCAGGCTCATCGCAAACAAACGAATATTTCAAGCTCTCGCTCCAGCATTAGTTTCCACAACTTGCAATAATCCCCAATGCGCAAAACTCAAAATTTGTAGCACCCACGCATTTACAACGTGGATTCAAAATGCAAGCATTTTACTCCCTTTTGGAGGGGCTCGGCCCGCCGACAGGCGGCAGCACCGAGCAGCGGGTAGAGGAGCGAGAGCCCTGAACGCAGCAAAGCGCGGGAGTTCACCGCCGAGAGCACAAAAGAGCAGTCGCCTGGAGAGAGGCCCGACCGAACCAAGGGAATAAACCATATATGCCAACACCACACACCGAGCGTCTTCATTCCCTACGCCACCTCCCGCAACCGTCACCCTCCTACAAGTCATTAACGTACTGAACCGCACTTCAAAATTCACCGCGATCGGGAAATGGTAACGCGTTCGACATTCACAAGGGGGCGGTGATCAAATTAAACCATGCTCAAAGATACAAGTGTTTATATAAATTTACGTAAATCGTTACCTTGAATTTAGTTAATCTGGGCGGTTGGGCTAGACAGTAGACTTCAATAATAATGCAAAAATGATCGCAGAATGTGGCGGCGCTGTTCAGGGATAATAGCGAGTAGCCAGGCGAAGAAAACAATACTAATGATTCTTAAATAGTACTCTAAGACTTTATTCAAAAACTTCAAGTTATGGAATGCAAAGCCACGCAGGCGTCTATGACAAAATGGATGGAAAAAGCTAAACTTTACTAGGCCTGGCGCGCGACTATGCATGGAAGAGAGCGCGTCACTCTCTCTCTCTCCCCAACTAATTGTTCTCACCTCTCCCTCATCCCTCCTCTCGTTTCATTAGCTATTCGCTCTCTCTTGCACTCATGAACTTTGGGTGAAGTCCGGCGGCGCATGGGAGGGCGAAGCGCTTGGTCAGCGTTTCGAGGGCTGGAGGAGAAGTACAGCTATTGCTCATCTTTGTGCGACTTGGCGACGGTTTGGCGCATACTTTGCACTTCTCTAATTGCCTAAGCCTTTTACGACGTTGCCGATTTGGTGGTTCGACATCGGCACATAACAAAAAGTCTTAAAAAAAAAGTCTTAATTTGTTTTGAGCTTCCAAAAAATCCTGATAGGACAACAATATCTTAAATTGTTTATGGTAGCTCGATGCTTGGACGCGCTAATTCACCTACAGTAAAAAGAAACTTAAGGTTAAGCTAGTAATTTTTACTACTAATGACAATCTTTTATTATTGATTTGTCACCAGCAAACTTTCGCTTTAATATACTGTAAGTTAAGATGTCGGAATACCCTAAATGTTATACATTTTGATCAATTAATTTTGTTTGCCTTTGAATAATGGCAGAAAACTTCAAATGTAAAATGGTCAAATCAAAGAATTTCTAATTATCTTTCAATAAGTATTAAGAACGTTTAAAAAAGTCAAAAATTAAAAGAATGTATTTTTGTCGAATGAAAAAGTTGTTTGATTTGACCTTCTGATGAGCAGAGACATTCGAACAGTAATAAAACTGATATGGTGAAATTGTAGAGTATTTTATTACCGTTCCAATTATATAAGGAAAGTTACCCCCATATACCCCACAAAATCTTGAAAATGTATAAAATATGAAAAGCAGTATAAGTTCAAAATTTCATACTAAATGAAACTTTATAGAAACACCATAGATCACCATCAACACCATCGCAGAAAATCAAAAAAATTTGTATTACAGAAAATATAATTTTTGCTAAATAAACCATAAGATACAACCCCATAATTATTTTAAAGAGTAGATAGTCATAAAAGCGAAAACCCTGAAAAAAAAGTCTAAAAAAAAATCGTAATTGGTTTTGAGCTTCCAAAAATCCTTATAGGACAACCATATCTTTAATTTTTTATGGTGGCTGGATGCTTGGACGTGCTAATTAACCTACAGTAAAAACAAACTTAAGGTTAAACTAGTAATTTTTACCAGTAATGACGATGTTTTATCATTGATTTGTCACCAGGAATCTTTCACTTTAATTTAATGCAAGATAAGATGTCAGAATACCCTAAATGTTATACATTTTTATCAATTAATTTTGCTTGCCTTTGAATAATGGCAGATAACTTCAAATGTAAAATGGTCAAATTAAAGAATTTCTATTTGTCTTTCAAAAAAAATTAAGAAGGTTTAAAAAAGTCAAACATTTAAACAATGTATTTTTGGCGAATAAAAAAGTTGTTTGATTTAACCTTCTGATGAGCAGAGACATTCAAATAGTAATAAATCTGTTATGGTGAAATCGTAGAGTATTTTATTACCGTTCCAATTATGTAAGGAAAGTTACCCCCATATACCTCACAAAATCTTGAAAATGTATAAAATATGAAAAGCAGTATAAATTCAAAATTTCATACTAAATGAAACTTTATAGAAACACCATAGATCACCATCAACACCATCGCAGAAAATCAAAAAAATTTGTATTACAGAAAATATAATTTTTGCTAAATAAACCATAAGATACAACCCCATAATTATTTTAAAGAGTAGATAGTCATAAAAGCGAAAACCCTGAAAAAAAAGTCTAAAAAAAATCGTAATTGGTTTTGAGCTTCCAAAAATCCTTATAGGACAACCATATCTTTAATTTTTTATGGTGGCTGGATGCTTGGACGTGCTAATTAACCTACAGTAAAAACAAACTTAAGGTTAAACTAGTAATTTTTACCAGTAATGACGATGTTTTATCATTGATTTGTCACCAGGAATCCTTCACTTTAATTTAATGCAAGATAAGATGTCAGAATACCCTAAATGTTATACATTTTTATCAATTAATTTTGCTTGCCTTTGAATAATGGCAGATAACTTCAAATGTAAAATGGTTAAATTAAAGAATTTCTATTTGTCTTTCAAAAAAAATTAAGAAGGTTTAAAAAAGTCAAACATTTAAACAATGTATTTTTGGCGAATAAAAAAGTTGTTTGATTTAACCTTCTGATGAGCAGAGACATTCAAATAGTAATAAATCTGTTATGGTGAAATCGTAGAGTATTTTATTACCGTTCCAATTATATAAGGAAAGTTACCCCCATATACCCCACAAAATCTTGAAAATGTATAAAATATGAAAAGCAGTATAAGTTCAAAATTTCATACTAAATGAAACTTTATAGAAACACCATAGATCACCATCAACACCATCGCAGAAAATCAAAAAAATTTGTATTACAGAAAATATAATTTTTGCTAAATAAACCATAAGATACAACCCCATAATTATTTTAAAGAGTAGATAGTCATAAAAGCGAAAACCCTGAAAAAAAAGTCTAAAAAAAAATCGTAATTGGTTTTGAGCTTCCAAAAATCCTTATAGGACAACCATATTTTTAATTTTTTATGGTGGCTGGATGCTTGGACGTGCTAATTAACCTACAGTAAAAACAAACTTAAGGTTAAACTAGTAATTTTTACCAGTAATGACGATGTTTTATCATTGATTTGTCACCAGGAATCTTTCACTTTAATTTAATGCAAGATAAGATGTCAGAATACCCTAAATGTTATACATTTTTATCAATTAATTTTGCTTGCCTTTGAATAATGGCAGATAACTTCAAATGTAAAATGGTCAAATTAAAGAATTTCTATTTGTCTTTCAAAAAAAATTAAGAAGGTTTAAAAAAGTCAAACATTTAAACAATGTATTTTTGGCGAATAAAAAAGTTGTTTGATTTAACCTTCTGATGAGCAGAGACATTCAAATAGTAATAAATCTGTTATGGTGAAATCGTAGAGTATTTTATTACCGTTCCAATTATGTAAGGAAAGTTACCCCCATATACCTCACAAAATCTTGAAAATGTATAAAATATGAAAAGCAGTATAAATTCAAAATTTCATACTAAATGAAACTTTATAGAAACACCATAGATCACCATCAACACCATCGCAGAAAATCAAAAAAATTTGTATTACAGAAAATATAATTTTTGCTAAATAAACCATAAGATACAACCCCATAATTATTTTAAAGAGTAGATAGTCATAAAAGCGAAAACCCTGAAAAAAAAGTCTAAAAAAAATCGTAATTGGTTTTGAGCTTCCAAAAATCCTTATAGGACAACCATATCTTTAATTTTTTATGGTGGCTGGATGCTTGGACGTGCTAATTAACCTACAGTAAAAACAAACTTAAGGTTAAACTAGTAATTTTTACCAGTAATGACGATGTTTTATCATTGATTTGTCACCAGGAATCTTTCACTTTAATTTAATGCAAGATAAGATGTCAGAATACCCTAAATGTTATACATTTTTATCAATTAATTTTGCTTGCCTTTGAATAATGGCAGATAACTTCAAATGTAAAATGGTCAAATTAAAGAATTTCTATTTGTCTTTCAAAAAAAATTAAGAAGGTTTAAAAAAGTCAAACATTTAAACAATGTATTTTTGGCGAATAAAAAAGTTGTTTGATTTAACCTTCTGATGAGCAGAGACATTCAAATAGTAATAAATCTGTTATGGTGAAATCGTAGAGTATTTTATTACCGTTCCAATTATGTAAGGAAAGTTACCCCCATATACCTCACAGAATCTTGAAAATGTATAAAATATGAAAAGCAGTATAAATTCAAAATTTCATACTAAATGAAACTCCATAAAAACACCATAGACCACTGTCACATCCGCGAGCATTGAACTCGGGACGGGTCTGGTGTCTCGGACGATGCCCAAAAGGGCAACGTCGGCACCGAGCGTCGCGGCGCGGAGTCGCGCACCAAAACTGCGTGCGATGCACTTTTGGGACAGGCAGGCGAGCCGATGAGCCGAAGTTCGGCGACTCGCCTAGCCAGTCATCCAGCGACCGGAAAACACACAAGAGCTCCTCCAACCCAATAAACGGCATAACTCCAATCCTGCCTCTGTCTCTGGGTACACCTCACCTTCACCCCGTAACAACTGGCATCCTTAAGTGGGGCCCTGCAGCACAGAGAACTGCAGGAAAAGAGAGGACTTATTAGTTACACACTTTATTCGTGGTAACGTGAACATTTTTTCTCTCGCCGCCACTATTCGGCAAAGAGAAAAACCATAAATCACGACGCACATCACCACATAAATTGGAGGAGACGTCGCTGAGGCCCGTGGTCGCTTACATACCAGGGCTCAACTTAAGACCAGGCATACTTAAGACGGACTCGGTCAACGGGAGTTTGGTCAAAGCTCATCTGAGCCAACGAAGCTGCCATCACGCGCACTCAGTCGCTGACGCGGACCAGCCGTCAGCGAGCGCGACAGTCAACTCAACAGGCCAGCTCCAGATCCTGCAACCCATCAGATCGTCAGGGCAGCTTCAGCCCACGCTACGCCGCAGACCGTCAGGAGAACAGCAGCCATGCCATCGATCGTCACTATCGCACTCTATACATGGTGAGTCTTTACTATTATTACTCGCGACTTGGCTGCAACACCGCGTACATAGTGTTCTGATCCGCGTACCCGGCAAGATTGCCTGAAGACGAATATTCCCATCGTGCGGACACCCGAGCAACGCAAGCATTCTCAGCCCCAACGAAGTCCTATGCCGAAGCAGCATTCCCTGTCGTCTTCCAACTCCCACACATACATGCCGCAGCCCGCCTCACATCAGCCAGCACGGCGTCCTACGTCGTTACGTGCAAAACGCGTGCATAATAGGTGCTGAACGGGCCTGCGGATCCCTTCCTTGCAACCCTCAATCCGTAACCAAGGGAATATTCTGAGTCACCACGTACCAACCTAGCACGGCGTTCTACGCTGTTATGTGCAAAACGCGTGCGTATTTGGTGTTGGACGTGCTCACAGGTCCGATCCTTATCCCCGTCACAGTCAACCTGCCTACACGTCATGATGCTTTGTGCGCCATCCGCAGCATGGCGTCCTGTAGTATTACGCGTAAAACAAGTTAGCCCCGAGCAAGCCGCGCGGTTACATTTCAAGAGACTAGTAAAAATATTACGAATACAATCGGATAGGGCCAAAACGAAAGAAACTAAAATTTATTCACCAGCAATAAGCATAGACAGCGACCATCCGAAACCGACTGGATGGACGATTGCTCAAACAATGAAGCAGCAGCTCGAGTATTTAAAATACTGAAAAACCTACCCGAATTCAATGGGGACGCGTTAAAGGCGGAGATATTCTGCGACATGATACGCGACCTAAAAACGGCATTTGGACAAATTCTCCAAAATATACAACATCTCCGAGGGTCCGCGGACGATGGTAGAAGAACCAATCGGTAGAAGAACGCCAGCTCAGCAAATTTCGGCGAAATCACGCGATCAAAACGCTTGGAAAAAATCGCCCCGGTTCGTGAGATAGCATCGCGAGGCGAAGCCGAGATAGACAATGGCTCTGAGAACGAGTCGGGCCGATGTCCGAAAAGGTGGACGGGAACTAGGATTCAAACAAAAAATCAGCGTAACATCGGAAAATACGCGAACTTTAAAGAGAGCGGATACTCAGACGCCGTCAGCGTCAATCCCGTCCGGCGCAAACGCTAGAAGCTGAATCCTCCGCGTATAAAAAGAAATAAAAGAGGCGCGAATAGAAGTAGGCTATTTCGACTATATACTTTGTAACGTGGTACCTTTTTCCGTCCTTGGGGAGGCGCAGCACCACGTGAACGACACCTATTCAGGTTAACCGCGAGCTCGTATTTAATTAATTGATTGGACGCCCGAACTCGCGATCTGGTTACTCTTATGCTGCCGGCTAGAGAACTCCTTGTGCTCTGGGTCACGGGCGAGAGGTGCAGGGAGGGAAGTACGCAAAATGATTGAACGCCACTTAGGTTAAAATCAACGTTTCGTAATTTATTTTCGAAAATCAAATAGTTGTGTGTCGTGCTCGCGGACGCGTGTACGTCCTCGGGCGAGCTCACTGTCTCTGTGCGGCTAACTTTAGGGTTAGAACTCGCGGTGGGGAGCTATCTCACGAAAACACTCCTACCTGTCTCTACTCGGTAACTCCTTGTCCTCGCGTTCTGACGATGACTCGTTTCCTGTGGAAGCGCACGCGAAAGAAACTACTTAACGCTCGGAAAATGCACACGGGGGGAAGTATTCCTATTGCTCTGGTAATCGCCTTGGAAGATTCGCTTTTTCCTTGCTGTCCTGTGGATATCTCGATGCTCCTTGGTACAAGCGGTGCTCGATACTGATTCTTTCTCCGCGCTCGGCAACTACGCCGGTTCGCGGCGTCTATCGCTCTCTCACTCGCACTCACGCATTTCCGATATATCGCTCTCTCGCGCCTATCACACATTTACACACTTTCGCACCATATAGCACATTCGCACTCTTACGCCCTCTTTTACAATACTTTAAAATGCACGCGACATTCAAAACGCGCTTACACACTTGTCTGGCTCTACTTACTGTATTTACACATTTTTACACAGTTTCGCATTTCGGCACGCTTACCTTCATATTTGCCGCTTGCACGCGCGCTGTGGATCGAGCCGTAGCCCTCCACCTTTTCCCAATATCATTCAGCGCTACACGTCGCCTCCACTCTCTCTCTCTCTCTCTCTCTCTCTCTCTCTCTCTCTCTCTCTCTCTCTCTCTCTTGTCTGTCTATAGTACGCATTCTCATCTTCTTCTCTCAAGTATCTTCTTCTCTCTCTTGCTCTCGCCTCGTGCTGCTACTGCTCGGCGACAGGCTGCTCTGTAAACACCACCGAGTGTAAGGTTTTCGTATCTTGACTGGGTGGTGTCCAGGCGAGCAGCTATCGACGGGATCCCCGTTACAACTTATATTTCGACGGCGGACCAGGTTTTCATACCTGAGCCACCCCAAAAATACCGTCAGCAAAAAAAAAAAATAAACTTGAACACCAGTAGTAGAGGGAGGATAAGTCGCTCGATGCCGAAAATCAGCGCCAGTACACTGTAAAAACATATTGACAATGTACTGATAGCGCGTCGGGCATAGCAAAGTATATAAATATCGTTATAATTTTTGTAGAGTAATAGAAAATCGGATAGTACGTCGTAACATAAAGATCCGGACTTATAAAAACAGCTTAATCAATAGAAAAGATTGCACGTGTTTGAACGCGTCGGCGAAAATTCAGAAGCACCATTGAATCAACACAAAAAAAATGCTATCGGTAAAGACATCCGAGGAATGCCAAAACGAAATATGATCATCCGGTATACCGGAAATACAGCGCCTGCCGGGAATTTGATGACAAGTTAGAATACGAAAAATGGCCGAAATACGAACCGTATCGAGAATCGAGAATCGCGAATAGGTTCGGGCATATCAAAATGCGGAGAATCGCGCAGAAGAAAAATGAAACTTCGGGCGTGGAAGAAAACTGTCAAATAGCAGAGTCAGCTTATAAATTCATGCAATCGTGGAACAGGTAGCACAGTTTAGAAAAAGATAGAGTAGCGTACTTTTAGCGGACAATAAGCCGGAGACTAGGACCTGTGTAGATGTGGCTATTTCCGTTCAGGCAAAACCGTTAGAAGGAAATACATATTTGTGTACCTCAACACGAGGGCCCAATGATTCAGAGCGATCCTCTGAATAAGCCTAGGTAACCTCAATTCGGGAGCCTAGACCGATTTCCGATAGAGCAGCTGGATCGGTGGTGAAAAGGAAAATTTCATACTAAATGAAACTCCATAGAAACACCATAGACCACCATAAACACCATCGCAGAAAATCAGAAAAATTTGTATTACAAAAAATATAATTTTTGCCAAAAAAAAAACTATAAGATACTGTAACGTCGGTACAAATTTTCCTCCTATCCCACACTTTTAAGAAAGTTTTCTTTTATCTCCATTAAGTGAGCCCAATAAAAGCAGTTCCTCTGAAATTTTGAAATTAAAATATACGTACTGCACTGCTGCGTTTCTGAGTTTCTTCGTTGAATTCTATCTCGAAGGAAGTTATAAACATATCATACGTGCCGGCGTACTCCTCTTTGAATCTCCAAAAGCGAGAGTGTAAGCAATAGATACGTTTTCCCAGTGTTCTTTTTCTCATGAGAATCAGTGCAAGCGAGACTCGAAAATAAGCAGACTTTTCTCGATAAGATAAGAGCTAGGGCTATGCACACTAGTCGACACAGCTGCAAGTAATAAAACTGCAGGCCTCCGACTCAAGTGTGCCGCCCCGCGCTCTTACTTCCCTACAAAAGTGTACATCTGTACAAGATGCATATTTGTTCTAATATTTCTCAACTCGATGGAAATGGTATTGTGGTAATGTATAAATGTTATGAACGCATAATATTTAAACATTTCAGTCACATTGCCAACTATGAATAAGGTTCAAAAATTTGTATGCATCCATATAACCACAAATTATAATATTAAGCTATATAATATTAATCGCTATATTAACTATATTTAATCACATAAATGTAAGCGGGTATATCACTAAGATTTATATTTTCTTAATATTTAGCCATACAATAATCCAATTTGAATTCAAGTTTAGATTTCCTAATACATATAAACCTTTACACTATAAAATATCTTTATTTTTAAATCAATATTAGAGCATATAAAAAAACATATGTTATTCTCTAGCATAATCACATTTTCTTATATTATCAACTATAGTTAATAATTATTGTATGACTTCTTTATATGCGGGGGAGATGGAGGCAGAAAAGACTACGCATCGAAAAATCCAAAACGATCCTTGTAGCGCCATGTCTTCGAGGGAGCTCGAACCCGACGCTACCCTCACTCCTCCGTTCCTCTCCCCCATAATAGGAGGGCCTAAGGCCGACGCGTAGGCGGACTTTTTATTTTAAGTTTTCCTCATTGGGAAAACTCGGAGGAGGGGCTAATCTCCAAAATTCTAATTGGAGAAGTCCTCTCTGAAGGGTTTTTCTGGGTGGAAACATGGTTTTTCTCGCAGCCTCCGCGCGAGAGCGACGCGTCTCTATGCGACACTCTGACTCCCACCGTTGAGGTGAGCAGACCTTTTTATTTCTTTTGTAACTGTAAATCTTCAAAAAAAAAAAAAAAGAATAAAACTTAAACAAAATTTTAAAACAATACTAGTTCCAATTGATCATTTATTTGAATACGCGAACACACTCAGCTTCTTCTCACGTTACCGCGCTCGCGAACGGTCTACTTTTTTCCAAGTAACGGAGCCAGGCGGGACGTTTCACCACCAATCCAAGGAAGAAAAGGAGAAAAATCTTCCCAAAACTTTCACCAAGAGTAAGAAAATTTGATTTTAAGTTGTTTTATTCAGTGGTTTTTTCCTTCTCTTTCACAAAGGCAACTTGCCTCGGCGATCTTTCTTTCGACCTCTGTGTAGGAGCCAGTGCCGGTGGCTCACGTTAAATTCCCCCAACAACCTATAGAGAACCTAGTAGTTACTTCTCGGGCAGTAACTGCCGTTGAAGAGACAAAAGGGTCTTCTTAAAAACTTATCAATAATTCCGCGTAAATTTCCCGTTACTTAAAGGTGTTGATCACTCAGGCTGAAAAGCCGTTGTGATCTCAACCTCCAAGTTTGATAAAAACCCACACCCTACGAAATTTACCCAAAATAAAGTGCCACGCGTGACCGATTGAATTTTTTCTCCATTTCACCCTTCTCCGCAGACGCGAATTAAATCTTCTTACTTTTTCCTCGTTTCTTCTTTATATTCTAGCCGTGATAACACGACCCGAGCTATACTCTAAAGAGTGGCTCAAAAGAAGTAAAGCTTAAAACAATAACCCCAACGTTACAATACAAAACCATAATTATTTTAAAGAGTAGATTGTCATAAAAGCGAAAACCCTGAAAAAAAAGTCTAAAAAAAAATCTTAATTGGTTTTGAGTTTCCAGAAAATCCTTATAGGACAACCATATCTTTAATTTTTTATGGTGGCTGGATGCTTGGACGTGCTAATTAACCTACAGTAAAAAGAAACTTAAGGTTAAGCTAGTCATTTTTATTAGTAATGACGATGTTTTATCATTGATTTGTCAACAAGGAATCTTTCACATTAATATAATGTAAGATAAGATGTCAGAATACCCTAAATGTTATACATTTTTATGAACTAATTTTGCTTGCCTTTGAATAATGGCAGATAACTTCAAATGTAAAATGACCAAATTATAGAATTTCTAATTATCTTTCAATAAGTATTAAGAACGTTTAAAAAAGTCAAAAATTAAAACAATGCATTTTTGGCGAATAAAAAAGTTGTTTGATTTGACATTCTGATGAGCAGAGACATTCGAACAGTAATAAATCTGATATGGTGAAATTGTAGAGTATTTTATTACCGTTCCAATTATATAAGGAAAGTTACCCCCATATACCCCACAAAATCTTCAAAATGTATAAAATATGAAAAGCAGTATAAGTTCAAAACACCATAGACCACCATCAACACCATCGCAGAAAATCAAAAAAATTTGTATTACAGAAAATATAATTTTTGCTAAAAAAACCATAAGATACAACCCCATAATTATTTTAAAGAGTAGATTGTCATAAAAGCGAAAACCGTGAAAAAAAAGTTTAAAAAAAAATCTTATTTGAGCTTCCAGAAAATCCTTATAGGACAACCATATCTTTAATTTTTTATGGTGGCTGGATGCTTGGACGTGCTAATTAACCTACAGTAAAAAGAAACTTAAGGTTAAGCTAGTCATTTTTACTAGTAATGACGATGTTTTATCATTGATTTGTCAACAAGGAATCTTTCACATTAATATAATGTAAGATAAGATGTCAGAATACCCTAAATGTTATACATTTTTATCAACTAATTTTGCTTGCCTTTGAATAATGGCAGGTAACTTCAAATGTAAAATGGTCAAATTAAAGAATTTCTATTTGTCTTTCAAAAAAAATTAAGAAGGTTTAAAAAAGTCAAAAATTAAAAGAATGTATTTTTGGCGAATAAAAAAGTTGTTTGATTTAACCTTCTGATGAGCAGAGACATTCAAATAGTAATAAATCTGTTATGGTGAAATCGTAGAGTATTTTATTACCGTTCCAAATATATAAGGAAAGTTACCACCGTATACCTCCCAAAATCTTGAAAATGTATAATATATGGAACGCAGTATAAATTAAAAATTCCATACTAAATGAAACTCCATAGAAACACCATAGACCATCATAAACACCATCGCAGAAAATCAGAAAAGTTTGTATTACAAAAAATGTAATTTTTGCCCAAAAAAACAACTATAAGATTCAAAACCATAATTATTTTAAAGAGTAGTGTGATGTAGGTGGGTCGTGGCTTGGAGTAAGACGGCGGAGTTGTAGAGATGTATCTTTTATTGAAGAAGGAGAGCTCTGCTCTGTCTTGCAGTCGCTGATGTTCTGCCTGCGAAGCCTCCGATGCGACACGTCGAAGGCTGCAGTCTCCAGCACAAAGTGCAAGCTTGCACTTTGTGCGTGAGAACGCTCCGGCTCACGCGCTCCCGCGCGAGGTGCTGCCTCAGCTTCGCCGGCGGTCACCTGAGCCCAAAAGCTCGTACGCGACACGTCCAGCGCCGCGAGGGCAGCGTCCTCGCACACCAAAAAAACGGGTAGCTCGGGGAGGCGCGCGGCCGAGGCGCGCAGGTGTATGAATGTTTGTGTGTGTGTGTGTGTGTGTGTGGGATGCCAGCGCGCGTAGCGTATTTAGCGCGCTGTCTGTGTTGGTTTTCTTTTTTTTTTTTACATTTTTGATTTCTTACTTTTTGCTTTATCGTTGCGTGCATGTATAGTGTGTATGTGTTTGCTTGCGTGTATGCATGTGTGTACGCGTGTCCCTATTGAGCAGCCGCTGCTGCTTTACAACTTATACAGAGCAGGCTGTACATGCGTGTTTATTATAGCTAGATTATTTATTACAATTTTCTTGTTTTTTGCAGATTTTGCTTCTTCTTTCACATTCCTTATTCAAAAATTAAAAATTATGAACTGCTATACTGCTAACATCCCAATGAGGAAAACAATAGCTACCTTATAATTATGTCATTTTATCTATAAACTATTTGCTCGCGTGAGTACGTTAGATTACTCACGCGGCTTGGCAGTATTTTATTCGATCGGATACAGTGTATTACTTGTTCGCTGCTTAGCTCATTCGATCCGCGGTCTTCGCGCGTTATCGCGCTGAGCGAGCGCGCTATAGCCCTAATCGCCCCTTGTTGATGCTATAGCATCCGGCGACGCTCGCTCGATGCCTCTAATCGCGCATTCTTTTGCGTGCTCGAAGAGGACTTTGATCGGCGACGCGTTAGTGCTATCGCAATTCCCGACGGCTCAACATCGTGCCACTTTCGCGTGTGACTTCGCGAGTGCATTGAAGTGACGTGTTGATTTTGTACATCCACCTACCCTATGGCTGACAACGGTAAGCCGATCAAGCAGCACCACCGGGGAGGTCGACGCAAGACGGCGACGCACGCCACCCCCAGCTATGGGCTACGCGGGCGCTTGGGACAGGAGGTGCTAGTGTGTCGCCAATGTGTGAAAGTAAGTGTGTTGGTTATTCACTTAATATTACTAGCGCGAAAAAAAACCGATCGTTTGATATACTCGTATACCTGGTAGTATATATGTGTATTTTGTGCATACTCATGCACCGTGAGAATTCCGCCACGCGCGCGTGTACGCGGGTTTTTCCGTGAAAAAATTCTCGCACGCGTGTATGAGCGCTTCTTTTCTTTTTTTTTAAAATAATTCTATCGCGCATATATGTATGAGCTCTTCCCAGAAAAAATTTTGCGCGTACATATATGGGCGCTTCAAAAAAAAAAAAAATTCTTTGCGCGTACACATATGGGCGCTTCCAAAAAAAAATTCTTTGTGCGTACGTATACGCGTTTTTGGTTATGCTTCCGCCTTCGCCCATCCATATTTTATTTTGAGGAGAAAAAAAAATTTCAGTCAATCCGGAGGGTCTACCACTCCATCCTTCCGGATCGGCAGCCGCTGTGGGGCGATGTGAAGTTGGTCGAGCGCCACCTCTACGTGTCGCCTGGCTACTCCTACCGCTATGGCATTCGTTGCCAGCAGCACGGCTTCGTGAGTTTCCCCTTTACTCTTTCTCACGTGTGATCTCAACCCGGCTTTTCCTTGTTTAACCGTGTTTTGCTTTTCAGCTAGGGACCCATCGCGTGGATGCCACCGCGCTGCCCCGCACCGCCACGCCGTCCAGTGTGCACTATGTGGTGTTCCCGGTGGGGGAGCTCCGATTGGTGCACGAGGTGGAGTGCCCCTGCGGGAAGGTATGTCCGCATCGCGAGCTACTGGAATGCCCTATGATATTCCATACTTAACGCGTGTTTCGTTTATTTTCTCTGCAGTTCGTCAACACCGTGGTTTCGCGGGCCGGTCCGGCGGGCTCGCTCATCCCTAAGGACAGGCTGGCGATGAGCGACTACGACGCTGAGCCCATCGTCCGGCACCTGGATCTCACCGACGGCGGGGAGGGCGCAATCTTCCAGGCCCTGCTAGCCTGCCCCTGCCATGGGATCCGTGGCTGCTTGGCGGTGCGCGTTGGGCCGAGCTCGAGCGCTCTCATAAAGTCGGCGGCCTAGGCGTGGTGCCTCTTCTTCCCGCATCTTTTGCCACTTTCTTTTTTTTTACCTTTTTAAATAAACTGCCCCCTTACAGGTTTGTTTGAGGGGCGAAAAAGAAAAAACAGAAAAAATCGCGTGTGTATTTTTATTTTGCGGGCGCGAGAGCGAGAAACTTTACCCCCCTTTACCTTTATTCTCTCGTTACCCGTATATGCTTATTTTCTACTTATATAGTGAATATATTTTTTTTATTTAATATATATGTGTATATGTACCGGCAGTCGACAGAATTTTGGCGGACCACCACGGAGGCGAATAAGGGAATTCTAACTGTAAGTGTAATTTTAGGCCTGCTGTGGCCCTGGGCTCCGCTCCGTGACGCGGCGAGCCTGCTCAAGAGCTATAATTGACTCTTGTTGTTTGATAATGCGGTCAATGGGGCTACCCATGCAGCGGCGGTAGATTACAAATACGCCCGCCCCGAAAATTATTACCGCGCCGATAACGCTCGAGATCGACAGCCCAAAGATTGAAGTACTGCTGCTCAAATTGCGCAGCTCAAAAGATGTTAACTTTCGGCTGGCGATCTCGTTTGCTCTAGCTGCGATCTCGTGCAGCGCTGCGCCTGTTTTAAGGCTTTCCTAGTCACCGCTACGTTGCTTATCGTCTCGGCTCGCTGCCTCTGCAGCTTCTTTTAGCTCGATTTCGGCGTTGGATGCGTTGCTCAAACTCTTGAAGATTCGTGCGGCGTCAACTTTAACCGTCTCGAATTTCGACTCGTTCAACGCGGTCGAGATTGTTCGTGACGCTGTCAGGCGTGTGTTTGCCGTGTGCGCAGAGCAACCTGCCTGGAGCTCTACGATTCCGATCCCGAATATGGTGTCCGTAAGCTGCTCTGCTCTGACACACTGCGTGTACAGATTTTCTGGCACCCGGGTGTCAAACAGCCATGCGTTGGCTTTATCTAACCTTAGCCAGAAAGTGTCGCGCATTTGTCTAAATCGCACGTCGCACGATGCTGGGTTGTTGATTCTTTTTCCGGCTGCTATTCTAACTTCGCAAGGCGTATTTTTTTTTGATATCGCGCACCGGTTGCGGATTTACGGCTATACGCAGCTCATCTAGCTCGCGCAATTTCGCCACATTTTCTGACAGCAGCGGCAGGTACGTACGATTAGAGACATTTACGGCGAAATAGGCTGACTCGGGCCATATGTATGCGGCCACATTTCACCTGTGTAACGAGTGTTGCATCACTGGAATTAGCGATGTTCTAAATAGGAAGAAGTCCTGTAAATCGAGTAATGGAATGGCCACCTGATAGATTAGATAGCCTTCCGTGAATATAATTGTGATTTTCGATACCTGCATGATCGCTATGGCTGAAAATTTCTCCTCTGGGAGGGGAAATTTGGCAGTTGTGATCGAGCTTTTCACCGCCAGCATAGCTTCGCGCAGGGTTTCAGGCGGCATCATGTGCGGATGGATAACCCCCTTTACCGCGAAAAGAGCCGCATCGGTAATTGTTTCAGTATCAGTCCGGAACTGTTTGATACTAATTCTGGCGCTGACGAGGGCATTGAGAGTCGCAATTTCTTTACTATTATAGGCTGATCTGTTCTCGAGCACTGACGTTGCTGCCTCGAGTCTCATCACCCTCGCGTCCAGTCGTGATATTTCGCGCTCTACGATCTGCGTTTGATTCGTCAGTAGAGCAGCGGTGTCACGCGTATCATTCGCTACGGATCTGATTGCATTCTGGATTTCGATCGCGTCGTCCTCATTCAGCGTCCCGTATAGAAACTTGTGTATTTTGCCGGCGAAGGGGATGATCCCGGACCATCGCCGCTTGCTCTCGTGTTTTTTTTCGTGATTGCCGATGGATAGCAAATTTCGAACTCGCTCTGCCTGACGCGCGACGCCGCTCGCAGCCCTGATTATCGCGTCGTCTTCGCATTTTGGACTGCATGCTTCTATGATTCGTCGGATGTTATCTTCGATTACCTGGCCTGCTTTAAAATAAGGGTTTAAGTCCACATTCTGAACTATCTTCTATTTTGAACTGGAAGTGGCCAGCGGCGCTATTTTCTCGGTGATGAGCCCGAGGTTCCCGTCGAGCTTGTGTATTTTGCGCGAGGGTCCTCCGGGTGGCTGCACCTCCGGTATTGTTCTCGCATCATATCTGAGCAGGCTTCTGCAACACATCGTTTTGCAAAACTTACTTAACTTGCTGTTTTTTTTTATTTCGCGGTGCGTCCAGCGCCGCGAAAAAAAAACGGTAAAACAAACAGCGTTCCCTAAGGGTCTCCTGTTTCAGACTCTGCGTGCCTGGCTAACTCGCTAGTGCGCTCGAGCTTGTTTGCGTGCACTACCTTAGTTGTCGCGTCGTTAGCAATCGTGACATTGTTCGTCTTCCTGTTAATACTGACGACCTCGAATGGCCTTATATATTCAATCGCAAATTTTTTATTCTTTGGCTCTTGCAGAAGGAAAACTAATTCGCCCTCTAGAAAGTGCTTTGTATTTATCTTCCGGTCATAATAATACTTCGACCTGTATTTTGATTGGACTAAATTGAGCGCGGCCGTCGTTTGTAGTTCCGTCAAATTATTCGACATCTCATCGATATATTGATTGTACGTCATTGTCTCGTCTATTCGCGGAAAGCTCGAGGGCGTACACAGTTTTATACCGAACACGAGTTCCTGAGGCATATAGCGCGTGCTTTCGTGCACCGTACAGTTATACCGTGTGTCCCAGGTGAAACTGTCCATGCTGGAAGTGTAGGTGGAAAAAATTTCAGCACCAAAAACTATGGTGAAAAAATTTATGGGGGTGAAGGGAGATCCTGGCGACTGAACATGTGCAACCCACATGTTTCGTATTAAAAAAAGCTGCGTTCAAAAAAGTTAAAATTTGCACAATTAATATTTTTTGAAAAGGCACTTAATTCTACATAAACGGCCGAATTCAACAGAATTTGAATGACAAAAATCGAATGGTAACTTCTTGAGATAATGAGACTAGTTTGATAATTGTCACTTGTAGGATTCTGAATTGATAAAAGTGAAAATGCTCCGATTTTTGTGATTCAGTTTTGTAAGTATTGGGGATCTTTACGCATAAACATGAGTACGGCCAAAATTATCTTTATTTAAGAATTGTTGATTTGAAAATTTTGAGTGCAAACTTTTTTCTAATGTCGTGCCACACGTGTACCAGTGCCGGAGAGAGGTCTTAGCCTTTTATTGCACCGAGGGACACTCTTGGCTACAGCGGTCTAATGAGGGTCACCCGTGTAATTACCCTCCATAAATATAATTTTTCCTTCCAATTTTTCAATATTTTCCAATTTTTCATTATTATGGATTTTTGTTTGAAATATTAATCATTTTTTAAATTTACGAATAATAATAAAATTTGAATCGTGAAAATCGGACGATTTTTACTTACACTCCACTAGATTGTACAGTTCACGCCGAGGCTCACGCTCTATTTTCGCGTTTTAAAAATCCGTTGATAACGTAATCAATTGGCAGCTGAAGATGTGATAGGTTTAAGAGCGAGGATTTGGACTTAATAACGGAATGAGATGAAAATTTAACTTGCGCAACTTAAAAGTAATTATTCTCTTTATTAATAGGTATATTTACAAATGATTTTCGAAATGATGTCCTTCTGCGACTAAGCAGTATCCGAGGCGATCGTAGAAGCTTCGGGTAACTGCTTGGATTTGCTCTGGCCAAATACTATAATGAACTTGCAAGATTCTTTGTTGCAGTTCTAATAAATTGGGAATATCCCCCTGCAAATATATATTATTTTTTAAATGTCCCCAGTAAAAATAATCCAATGGACTTAAATGTGGGGATCGCGCTGGTCAGCTGTTTTCGGCGCGTATGCCAATCCATCCATTCGGAAACTGTGTTCGCAAATACACCGTCACGATTCGCGAACTGTGTGCGGGCGCACCATCTTGTTGAAACCATATTGGGCCCTAAACAAAAAAAATAGGCATGAAAATAAAAATGTTCTCTGAAATTTTAAATAAAATCTATACGCTATTGTTGCAGTTATAAAACAATTTTGTAATGTTATTGCAATATTAGATTTGTTTATACCACAATTTTAGAACAAATACTTAAGAATAAATTTTTATGCTGATATTGCAATATTTGATTTTTTTATGATAGAATTTAAGAAGAAATATTTATGCGATAAAAATTAATATAGAACATTTGCAATTTCTAGGTTAAAATTGTAATAGAAAAAATGTTTTACTTACACCCAGTTCTTGCTCTAAATTTCATATTGCTGGTATAATCCGCTCTTGAAGTAGCTGCAGATATACTTCAGAAGTTAGGTTGTCGGCGAGGAAAAACGGCCCGATAATCCTATCTGCCACCATTCCTGCCCACACATTAACCTTTTGTGGGTATTGCGTTTTAGAATCGACGATCAGATGTTGGTTTTCAGTGCTCCAGTAGCGCAGATTTTGTCTATTCGGAACTTTCGATAGATAAAAGCTGCTCTCATCCGTCGTACAAATGAAGTTAATCAAATTCGGATTCTGATTGATTAAATTCATCATGTTTTCGCAGAATAGCATCCTTCGTTCAGGATCTCCTGCCAGAAGTTGCTGATGGTGTTGGTACTTGTACGAATAGTACGATTTGTTCTTCAAAATTCGTTGGAAACTTGATTTGCTCACTTCCAAATCCATAGCTATGCGCCGCACCGAACTTGCCTTTTTATGTTCAACGAAAGCACAAACATTCACTTGCTGCTCTTCCGGCAATTGCTTGGCTGGTTGAACGCATTTTTTGTGCCCTGTATTCACACAGCCCGTTTCGTTAAATTTGCTCACCATATTCCGTATCGTAGACACTGCAGGAATCAGTCTATGTGGAAATTCAACAGCAAACTCATCTCTAATTTGCGCTGCACTTTGGCCGGAAAAAAATTTTCTCACAAAAGAGATGCATTCCTGCAACTCGTACACTATGTTAGGCATTTTGCGAGAAGGAAAAAACGTTCAAAGTTCACGAAGTGATCGGTTCGAGTAGAAATCTACGAATGAACCGATCTTAGAAGTTGTCGACGCTTTCGCCGTCAAAAATACAATAAAATAAAATTTCTAAACGCAAAAACAATAAAACCGAAAAGTAGGAAAATTTTTGGTGAAAATTTTATGACTAGAACCTTACCTTAGCGAAGTCAACTAACAGTTCTCGTATTAAAATTTTACTATCAATAAATTCTTCAAATCAAACAATAGATTTACAATTATAATATAAATCATTGTAAAATTTTACTATTACGGAGATTGAGTAGGAAATGAGGGACGAGAGATTACCCACGGTTATCATAAAGAGCTAGACTTGATTAGTGCTGGTAAAATTTGGCCAACTGTATATCAATGGATTTTGAAAACGTGAAAATACAATACGAGCCTCGATGCGAGCCGCATAGTCCAGTGAAGTGTAAGTAAAAATCGTCCGATTTTCACGATTCAAATTTAATTATTATTCGTAAATTTAAAAAATGATTAATATTTCAAACAAAAATCCATAATAATGAAAAATTGGAAAATATTGAAAAATTGGAAGGAAAAATTATATTTATGGAGGGTAATTACACGGGTGACCCTCATTAGACCGCTGTAGCCAAGAGTGTCCCTCGGTGCAATAAAAGGCTAAGACCTCTCTCCGGCACTGGTACACGTGTGGCACGACATTAGAAAAAAGTTTGCACTCAAAATTTTCAAATCAACAATTCTTAAATAAAGATAATTTTTGCCGTACTCATGTTTATGCGTAAAGATCCCCAATACTTACAAAACTGAATCACAAAAATCGGAGCATTTTCCCTTTTATCAATTCAAAATCCTACAAGTGACAATTATCAAACTAGTCTCATTATCTCAAGAAGTTACCATTCGATTTTTGTCATTCAAATTCTGTTGAATTCGTCCGTTTATGTAGAATTAAGTGCCTTTTCAAAAAATATTAATTGTGCAAATTTTAACTTTTTTGAACGCAGCTTTTTTTAATACGAAACATGTGGGTTGCACATGTTCAGTCGCCAGGATCTCCCTTCACCCCCATAAATTTTTTCACCATAGTTTTTGGTGCTGAAATTTTTTCCACCTACACTTCCAGCATGGACAGTTTCACCTGGGACACACGGTATGCGTGCTGACGTACGGCCGTCCACTCGTCCCAACGGTCGATCTTTTTCACGTATTTTCTTAGATATTCGGTTAGCGTGCGATGCATACGTTCGATCGATCCGTTGGACTCCGGGTGGTAGGCCGTTGTCGCAAATTTCTTGATATTAAAGATTCGCGCAAGCTCTTCCAGCATCCGGTTCTGAAAGTGCTTTCCCTGATCCATCACGATCTTTTCCGGCGGACCGAAAACACATAACTTTTTCGATTAATGCTCGCGCTACTTCCTCCGCGTTCGCATATTCTGTCGGTGTAAGTACGATGTATTTCGTCAGCATATCCTGAATCGATAAAATGTACCTGTTGCCTCGCCCTGTCGTTTCTAGTGGACCGTAGAAATCTAACGCCACGTGTTCGAAAGGAAACGCCGGCGTGTTGCTTATTAGCATCGGTAAACGGGTTTTAACTCGAATTAATTTATTTGTTTGACATGTTTTGCATCGCGCCACGAATTGTTGCACCTCCGGCCGCATGTTACGCCAATAGAAATCATGCGCGATTTTTGCGTACGTTTTCGACATACCGCAGTGGCCCCCCATTGTCGACTCGTGATATTCTTTCAGTATTCTATATCGGTCCGACGTAGGTGGCACAGGTATGTTACTCGTTATCAGTACCGCGCTGATCGGCCTGTTCGCGAAGCATGAGTCGAATAACTCAACGAACGACGACTATTCTGACAATTTCAAGATTGCGAGACCACGGATAACGGCAAAACTCTTAATTTCTAATCTGGCTACGACCTTTTTTAATGTATTTAAGCATTTGCGTGAATTCGCGCGCAGAGGTTTCTCGTTGGCGTGATTTTTGGCGTATACGCCGATAACCTTGAAGCCTCTGTGCTCGGTTACGTTTATTTCGCCTAGATTGAATTCCTGGTCATTGAACACCTCTAGACCTACGTATCCGCGCTCTGCGAGAGCTTCTTGGATATCGGTCGAGAATGACTTATCTGTTGCATATAAATAAACCAAGTTTTCGTGGTATCTGAATGGATGCTCTTTGTAAGCCCTAAGGTGCTCAAAGGCCGGAGCGTCTTGGCCCTCCTGCACAGCCCACGGCGGCTTTTCGCGCGGTGGCCTTGCTCGAGCAGTTACGTATTTGCTCAGCTTATCGTCTTTCAGTGCGGACGTTACCGCTGGCCTTGCGTTGCATAGATCGCTCGTAGTTTCTCCTTCGGCCGACTCGTCGCGATAAGCCATAGCTGACATAGAGCTACTGGTGCAAGCGGCATTCTTTCGTCTGCGGAGTCATTGCCGCTGGCCGCTCGCTCGCTCAGCTGTTCGCTGCTGTTTCTGTCGCCGTCGTCTGCGCCGTGCCAGCTAAGTGCATCGACCGGTGCCCTCGACCCTGCGTCTGCCGCGTTGGATAGGGCCTTCCGCTGTGTTAGCACTTTAGTGTTTGATGCGCCGGGCTCGTGCTCTTCGTAGTTCTCGTCGATCGCGGCGTTATCGCCCTTCTTTCGCTGCGGTGGCGGTTGCGTTTCTATTTTCTTTCGTTTCGCGGGTTTGTTTCTCCCAAATACCGACGATTGCGACCCGTCGGGACCGTCGTCGTGCGGAGGTCCATTACGCTTTGCAGCTGCGCGAGCTCTCAGTTCTGCTATCTCTTTTACTTTATAAGGCGTGCAGTGCTGACCGCGTAGATATAGATGGATTACGTCGCCTGCTTCTTCCACGACGATGTGACAGAAAATGCGTTTGTCGTCGGATAGGTCATAGTGCACGCAAACATTCTTGCTGAACGCGTGCGCGAACAGAAATGCGCAGTCGATGTTACCGAACTCCGTGTCCGAGCGCAAAATTCTCGCGGTGTCATCCGGCTCCCCGCATGACGGCATTAACGCGGATGTTGCTAGTAGCCGCCTCAGCTGTGTTGCTGATATATCTAGATCTGCGGCTTTGATTAGTGAAAAAAACAAGCAATTGCCCGGTGGCTGATTTGGAATGTTGGGATCGCGTTCGAGTCGCGCCAACGGTTCCATACATTTGTTTTTTCGGATGTATGTTTGGACCAGAATATTGCCCGAAGATGCCGATGAGTTTAGATCCGACTCCTCGCGTCGACGGTCGTAATTACGCGGTACATTCGCGAAGTCGACCTTCGGCCCCCCTCCTTCTGGTTCCGAATTCAATTTAGGACCGTTCTCGTGCGCTTGCTTTGCTTGCGACGTATGCTTTTCGCGCGAGCGCGCGTCAGCGGTGATGCTGCTGGCCTTCGGTGGCGACTTGGTACTATCGGCCGGAGTCGCATTACTTTCGGCGTTCACCGCGCTTATCTGCGCTGACTCGGCATCTCGTCTGCCTGCGGAGCTACTCTCCTGCGATGTCGACTAGCTCAATGCATAGCCCCTTTTGCTTATCATTTTGCCGACTCGCGAGATGCACGCCTAACTTTTTTGACTGCACGCCATTTTCCCACGGCCACGGTATGACTAGCTTGGCTGTGTCATTTCGTGGTTTTGTTCTAATTGGCTCGGGTGTTGGCTGAAGCGGCAGCTGGGGTGGTGGTGATGGTGGTGCCGCAATTACCTCGCTCCCTGAACTCGCATCGACGATACTCAGTTGCGACTCTACGAATTTGCCCGGGCCTTTTATTGGCAGTAGGAATGACTGCAGTGGCTCATGTTCGGCTGCTATTTGCCCTGACGGTAAAGGTCTTTCGCCATCGGAGCTCTCGCTACTTGTGGCGGGTGTGTACACTTTTGGCAATTTTCGGCTACGCAGAGACCGATCTGAACTCCTGCCTAAGGGGTCTATGTCCCGCATGAACCGCCATGCGCCCGGGGGTAACGCGATATCCGTAGGCTCTGACCTGGTGGTCCTTGCCATAAGCTCCCGCTCTATCGCTGTTGTGGTGCCTTCGGTTTTCGACGATCCTTTTGCGGGTTCGGCTGCCAGCGCGCATGCCTCTGTAGAGCGCGCGAGTATTTCTCTGATACGCGTTTCTTCGCTGAGACTCAACTGACAGCGATACTGTTTGACGCGTTGCAGTGCCGTGTTCGTGAGAATGCATCGCGTGTCGTGCGAGTCAGCATAGTCAAGTCTGTATATGCGGTTACATTTCTCGAATTTCGAGTACCAACGAATGCGGATCCTTTCGTCCCCGTCGTAGACGACTTCCATGGCTCGACATAGATAGAAGCTATCGCGTTCGTTTCTAACGGCTAAGATCTCGTTTTTCGCGTACAGTCGCGCTCGGCTCGTTGATTCGGAGTCAGACGATATTTGTCTTATCTTTCTGGCTCTACTTATTCCGCGTCTTTTTACTGCGCGTACTCGGAATATTCTTCCCGGCGGGGCTCCGGCATCTTCGTCGGGGCTCGCATTAATCTGCTCGTCAGCTAATTGGTATAGTTTTTCTCGCGGCAGATTCGGATCTACTTCGCCCGGACTGATTACCGGGCTACGTGAGAGTGCGTCCGCGTTGACGTTTTTCTTGCCGGGACGATATACTATGTCGAAATCGTACCCGATAAGTGCCGCTTTTAACCGGTTGAAACGCACGTCGGGTTTTCTCGTGGTGTGAATATGTTTGAGCGCTTCGTGATCCGTGACTACCGTGAATCGCCTGCCGTATAAGTAGCAGCGAAACTGCTCTTTTGCGAATACGATGGCTAGCAGTTCTTTATCGTACGTTGGATATTTCAATTCGCTACCTTTGAGACAGCGAGAGGCGAACGCGCATGGCTGGTCTTCACCCAACTTGCCCTGACTCAAGATGGCGCCCAACGCGAAATCGCTACTATCCGTTATCACGATAAATGGTTTGCTCAGATCGGGGGCTTTCAACACCGGTTCGGTTGATAAAATTCGTTTCAAGTCCCGGAACGCTGACTCTTGTTTCTCCGACCATTTAAACGTCTCGTTGGTTTTCGCTACGTCGTATAGTGGTTTCGCTATCATTGCGAAGTTGTTCACAAATCGGCGGTAGTAGCTAAATAAACCCATGGCTTGCTTTACCTTATCCGCGTTCGTCGGCACCGGATAATTCACCATCGCGTGTATTTTCGCTGGGTCCGTTTTCACGAACCCGTCGCCGACAATGTGCCCAAGCACGTGAGCCTCTCTCTTTAAAAATTGGCATTTTTTATCATCGAGATAGATTTCTACCTCGTTCCCCTGTAAACCGCGCATCGCGAGCGACATGGCACGGGTGAATGTGATCGTCGCCTCCTTAAGGCCCATGGCTATACGATTGAATTAGAGGAGCTGATTTCCCGATTTCCCGTCGGGCGCGTAAAATGCGGTCAGGTGCGTGGATGCGGGATCCATCTCGATCTGATGGTAACCCTGCTTTAGATCCATGACCGTGATGTAATTCGTGGAAGCAAGATTTTCTAGTATGTCGCTCATGAATGGGAGAGGGTGACAACTTCCCTCGGTCTCCTCATTTAATCGCCGAAAATCTGTCACTAACCGAAACCGCTTGTTCCCCTGTGCGTCAGGTTTTTTGGAACAATCCATAGAGCCCAGGAGTAGTTGGAATTTGACAGCTCTACGATTCCCTGCTCGCGTAGCTTCTGTAGCTCTATTGACATCTGCTCTTTTATTGCGGGCGGGAATCGAAAGCGGCTGCAATGTATTGGCTTGCTCGATTTAAGTATGATTTTGTGTCTCAATAATTGCGTCGCGGCTAGTGGCTCGCCGTCGAGTCCGAATACTCCTGCGTACTCGTCCACGCGAATATATTCGTTTTCTTCGTCGTTACAACCGTCGAGATCCGCGAGTTCCATAATTTTCGTGACTCTATCGCGTCTCGCCGCGTCGTCGCGTTGTAGCTTGTCATTTCGAGATTTTACCTCGTTGTATTTTTTGCAGCTACTGCCGAACGTTCTCCTTAAGTTTGCGGCGGGCCCCGTGATCTCCTCGTCCGCTCCGTCCCCATCGGCTCGGGCTTGGGGATCCGACTCGGTGGCCTCGCACTTTATGAGTTCCACCATTGGAATCGGAATTGTAACCACGTCGTTACCCGTGTTCATACACACCGCGTAGATACGGCCGCCTCTATTTTCGGCGATGAAATTCCCGAATAAAAGGTCGGGGTTCAGGTCCATTAGTGGTACCATGCCCACGCTCGCGTCTTTATCTTGCACGTGCGCGCTTATGACCATTTTCACGCGTGGCGGTATCGTTACGCTTTCTATCGCGTCGAACGGGACTTTTGTGCCCTTGACTTCGAGATACCTCGCGTTGGTGAACAAATTGCATTCCAACGCCTCCATCGCGTCGATACCTAGGATGCCGTCGGTATCTATCGGGAAATCATCTGAGGTGACATGCATTTCGCATAACACTCCGTGTAAAAACACGGTCGCGACGCCCAACGTCTGCTCCTTTCCCGCTGTCCCGCCGCGTATTATTATTTTTCTATCGCGGTTAAACGGGTAGCACGTTGCTAGCTTCCCTACTTTTATCGTAGAAATATCCGCACCCGAATCTACGTACAGTCTGCATTTACCCTCCTTGAACTGCTGGGAGTTCAGCGTAACTATTGGCGGCTGCCTTCCCGCGGTCAGAAATTTTATACTCGCGCCGGTTTCTTTTTCACCCGACGCGTCTTTCTCGGCCGCGAGACTCTGAGAATCCTTTGATTCCAACGCTACCTTTTTTGCGTCGATAAATCCGCGGCGGAAAGCTGACGCGCGCACTCGCGACTCTCCCTATTTGCGGGAGGTGGTTCTACGTGCGACTCTGAATTCTGAGAATCCAGAGTTTTCGCTTTAGCTGGGGGCTCGATTGGAACCAATTGCTCCTCATGTGAGGCGCCGCTCGAATCCGATTTCGGACTTATTTCGAGGGCTTGCACCTTATCTATTAACTTACCTAATTTATTGCTATTTTCGGAAAGACGCCCGTCGTTTGGAAAACGCAGCGAGCGCCTCTTTAGTTTTTTTGCCGCTATTGCCATTGCTTGTACTCTGGCCGCCGGCAGGTTTTGTTTCGCCATTTCCGGCGCTATTACTGTTATCGCCGCCTGAGTTGCTCTGGCCTTGCTTTCCGTTTTGGCCTCTGCCGCCTTGACCTTTGCCGCCGCGATAATTTTTGTGATTATTCGGGAATCTGCCTTGCGCATCCCTTTCGCCACGGGGGTTTTTGATTTTTTTGTTTTGCACGTCATATGCGATCGTGCAGCATGTACCTAAAGTGTGCCCGCGCTTATCGCAATATGGGCAGTAATCGCTGTTATCGCCGCTTACTTGCGTTTGCGCACTCGTTGAATTTTCGTTTCCGCGGTTCTGCACGTTT
>JACCIB010000809.1:0-82333 GCA_018906965.1 Philotrypesis tridentata
TTTGCTTCTACGCCGATCGGGCTGTCTGGTACACTGCCCGTCGGACCATCTCCACGGCTCGGCCACGCGATTGCTTGTGCCGCCCTTGCCGCCCCGTCCGCCGTCGGACGGCTCGTTGGCTCGGGCCTTCCTGCTCTTTCGGCGACGCTCGCGCCATGACTCCGCTTGCCCGTCCGAGCCATCGGGATCGCTCGATGGATCAGAGCTCGGATCGTCTGCCGGCGGGATGCGGCGGTATTCGCCCCGGGGCTTCCCTTCTGTACCGAGGAAGGGTTTGCTGCCGACGGCAGCCGGTGGCTCATACGCTTTACTGTTAGCGTCTGCGCCGACCTTGTTCGAGCTAGTCGCTAGCCAGTCTTTCTCTGGCCATGCCGGGAACGGCGGGAGCGCACAGCCAGCTTGCTCTGCCGCAGCGCTGCTCAGCGATTTTGACGGGGGCGGTGTCATGTCTTTGAATAACTGCCTTCTGGTCGGTTTTTTTCCCTGACTTCAGGATTCTTATCGCCTCCCGAATTTGACCGTACATCACCTCCTCGTCCTCCGGCGCGCTGTCTTCGGACAATAACTCGTCGATGACCCTGCGGAGTCTGTCCGCTTCGCGTTCAAGCGCGGCAGAGTGCGCAGGGGTGCCCCTGCCCGAGCCGCGGCGGGAGCCGGTCGCTGAGGCGGCGCGTGCCTCGTCCTCGTTCCCGGATTCGAACACGTTGTTCGGGTCTGTTTGATTTGCAGGAGATTTGATACGCCTGCCATGCATTTGTCCCCTATTTCAACTCGCGCGGGCTTCACTAGGGGAGTATTCAGATGTCCCCAAATATCCGACGGCTGTACGCGCGGCTCGCGAGGTTCCAAGGCCAGACCGTCCAGCCTCTTACGCAGTTGAGCCAACTCCGCGGACTCTGACCTTGGGACTGGCTTCTTTATCGCTCCCGTACTTCCGGGGACTGGGAGAACCGGGGGTATGATGAATGTTGTGTTTTTGGGGTCCTCGTCGGACGAAGCTGGTACTTTCGGATACCGTGGCGCCGAGCTGGCGGCGAGCAGCCACGGGGTAGCGCTTACCTGCACGTCAACCTGGTCAGGGTTACGTGCACTGCTGGGGGGGCGCGGCGAGTCGGTTTGCGGTTCCAGCGACTCCCGCAGCAATCTTTGCGACGTCGGTGATAGGCGGTAATAGGAGCGATAGACCTCCTTCGCGTGCTTGAAACGTTTCTTCGTTTCCGGATCGCTGAGCCGCCCGCGTTTTTCGCGATCTTGATCTTTTCCATCGCGCTCTGTTCGCGGTCCTATATTCAGTACCGACATAGCTTTCCGCAGCTTCGTGCGCGTCATTCCGCTATCACGACGCGCTGTCCGTTTTCACTATCCGCGATCGCGAAACTACTATCGGGGTGATTTGCAATACGCGCTACCGAGCAACCAGCCAAACCGCATATATGAGAAAAGTGGCGGACTTACAGTACGACGATCAGGAACAAGGCCGCTGTTGGTTGCATCTTGAAGTCCGTTGACGCTGGTGGCTGGATTCTGGTCGGCGTGCTGGGGCCGCTGGTGATCCCTGCTGCTGCTGCTGTCGGCCGTCGGTCGGTGTGAGGGTGTTGAAGGCTGCCGATGACTCGCTGCAGGCGACGTCTCGGGGGTGGCACGGGTTGCGATGTTCGAGAAGATGCTCTCCGTGTGTTTCGACGCGACGCTCGTCGGCGGTCGCGGAACGGAGCGTAAAAATTGCCGCACTCGATACGAAGTCGGCTGGCGCGCGTCTCCGTGCGTAGCGCGGATTCTAACTTTGAGCTCGGGCTTGAGCCTCGAGCCTCGGCGACCTGGGCGGCTGGCAAATTCGGACGATGTCGAGTGCTGGAGTGTCGAGTGGTGTCTTCGCTGCTTGCCGTCGCACGTGCTGCTCAGTGCGACTTTTCCAGGCAACTCCTTGGTTGTTGTTTTCGGTGCTCGTCGTGCTGCGATTCCTCGTTGCACTGCAAGCCGTGCGGAGCTATCCTGATCCGTGACACTGGGCACTGCACAAACTTCACTGCAATTGCAAGAATCGTCCCAAATTGCGCGCTGGCTTGTGATGAAAATCACCGCGGATTTGCAGATGTGTGCAGTTTCCTCCAAAGTTCAAAGTCGTCACTGATCACTGGTGGTGGCTGGAATTGCTTCCCTTTTCCCTGGCTGCGCTGGACGATATCACGTTGGCGAACGCTGTTGATCTTCGCTCAACTGCTCAACGCACGCACCAAAAAAACTGCCGAATTTGCCGCGAACAACACTCGAAATACACTGCCGTCGCGTCGCGTTTCGGGACCCTTAAGGGATGCCAGAAAGCTGTTACGGATCGTGGGGGTTGACCGAAGGACACAAGACAAGTGTTGAGAGTAAGTTGTGTTTATTGCTCGCATAAGGAGGAGCTCTGCCCAGATCGAGGGTCGCCGGGTATCTGCCGACGCTGTCTGCGAGATGCAACTCGTAGACTCGGCGTCTCACGGCCAAAGTGCAAGCTTGCACTCCTTGGCCGTGAGAAGCTCTCGGCCGACGCGTTCCCTGCTGACGATGCATTCGGTGCATCGTCGCCAGCTCCGGTCACCGGACGCTGGAGTCACCTGAGCCTATGGCTCGTACGTGACAATTTATATTACCAATAAAACTTTCAATATTTATTTTGGAATCATTCAAATATTCAATCAAATTGCTTTTATCATTCTCAATTTTAAAATCATTCACTTTCATTCCACTCAAGTTATCATTTATTTCACTAACTGTATTTAATATATATTTCAAATCTTTATGTAAATTAATTTTCGGATGAATTTTAAAAATAGAAACATTTTCACTATCATTTCTTAAATCAGAATTTGTAATAATAGAACTTTCAACATATTTATTTACAACTAAAGTTACTTTTGCATTTTCACAATGCATTTCAAAATCAGGAATTAATTCAGAAAATTCACACTCTTCAAACATTATTGTAGTAATAGCTTCTTTTACTTCCTGTTTAGGAATTATATGTGTATTAATATGATATTTATTAATTATTGATTTTAATTGAAATTTTTGCCCATTAATATCCAAATAGCCTTTATCTAATCTTAATTTTTGTTGTAATAAAGCTTTAATTCCCAAAATTCCATCAAATGGAATAGAGAACTCATCTGGTGCAACATGAAAATCAAAATATATATTATTAATTGGAAATTTAATCAAACCTAAAGTTCTCAAAGCATTATCAGTAATTCCTGATATTAGGATTTTATTATCAGTATCTATTTCCCTAGATAATAATGTGTTATTCTTAATAATATTTAATTGAGCACCACTATCTATTAATAACTTAAAAATAGCCTTAGAATTTACATCTTGCACTTCAATATATTGTAATAAATTTTCTAGCTTTAAAACATAATTATGAGCTATATTCTCTAAGTAATCTCTCTCACTCATTTTCAGTATTTTATTTATTTCAGAAATTTTATCTCTGTTTACTTCAATTTGGAACGATTTATCTGCTAAATCCCTTCTCACGCGTTCCTTCCCGGAAGAGATTTGAAGTTTCCCTGCTTTCTAAAACAATTTTCAACAGTATGACCAATACCTTTACATTCTGAACAAACGTTTCCCTTTTTCTGATCTAAAATTTTAATTTTCTCACAATTACTAACAGTATGGCCTATTTGTGAACAAAATGCACATTTTTCTTCCACCGTTGATGTCAAAGCCTGTAATTTTCTACAATCTTTTACTTCATGATTAAAACCATTGCAATATTCACAAACTTTCCTACTAGCTTTATTATTAAAATCAGTTTTATTTTGTTGCTGAAAACTTTGTTGATAATTATTTTTTTTAAAATCATTATTACCATTTTGTAATAATCCTTTGAATTTCCAACGAAATTTAACAGTATGGCCAGATTCATCACACCATTGACACTTATATTGTTGTTTAGCCTTACTTTCTGTAACTAATATTTTTGCTACTTCACAATCAGTAGCAACATGATCCATAGCCTCACAAATAGTACAAAATCTATATCTATTTTCACCTAGTTTACAGAACTTTGTAGGATGCCCCCTTTTTTGACACCTAGAACAAAATTGGTCCGGACAATTTTGTGGCGAATGTCCAACATTATTACAAATTGCACAATTATCTTCCACCGACAAATTTATACATTTAATTGGATCATGACCTGATTTTTTACATTTATGACAAATTTCCAAAACGACAATTATCCGAAAAATGATCATTTTCTTTACAATATATACAAGCCGTTAAACGACAAAATAATGCTTCGCGATCTTGAGCTTCACAAAATTGACAAGTCATTATTTTTGCAATACTTTTTTTTCCTTCACCCATATTATTCCCATACATATTATTTATACTGAAATCTGAATGTTTGCGTTGATTAATTTCAGTTTCTATAGCAATCGCTTTTATTGCTAAATCATCAATCGTAATTTCATTCCCTAACTCATATCTAATTTCAGGCTTTAAACCTTTCTTACAACTAATTGCCGCATCATTATTCAATTGAATCATAAAACGTTGTTTCTCTTCAATAGTAAGTTCTTCTAATTCTTTTACTTCCTTTATCTTGTACAATAATTCTCTTATACGATTTACATAAGATAAAACACCTTCTCCATCTGCTTGCATTATTTTACATAATTTTGCATACAATTCATGTATATCATTCTGTATTGGATATAAAATTCTTACAGATTTTAACAATTGATCAATAGATTTAATATTATGATGATTCAATGCTTGACCTACTTCACCACTCAATCTCATTTTAATTATATTCGTGATACATTCCTCATTAACATTAGCCACCAAATTTTTCAAATTTTTTATTTTCCTAATAAATTCAGCTGGTGTCATATTTTTGCCATTATATTCAGGAATTAAAGAAATTATTTCATTCAAACTGCAATTTATCGGTCTTCCCGCCGTTTGTTGATCATTTCTGTTTCCCGGCATGTTTAAATTTAACAACTTTATACAAGAACTATCACTAATACTTGTATTTGATTCTAACAAATAATTACAATCCGAATTTTCTAATTTACTCAAAGCAAGATTTGATAAACTTGTGTCTGTTTCATGAACTAATTCTACTTCTTTCTGCAAACTTAACTTCTCTTTTTCTAAAGATTTTTGCTTAGTTTCAACGGTATCTATGTATTTATCAATATTAAAATTTTCCCACTGATCTATCAGCGAACTTTGATTAATTACAGTACAGTTAGTATTTTCTATACTACTACTAGCAACAGATAAATTTGAATTTGTAGATTTATAGCCTTCATCCAATGTATATTGAAAATCTTTAGGTGTACCTGTAATTAAACTTTGTTCTGATTCAAAACCCCCAATATCAGAATAATGACTTTCTTCAATTGAAAAATCTATCAATTCGTTATTCTGTAAAGTACGATTCTGTTTTGAATTTAAAATTTCATTTTGTTGATTTGTATTACTGCTTATAACACTCGTATTTTGCTGTATAGATATTTTCAAATTTGCTGAATCGGTTGATTTTAATGCTGTATTTGGAGAAGATCTCACAGTTTTTTGACTTTTCTTAAAAATGTTACCTGATAACGGACTCCTTAACGAAGACTTTAATTCCGGATTTGATTTTAAATGATTCCTAGTAATTATTGTTCTTTCTGGATTTTTTTTAAATTCATTATTTTTACCACTCATTTGAATAATTTGGCGAAATTAATATTTAAATTAATGTGCTGTATAAATGCTTCAAAAATCTAAATTCTCAACATATAATTTCCCAATTTACATCTGAGTTAAAAAGCAAAACAACAAACAAAAAATCAAATAGTAAGTTACAAAACAATTTTACTCCTTTAAAAGACCCAGTTATACACTGACCTATATATCAATTACTGTTCGCGACAGTCTTTGTATTTTGCTAACGCAGCATTCCCGCGCGGTCAGTCGCCGCTGTTTTGAAATGTAATCCTATCTACTCATATACTTATCAAATATGTCTTACACCCTGTTACCTATGTATTATTATCAAGAACACTTGTAACTAATCTAATCAGCCTACTCAGTAACTTCTGATAGCACTACAAAACAAAACTTCATATTTCAAATCTCTCAAAATTCAATTAAAATTCAGATATTTCTAAATCAATAATTATTCTACTATATATGCAGTTAAATTTTCCCACTGTATACTAAAAATACAATTAAAAATAACAACAAATAACAAAAATACACTTCAATAAAGGCTGCTCATGCACGATATTTGTATCGGAACCAAATTGTTAAGTCCTGACTACCTCAACTAAATGCCTATAGTCAAGATTATTTATAAAAATTAAATTAATAGTGTCTAGGAATACTTAATTCTCACCATCAATTATAATGTGCAACGATTGTTTACTTACCTTTTTTCCCGCAAATAATAGATTGCGTGCTGCACTCCGAAGAACGATGATTAATTTCAGCTGGTTTTTAAATGATAGAGAACTCTCCGATGTATTTTGTTTTTAGAATAATAGAATTCATAAAAATATATTTATTCAAAAATTCCCTTAAAATACAAAATAGAAAATTATAGAATACAACAAAAGTATCACGGAAAAATAAATCAAACTCCGCCAATTTTCGGACCGGCGTGGACGGAGTCAATACGAAATCTTGACTGCCTAATTGAGGGCATTGAGCCTCTTTTAAACTCAAAACTTAGTTTATAAATTTACAACATTATTGAACATTAATTTTTAAACATTTTGTAATTTTACATACAATAACACGATCTTCCAAAAGTATAACGCTTAGTCTGCGTTTCGCAAGCTCAGCATCAGCTGAGCTCTTACTTTTGAAAGTGTGCCAATCATCAAACCACATACAATCGACATAATCGATGTTGTAATTTGAATTTTGAAATGTTATCGTTTTGAAAATCATCATATCTTTCAATAGTTAAAATAGTAAAAAGAGTATTAAAGAAATAACGTCATAGGACGTTACATCCGAGTGACACAGCTATTATTGTCAGCTACTGTCTCGGAAGACTTCCGAGACAGTAGCTGACAAAGTGTATAAATAACAGCTGTGTCACTCGGTCTCTCTCATCCCCCGCTGTTAACTAGCCGGGGGAAAGGATTATCAAGATGTACACAAATCAAATGTGCTCCTATATTTTCCTGATGAGGGCGACAATGATCGCCGAAATATGGTTTCTTAAAAGAAAGGAGTTTTATTTTTTTAAACCCTTTCTAAACCATTGCTTCGGAGAGATCGATAATAACAACAAAAGGATTATGACAAACTAGTGAGGGATAAAATCATATTAGATAGTGTATACACACTCATCTAAATACATTAATATTTACTTAATAAACTAAAAATTCCCCGAAGACGATGGTCAGGTGTCAGGGTGGCCGCCAGGATGACGGGAAATCATCCTCGAGTACACTCTCTACGTACACATGAATATGTACTTAAAAAACTAAAAATTCCCCTGAGAAGACGATGGCCAGGTGTCAGGGTGGCCTCCAGGATGACGGGAAATCATCTTCGAGTACACTCTCTACGTACACATTAAGATTTCCTTAAAAAACTAAAAATTCCCCGGAGACGATGTCCAGGTGTGAGGGTGGTCTTCAGGACGAACGGGATTGATCCTCGAGTACACTCTCTAAATAAAAATTTATATTTACTTAAAAAAAAAAAATTCCCCGAAGACGATGACCAGGTGTCAGTGTGGCCTCCAGAATGACGGGAAATCATCCTTGAGTACACTCTCTAAGTACACATTAATATTTACTTAAAAAACTAAAAATGCCCGAAAATAATGTCCAGGTGTGAGGGTGGTCTTCAGGACGACGGGGAATCATCCTCGAGTACACTCTCTAAGTACACATTAATATTTCCTTAAAAAACTAAAAATTCCCTGGAGACGATGTGTAGGTGTCAGTGTGGCCTCCAGGATGACGAAAAATCGTCCTCGAATACACTCTATAAGTACACATTAATATTTCCTTAAAAAACTAAAAATTCCCTGGAGATAATGTCCAGGTGTGAGGGTGGTCTTCAGGACGAAGGGGATTGATCCTCGAGTATACTCTCTAAATAAACATTAATATTTACTTAAAAAACTAAAAATTCCCCGAAGACGATGACCAGGTGTCAGTGTGGCCTCCAGAATGACGGGAAATCATCCTTGAGTACACTCTCTAAGTACACATTAATATTTACTTAAAAAACTAAAAATTCCCTGGAGACGATGTGTAGGTGTCAGTGTGGCCTCCAGGACGACGGCAAATCATCCTCGAGTACACTCTCTAAGTATACATGAATATTTCCTAAAAAAACTAAAAATTCCTCGGTGAAAACGTCTAGGTGTTAGGGTGGCCTTCAAGATGACGGTAAATCATCCTCGAGTACACTCTCTAAGTACACAATAATATTTCTTTTAAAAACTAAAAATGCCCCGAAAATAATGTCCAGGTGTGAGGGTGGTCTTCAGGACGACGGGGAATCATCCTCGAGTACACTCTCTAAGTACACATTAATATTTCCTTAAAAAACTAAAAATTCCCTGGAGACGATGTGTAGGTGTCAGTGTGGCCTCCAGGATGACGAAAAATCGTCCTCGAATACACTCTATAAGTACACATTAATATTTCCTTAAAAAACTAAAAATTCCCTGGAGATAATGTCCAGGTGTGAGGGTGGTCTTCAGGACGAAGGGGATTGATCCTCGAGTATACTCTCTAAATAAACATTAATATTTACTTAAAAAACTAAAAATTCCCCGAAGACGATGACCAGGTGTCAGTGTGGCCTCCAGAATGACGGGAAATCATCCTTGAGTACACTCTCTAAGTACACATTAATATTTACTTAAAAAACTAAAAATTCCCTGGAGACGATGTGTAGGTGTCAGTGTGGCCTCCAGGACGACGGCAAATCATCCTCGAGTACACTCTCTAAGTATACATGAATATTTCCTAAAAAAACTAAAAATTCCTCGGTGAAAACGTCTAGGTGTTAGGGTGGCCTTCAAGATGACGGTAAATCATCCTCGAGTACACTCTCTAAGTACACAATAATATTTCTTTTAAAAACTAAAAATGCCCCGAAAATAATGTCCAGGTGTGAGGGTGGTCTTCAGGACGACGGGGAATCATCCTCGAGTACACTCTCTAAGTACACATTAATATTTCCTTAAAAAACTAAAAATTCCCTGGAGACGATGTGTAGGTGTCAGTGTGGCCTCCAGGATGACGAAAACTCGTCCTCGAATACACTCTCTAAGTACACAATAATATTTCCTTTAAAAACTAAAAATGCCCCGAAAGTAATGTCCAGGTGTGAGGGTGGTCTCCAGGACGACGGGGTATCATCCTCGAGTACACTCTCGAAGTACACATTAATATTTCCTTAAAAAACTAGAAATTCCCCGGAGATAATGTCCAGGTGTCAGGGTGGCCTCCAGGACGACGGGAAATCATCCTCGAGTACACTCTCTAAGTATACATGAATATTTCCTGAAAAAACTAAAAATTCCTCGGTGAAAAAGTCCAGGTGTCAGGGTGGCCTTCAAGATGACGGTAAATCATCCTCGAGTACACTCTCTAAGTGCACATTAATATTTCCTTAAAAAACTAAAAATTCCCTGGAGACTATGTGTAGGTGTCAGTGTGGCCTCTAGGATGACGAAAATTCGTCCTCGAGTACACTCTCTAAGTACACAATAATATTTCCTTTAAAAACTAAAAATTCCCCGGGGATAATGTTCAGGTGTCAGGGTGACCTCCAGGATGACGGGAAATCATCCTCGAGACGGGGCACTAGGTGTACATACAAATATGTGGGTGCAGATAAAGCGTTATCCATAAAAAAAGGATTAAGTAATTGTAAAAGAAGATGTCACACGGGACACCAGACACGGGATACCGGACATGGGACACCGGACACGGTCGCCGCTTAACATAATATAAGATAAGATTACACATGCGATTGTATATTTTTGGCACACTTGTAATATAGTTTTCTTTTAAAGAATGTTGCATCTGTTCATAAAACCCTTTAACATAGGGTAAAGCGACAATGTCTCGGAATTTCGTGTCATTATTGCAACGTTGATATTGTGCATTCGAATTTATTTTGTCAATGCGTTTTTATATATCTATTGGTAAAGTTGACAGGATAATTATTGTCAGCTGGTAATTGATAGTGAGTTAATAGTGGGGATATTTGTATCCATATAGAGTTGTAAGATACAGACGTAAAAAAATTTAAAAAAAATTATATGAAGTTTTACGAGAAACAATACCACAAGATTTGTTAAATATATAATCAATAATCAGAATACATAAAATGAATTAAAATAGTAGACTTAATAGCACACACGAAAACAAATTTAATTCTTTGTCGATCAAAATAAATGAAAACTCGAGTCATAAAAAATGATTTAAGAATCTCACGGACGTAGACATACCAGCGAATGTAATTTCTGTAACTGCATTAGGACAAAAATTCAATCCTAATTGTGAGCTTAATGATAATCAAATTTTTGAATGCATAAAAAACTTAGAAAATTCAATTACAAGTAATAGTATTCCAGAAAACACTGCAAATAATATTAGAAGTACAATATTAAATAAGGTCAGACATTTTCACAACAAAACTAGACACAAAACAATAGAAGAAAAAAACTTTGAACACAAATTAACAGAAGCAAACGATTTCATTAAGAATCCGAAAGACATTACGTTTACGTTTGCGAACAAGTGTAACACGACGGTTGCAATGTGCAAAAACGACTATATCGAGAAAATGGAGACTCTTCTAGCAGACAGAGATACTTACACTACGATTAAGAAAAATCCGCTGTCAAAACTACAGGCAAAGATAAAAAGCTTTCTGAATGTTTGGAATGATAATGGTTTTCTTAAAAAAAAATATAGTAGACATAAACTTACTCAAACGGATACGATTTTACCAAAAGCATATGGATTACCAAAAATCCACAAAAAAGATTATCGGTTGCGACCTATTATTTCAACAATAGGATCACCTACATATGTTTTCTCAGGGACATTATTCAAAATTCTACAAAGCAATTTGCATAAGCCGAAATCCTACGTAATAAATAGTTATGACCTAATTGAAAAAATAAAACACATAAATGTTCCGGCGGACTATTGTATTGTAAGCCTAGATGTAAAATCGTTATATATTAATATTGACAAAGCGTTAGAAAAATTAGTATTGAACAGAGATATACGCGAGTAGCTAGAACATCTGACATTCCACTCGATGAGCTCTTAGCAGCATGTGAATTATTTATGGAGAACACGTTCTTTCAATTTAACAATAAATTTTACAAGCAACTTTTTGGCACTTTAATGGGCTTTCTGATCTGGCTTATTTTCGCGGATTATTCGCTGATTTAGTCATGGATGATCTCGAGACGGACTGCATCTCAAAATATTCATTTAAACCCATATTTTTGTACCGTTATGTAGATGATATTATTACATGCATTCCAAAAACAAAGATTAATGAAACACTTAATATATTTAATTCTTACAGTAGCTGTTTACAATTTGCACATGAAATTGAAAGAAATAACTCTATAAGTTTCTTAGACGTTCTGTTGGTAAAGAATACAGGAAAAATAATGACTGATTGGTACACGAAGCCCACCTTTTCTGGTAGATTTTTGAATTATCATTCACAACATTCTGAATCTCAAAAAATCGCCATGGTATACAATCTTATTGACAAAGCTATTAAGTTGTTAGACACATGTTTTCATAAGAAAAACATCAACATTGTAAAAAAATTACTAGCTGACAATAATTATCTTGTCAACTTTACCAATAGATACATAAAAAACCGGATTGACAAAATAAATTCGAATGCACAATATCAACGTTGCAATAATGACATAAATTTCCGAAACATTGTCGCTTTACTGTTAAAGGGTTTTACGAACAGATGCAACATTATTTAAAGAAAAATATATTACAACTGTGCCAAAAATACACAATCGCATGTGTAATCTTATATTATATTAAAGTGAAACAGTTTTTCTCCGGTTCTCCGGTTATCCGGTAACTCAGGATTTCTAAATTACTTTCTTTAGAATACCCTATTTTTTTAAATTAGAGTGGTAAATTTAGTATTTTTATTGAACAATAAAATATTTTTGGGCTTCTAATTTATGGGCCTTAAGGTTTTGGGCCTTACAGCTTTGGGCCTTAAAATTTTGGGTCTTATAATTTTGGACTTTGCATTTTTGGGCCTTCTATTTATTAGGCCTTAAATTTTTGGGCCTTATAATTTTGGGTCTTATATTTTCTATACCTTACATTTTTATAAATTATAATGTTAAAAGACTTGATGCAGCAGAACATAACTTGAAAATGCTGTAAAAAATTAAATTAATTATTAGTACTATGTTTCCATTCCTTCCAACGTTTGCCAGCATATATGCTGCCCGACTCTGACGGCAGGGACATGTTGGTAAGGATCAATTTCGAGAGTCATGTTCCAGCGCTGCATTTTAATAAATTCTGCAGCCGTTTTCTATAGTTTCAGCGCTGCATTTAAATAAATGCTGCAGCCGTTTTTATGATTTCAGGGCTGTATTTTAATAAATGCTGCAGACATTTTTTGCAATTTCAACCGCAAGTTTATAAGTGTATGTTTATATTTCTTAGTGTAAATTTTTTTTTCTATTTTGGCATTGTTCATTAAAAATAATTTTAAACTTTTTACCCTATTTTTTACCCTAGATAGGGCAACATACAATTGACCGTGACTAAATACTGGCAATGGCAGATATACACCAACTTTATCATATGATTGACCTTGTGATTTATTTATTGTCATAGCGAATCCTAACCTAATAGGAAATGGTTTTCAACGCATATTAAATGGCACTTCCTCTTTAGATGGAGATAGACTTATTCTCGGTATCATTACTAATTTTCCGATGTTTGTTCCGCTCAAAATTTCTGCTTGAATTGAATACCTAAAAAGATTTTGTATTGCCAATCGAGTTCATTAATGTTCAAGTTTCTTAATAAAATTACAATTGCTCCAATTTTTAATTTTAATTTATGCGGAGGAAGTCCATTGGGAGTTAAGGAATTTAGATATTCAGTAGGTAACATAACATCTAAGTTTTCTCCGTTGTCATCTTCAACTGCATCTATACTAAGATATTCAACGTAGCATCCTTCCAGAATAGTCAGTATTTTATTATTGATATCAATCACATCATTGTTTTTCGGAGCGAGAATAACCTTATCTTATAATGTTTTGTCATCAAATTTTATGTTGTTTCAAAATATTTCTGTTATAACGTCTCCTTCTTGTGATATTAGGTCAAAGGGTATTTCTAATACTTCATTTTCTTCTTCGAATACATTTGAACGTTTTCCGTCGCCGAAATTTAGTAGCCATTGTTTAAAATTGTTATCATTGTTAGATACTCGGAGGTTTTCAGTTAATGTCATGCGTTTAAAGTAAGACCATAAGTGACTAAACTTTACTGAATTTTCAATTACTTCAATACGACTACCATGTCGAACAACTGGTAATGTTTGTCTAAAATCTCCTGCTACAAGCATAATTTTACCACCAAACACTTCTTTTATGTCGCATATATCTTGAGATAGACGGTCAACTCCTTCAAATGCAAATTTCGATGTCATCCCGGATTATAATTTGTACATCTTTGAATTTTTTTCCGTTTATAGACTTACGTTTAATATTACAAGTTGAACAATCAGTGATATTCAATGGTAATTTAAATGCAGTATGTACTGTTCTTCCATTATCCAATAAGTTTGCTGCAATACCGGTCCAAGCCACACATAAAAATGGTATATTGTATAATTTTAAGTAGTAAATTAAAACGTTAAGTAAATAACTTTTTCCGCTCTCACCTGGTCCATCAACAAAAATACACATCTCCTGTTTATAACTTAAACTTTCCAAAACTTTATCGTAGATATTTTTTTGATGAAGATTGAGGGTTTAACTTCGGTTTGTAAATTATGCAGCATGTTGCCTTTTTCATGCACATTCATTGCACCATCGTCGTAATCTTCAACATAAGAACTTATAGGAGGTAAGTGAAAGGCACTTAACGAAAATCCGTTAACTTGTAAGACTTTATCAATTGAATTTAATGCCATATTTTCACCTACGTTTTCATTAAGTTTAAAATCATAAATATTACATTTATATTTTTCATATAAATCTCGTGCATTTATTAGATTGTGAAATATACAAATAAAAGCAAACAATTCACATAGTACTGTAGAAAAATCTATTTGTACTGCTTCTTGCAAATATTTGTCCCATTCTTCATCTTTATTAACAAGCTTTTTGGCTATAGCAGCTTCATAAAATGTAGGATATAAAATTCCGTTAACAGTACGTAAATCTTCGAATGATGTTAGTCCTCTGACATGAAATAGTAACAATCTAATAAAATATCGTTCCCTATCTTTCGGACTTACTAAATACATTCTGTTTAAAATCGGTTTTGTACTTTTTTCTTTTGTTCCATTTTTTCAGTTTCTCATCAAATGTATAATGTACCCCCCTCCCCAAAAAAACCTTTTCAAGGTAAAAGGTTGGCAAGTATAAGGTTGTTTCTTCATTTAAATTATAGAATAATTTTCAAACCCTCCACAACCCTTATTTAGCCAAAATTCAAAGTGTTTCTTCTATCATCCAAATTAAAGGTTTTGAAACACGCCATAGCCCTTCTAACCCCTTGAGAAGACTTTATATGTTTATACACATCAACTTGAAAAATCTAAATCTCTCATCAATAAAATATATGTATGTACGTAAACCGGTTCGTATTAAGAGTCTATTGAACAGACAACCATTCTTTTAGTATCACTTCGCGACCTTTGATTTTACGAAAATTCTAATTTTAATTTTCAGAAAAGAAAGTTGTGATATCAATAAATAAATTGGCCAGTTTCTTTTATAAAAAACCAATCGTGTTGAAATAAGTAAAAAAATGAGCGTATAAATACGAAACATAATATGTAGAATAAAAATTATTTAATATACTATACCGATAGCATTTTGCAGCAAGAAGTTGTAAGGACTTCGATGTGTAGCCTTTTGAATAAACTGTTATTTTTATCCCTACAAAGCGATTACATTGAAGAATCAACATACAATAATGCTAATATAATTTATAACATTATATGCAGTCACCATCAAATAGACCTTTCTGTTAGGGTTGCCTTCCACTTCGTGGATAAGTAAATCGCAAAACATTAAACAACAAGATGCAGTGAGACCGTATTGTAATTTTTTTATGGAAATCTTGCCGTCCCGTCCTATTGTATGTAACGATGGATACATTTTCAAATGACACCTCTGCTTAATCAAATTAAGTAACCAATTTCTAAATTCAAAAATAGAAAATTTCGTGATAATTGTAAGCTTAATTTTTGAGAAATTAATGACGTTGAAAAATAGTCAGAGTCCACAGGTTTAGTTTTAGTTCTGTACTTACTTAAAAAAAATTCCTATTATCGTTTGAGGCTACTATTCTTACAGTTTAACATGTATTTAAAGTTATACATTTATACAGGTAACATAATACAATATTAATTTCAAAAATTACATAATAAAATCCAAAAATCCTTTTTAAAAAAATACCTTAAAAATTAGATGTTATACACACATCAATACATATACTAGCACAAAATTGTGCATGTCTACAGTTTATTCGTGATGCAATACCCAGAAATGAATATTGTATTATGTTTACTCCTTGTCTGACTTATCCTTGATAAGGATCTGGAGCAGATCGAAACGTAGGCAAATAAAAAAGTAAATTTGGCTCGAATAGATGTTTTAATTCATTTAATCTTAACTTATACTTTGTCAAGCCAATCACTCAGAGATATAATATAAGAATTTTCAAGTTGATACGGCTTAGCAATTTTGAATTTTTGAATTTTGAAATTTCTAATCTCTGATTATCTGAATACTGCTCAACTCTACCATCTTCAACATTCTTATACTATCCCTCTCAGCAGTGGGCTTGAAAACTTGTATCCTTTAGAATATACCTTTTAGAAAGCAGAACATACATTTTCATTAGTATTCTGGGTATTCTGAAAATTAAAATGAACTATTTTTTAATTAAGCAAATCAATCAGAGGGATAGCATATGCAATTTAAAGTTAATCGTCTAGACCAATTTTTAGCCATTCAATTTTGAATGCCTTATATGATAATTATTTTGAAATTGGTAAACTTCAAATTTCTCATGATATCCCTCTGATTGATATGTTTAATGAAAACTTATTTCAATTTTCAGAGTGCCCAAAATACAGTCCGTTTCCAGAATATGGGTTGAGCGTCTCTTTTCCCAAGGGAAATGCATGTTCTGCTTTCTAAAAAGCAAAAAGACCAAACAAGTAGTTGTTAAGCCCACAGCTTAGAGGGATAGTATAAAAACTTTTAAGATGGTACAGTTGTGTAGTATTGAGATAATCAGAAATTAGAAATTTCATAATTAAAAAATTCAATTTTTACTCAGCCGTATCAACTTGAAAATTCATATACTATCCTTCTGAGTGACTGACTCGACAACTTACTAGTTCTCATTACCTAATACAAAACAAAACATGCTTTTCCCTTGGAAAAAGTCTCGGTACGTCTGGAAACTCTTTGTACTTGCTCTCTCAAAATTAGGAAAAACTTCTAAATCACTTGTCTTCTGAACTTATATAATAATTATGAATCTTGAAAAAACATTTTTCACATCACTAGCGTCTCACAGAAATTTTTTCCCTTTCACGTGACAGTTGCGTAACCCCCCAATAGAAATAGGAAAACGTCGACTGCAAATTCTGTAAAAACTTTCTTCGATACTTAAACGATGAAATTAAACAGTAGTTCACAAGGATTTGTTGTGCCAAATAATAAAAATACTGAGATACGTCTCTTCTGATTAAGAGCAAAGGAAGTGCTCAAATACATCTGAAATCTAGTATAAAAAGTTGGCTTTTCATTGTAAATCAAATGTATAAAGGGTACTAAACCCGAGTCTTTGATTATTTTGTTACTTCTTCAACTCATGAATACTAAGACCTTTAAAGAAAAATTTTGATACTATATAATTGCTAATTATATGTAAAGTTATACAACAATAACTTAGTGACTTGATGACTTTAATTTATATTATGCATAAGCAAAAATATGCAAAGTTATACATATTCGCATTTTACTCATTTCATTAATGACTCTAATTATTATAATCAGAAATTATGCAAAATCAAAATAAAATCTTACGCTTGCTCTTTTGTCAGCTATTTCCTAACTTATTAATGAATAGAATCAATGAGGCCGATAGAATATTTCCATATATTACTGAATTTTTCAATATTCGCTCCAAGCGTATAACCTCCCATCAGACATCATAACTTATGAAAATCTGAAAAAATAAAAGATAACATTTAAACAAAGAACAAGTATATGAATCCATTGCTCGAGCTTCATGGATAGTCAATAAGAACAATTACGCATCTCTTCGAGCCACTGTATTTATTAAATCTGCCGACGTTTCGAGTCGTTACGACTCCTCATCAGGGCTGCAGAGCTAATACAAAATATAAACAAATTAATTTTAAATAATTTAACAGATGAATTTTACAATTAAAATTATTACCTTAAAAATTGATAAAAAATCACACTAATATAAACATAATTCCCACCAAATTTGACAGAGAATACGCCAGCTAGAATTAAAAATTGCAACTTAAAAATCGTACTAATTATAATTATTAACAATCTTACTTATTGCAATGACCGAACGCTTGTAACAGCGTCGGTGTCACCAGATGGTGATGTGACACCGACGAGGATCAACGATCAACTAATTCTAATCGCCGAGAACACAAATCTTTGTACTAGGAACTCGCTCATTCATACACAGTAATAACATTATGTATATCATTAGAATATAATACAAATACAGGTGTTCTACACGGCGGTAGAAGAGTCGGTTCGCAGACCGATAACATACAGAAAACAAATCTTTCAAGGAAGTGGCACAAGTTTAATACCATGTAGTAGGCACGAGAGCCCGCGCAGCAAAATCGATCGATCCTTCCATGATTTCAACGTATACACAGAAATATGGCCGGATCGTCACATCGCAACTCGGACTCTCGATCCTCCCACAAGGATGTGCCGCTCCGCTCCGCTAGCCAATCACTATGTATACATGTTAGCTATGTAAGAGAAAGCGAAGCGGTGTGCCACCTCCTCTCGCTTACTGTCATCCGCATCTCAATCACTCATTCCCCGCACAGTCCCTATATTCGATAAGTTAACGTTTAATTAAAAATACAAAATAAACTACTAATTACGAATTTTTTTAACTAGATTTTAAATTTGAAATAACATTTTTATAACTTGTTTTGAGGTGGCACGTATCCTCAGCTCTATTAAGCGTGCCATTAAAATATTGAATATGTAACATCTCCGAAAACCGTCTACAAAAAGTAGACGGCTCTTTATCCATGATTTTAATATTATCAAATTTGAACGTGTGTCCCGTCTCTATCGCATGTACCGCAATAGGAGAGGAAAGATCTCCTTTTTCTATATAGCGTTTGTGCTCTGGTTCTCGCTTTTTTAAAGGACGATAGGTTTCACCTATATAAGTTGAATCGCAGTCAGCACAATCAATTTTATATACAACATTTCTAGTTTCGCTAACAGCAGTCGGGTCCTTGCCTAGCTTAATAAATTTATTGAATTTATTGTCAATCTTATTTACTAACAATATGTCATTATTTTTTAATACAGTTTTCAATTTGCTGTTAAATTTCTCATAATACGGAAAGACCGCAAAATTATTTTTAACCGTTACATTTTCATTTATTTTCGAATTGTTGTTATCGCAGCTATTATTATCATTACTGTTAACTATATTTGATTTATCCGAATCTATGCCCTCAGTTTTGTTTTGCATGTTGCCAAGATTGCGAATAATTCACTTTTTTGAATATGTATTAATAAATACGATCGGATAATCGTTCGCAATCAAAATCTTTTTTACATACTCTATATTATGCGAGTGGAACCGCGAATCGGATAGTAACATTGCTCTATCAAGCAGGTTGTATAAAATTGCAATCTTCTGATTTTTGGGGTGGTGTGAATAATAATTTATATATCTAGCCGAAGCCGTTTTTTTCTGAAACCAGTTTGTAAAAATGTTACCATTATGCTCATAGAAAATGGTTATGTCTAGAAAATTAATACTATTGTTAGTTTCGTTTTCATAAGTGAACTGTAACTTTTTGTTATAATTATTGAAAATATCAAGAACAAACTCCACCTTTTCTTTCTCCATAATCAGAAGGCAATCATCTACGTATCTATAATATAAAGGTACGCTCGCCTTAACAATGTTTAAACAGTGTGTTTCAAGCTCTTCTAACACTATATTTGCAAAGACAGGGCTCGAGCAAAATCCCATAGGAGCACCCGAGACCTGTTTATAATATCTACCATTAAATATTAAATAAGTGTAATCAAGCAAAGTTTTAATACCCTCTATAAATTCGTCCTTACAAATACAATTAATATTAGAAAGCCATTTCCACCTGTTTTCAATCGCAGAAATAATCATTTCTTTTGGCAGACATGTAAACAGCGAGATGACGTCAAATGAAACAAAACAAATAGTTTTGATATACACTTATGGAGAGAGTAAGTGGGGCTATTGACCGCAGAAACAATAATACGATCGGGATTGCCCGGTTTGTGTATTTTGACTAAACCATATGCTTTCGGCAATGACGTGTGCTCGATCCCTTTCGAAGACAATCCTCTAAAAGCCGGATCGCACTCCAGGACACCCCGCATACTCCAAAGGTCAATAAGTTTTTTAATGCGTTTTTTAATTCCCGCAGTAGGATTACTTTTACAGTCCTGTAATACCTCTCATCACTGAGAGTTTCTTCTACTATTTGGATGTATGCAGAGCGTTCAATCGCAACCGTCACGTTGCCTTTATCTGCTCTAGTAAAGAATAGCTCAGGATTATTTTTCAAGAATTTTTTTGTATCGTCAATATCTTTGGAGATAATCCTCTCTCGCTAAGTTATATGTGCTTTATTTTTAATTTGTGAGTTTAAGAGAGATAGCACATCGTCTCGCAGTTTTCCGTCAAGGCCACGGTTACACATATAGACATTTTCCAAGCTTTTAAGTATTTCAATAGCTTGCCTAAATTCAAAATCAATGCAAAAATTGAATTTCTCTCCCATCGACATGACATTATAAACAAAATTGTGAAGAGAAGCATCAGACAAATTGACATTCCATTTTTTTCTAAATTCGTCTATTTCATTTAAACAACTTTTCAATTTACTATTACTATTATTATTAAAATTATTAAGATTATTATTATCTTCTGCATTCTTTTTGTCAATACGTATATTACAGTCACGTCTATGTTGAAGAAGGTCTGAAATTTTGTTCCCATGTACCGAGGTTAAATAAATTTTACGGTTTTCTTGAGAGTATGTAGAAAACTCCGCCAATTTATTAGAAAAAGATTGACTAGTCAACTCAGTTATTTTATTGACGATGGAATCGATATTTTTTCGCAAAAAGGACAAATGTGTATTTAAGTCTACTATTTCTAATTTTAAGGTTTTCTTCTGTAAATAATTAATATGTTGGTTATACCTTCTACTTGCGAAGCTGCTGTGAAAGTACCTACGTACGTGCAAATTCGCAATATGGTTCGGCATCAGATCTTTGGTGCGGAAATTCAATAATTTTATTAAGCTAGGCAAGGACCCGACTGCTGTTAGCGAAACTAGAAATGTTGTATATAAAATTGATTCTGCCGACTGCGATTCAACTTATATAGGTGAAACCTATCGTCCTTTCAAAAACCGAGAATCAGAGCACAAACGCTATATAGAAAAAGGAGATCTTTCCTCTCCTATTGCGGTACATGCGATAGAGACAGGACACTCGTTCAAATTTGATAATATTAAAATCATGGATAAAGAACCATCTACTTTTTGTAGACGGTTTTCGGAGATGATACATATTCAATATTTTAATGGCACGCGTATACGTTGAAATCATGGAAGGATCGATCGATTTTGCTGCGCGGGCTCTCGTGCCTACTACATGGTATTAAACTTGTGCCACTTCCTTGAAAGATTTGTTTTCTGTATGTTATCGGTCTGCGGACCAACTCTTCTACCACCGTGTAGAACACCTGTATTTGTATTATATTCTAATGATATACATAAAGTGATTACTGTGTATGAGTGAGCGAGTTCCTAGTATAAAGATCTGTGTTCTCGGCGACTAGAATTAGTTGATCGTTGATCCTCGTCGGTGTCACATCACCATCTGGTGACACCGACGCTGTTACAAGCGTTCGGTCATTGCAATAAGTAAGATTGTTAATAATTATAATTAGTACGATTTTTAAGTTGCAATTTTTAATTCTAGCTGGCGTATTCTCTGTCAAATTTGGTGGGAATTATGTTTATATTAGTGTGATTTTTTATCAATTTTTAAGGTAATAATTTTAATTGTAAAATTCATCTATTAAATTATTTAAAATTAATTTGTTTATATTTTGTATTAGCTCTGCAGCCCTGATGAGGAGTCGTAACGACTCGAAACGTCGGCAGATTTAATAAATACAGTGGCTCGAAGAGATGCGTAATTGTTCTTATTCATTATAAAACCAAATACTTATCTGATTGTGTCTCGTAATTCATAACATTGTAAAAACAAAAGTATTAATTATATTTGGCACTGTTTTAAAATCTGTATTTATGTTATTATTATTTAACACTATTTAGCAGTATATATATATATACACACATACGCACACACACATATATTTATATTTATACAAAAAAGCAAAAGAAAATTCACGTTGATTTAAAAAATATAACACTGTGTATGAAAACATCGTCTGTCGTCTGCGGAAAAACAACGTACACTAAAGTATATCTATATGGTCTTCAGAAAAATAAAGTACACATAAGTATACCTATATAGTCCAGAATTACGTAGATGCTACGTCACCGGATATCCGTCGAACAATTCTTCTCCCGCTTGAAGAATTGCGGTGCCAGAACTTTCTCTTTAGAATATGTTCCGATCGAAGCAATTTCACAAAATGTGACCCTGAACTGATTTTATTACTTTCGTCACAAGCTTTCATTTAAGTACTTACATGTAAGAAAAGAAGCTGTCAATGCAAAGAAAAACATACGACTAGTTTCCAACAATGCCTATGAGAAGTATATAGGGTCTGGCTAGCGTCAGACGGCGGCGTACGTACTAAAAGTACCTTGTACTTGCCATCGTGGCGCTACCGCGCCCCTTGATTGGTATTTGGGAATACAAATAATTCTTTGCTTCAAAATCCGTTTAATTTAACTTAAAAAATGAACTTAATGTAGTTTCTATTATTTTATTTAAAACTTTTTGTATTTGTCCATGTTCAAAGCATGTATATTGTCCATCTTTATCATGAACACCTAATCGTTTTATTGTTTTTAAAATTTGATGTAAAGAATATTCTAATAATCTATACATAGCTTCTGAAGGACTCAAATATCTTGTATTAATTAAGATACTGTTTTATTTCATCATATTTGTATTTTGTATCGTCGTTATTTGAAGATTCATTTATATCATTATGATTGTCTGCAAAATTGACGTCTGCATTACGAATTTCAACAAAAGCACAAACATGACCTTTATAAGAATATTTAAATAAGTATTTAATACATTGAACTGTTGAACATACTTCTACATTAATATGACAGTTAAATTTTAATAATAAGAGTGGACTATAGGAGAATTTATGTTTATATAAGAATGGATTATATGGAGAATTTATGTTTATATAAATAACTTTTCTACCATCATTTCTTCGTTTATATATTGGATATCCTGTTGCTTGAAAACTTGTTTTATTATTGTAATTTTTTGGAAAGTTTTTTGTACAACTTTTCATATTTTTATTCATGCAAGGAGAATTTACATTTATTTCTTCACAAGGGCCGTCAATCATGAATTGTCTTACAATGCTATGTAACTGCAGATATATATTTTCATTTGGGATTTCTGCACTTATTAAATCATCTACTTTCTCAGGAGTATCAAGTTTATAGTTTTTGTCCAAAATAACAACGTATGCATGTGGGGTAGTCCTCTCTTTTGAAATTCTATAACATATGTATAAGCAATGTTTTTTCCGAAAATTCCATCTTTTATAACCAATGCTTTAAATTCCTTCAATTTTTGTTGAAATATTTTTGTTACAAGATCTGGTCGATCAAATGAACTTTCATATTTAAGTAAAATTAAAGTATTTAACAATGGAATATTATAAGGATTAAATATTAAGATATTGTTAGGGGGTCAGTTATTTCCAATTTCAATTATTGGGGTTAAAAATATATGAAAATGACATCAAAAAATTCTAAAAAAAAATATAATTTCTGAAATAATAAATAATCATATTCCTATTTTTAATCCTTTAATTACTTCTTTTGTATGAAATCCTTGAAAAGTTCTTTCACGAATTACATCCCGTCATCATTGAGATAGTCTTAATAAAATTAATAAATTACCATAAAAGAAGATAAGTCTATCTAAGTTATTAAATCAATTAACTACCCCATACAAAGTTACTAAAATACTAAATGATATAAGTAAAGATCAAGGTCTTAAGGGGTTATGCCTGAGTTAAACCTGAAAAAAATAAATAATCAGTTAATAGGCAATAAAAAATTATATATAAGTAGTATCATAAAAAATCTTTTTGGTAGTTCAAATATACATATTTATTGTAATTTTGCATATTTTTAGAATATGATATATCTATACTTACTGCTTAAACAATCCCATGTGTGAAGCACTAAATTTCAGTACTTTTTCTCCTTTACCGCATGATTTCTCATCATCCGGGTGATGAATCCAAGCCAAACTGGATGGAATTTCTTCTAAATGTGCCTCTCCTCAGCATGAGCGGAAGACTTTTCTGAAAAATACAAATTTTCAATAATTAGTAACAAATAAGTTATAATATAAGTAATTATAGTGAATGTTACGTATGTTTACATACATAACATTCACTTTTAACTTATCTTGGCCAATTTGGCTCCGCTTAGGCTGTGAAGAAGGATATCCTGGAGCTATATAAAAAATTTCAGCCTAATTGGAGTTATGGATCCTGAGAAATCCTGCGGTAACTGACCTAAAATCATAAAAATTCAAAATTTGAGAAAACAGCATTTAAAGTTTTACGTAACATTTAATTATATCAAATGTACTTACAATTTTTTTCCACACCTGGACCTTTTTTAAATGAATAATAGGGATGTCCTGGTCATCTTTGTACGGTTTGGGCATGATCCAAAAATTGTACTCGTGGCCAGTCCTCTGAAAAAGGCAAAATGAAAAATTAAAATAAAAAGTAATTTTTCTCATTTTCCAACATTTTTATAATTAACCTATAAAAATGTTTTTATTGTTAAAAAATAAGTTTATATACTTACATCTTATGAAAAAAAGAGCAGCACTACCATTGTGTACCAAGATTCAGGTTAGAAAAAATCCAGATGAGCCTGATGGTAAGGAAGCAGAAAGCAAGCAGACAGCTCTAATCAGCTGTTTAGCTTGCATTCTGTGACCTACATTCCATTCAGCTACAGACTGCTACAAAGCTGAAGCTGTTTGTGTATGTCAAAAGTGTTTGAATTTAAAATTTAAAAAACAATAAAAAAAGATGAAAAAAAAACATGAAAAAAAAATGAGAAGAAAGGAAAAAATTGTGATTTTGTTTCGAGTGTTTTGGAGTGAAATGCATTTATGTTTATATGTGAGGTTGTGTATGGTGTGTGAGTTTTTTTGTGTAATGTGTAGATGCATTCAATATGCTCCAGCTCTGTAGAAGTCTTCATCCTGATGGCTTCTTCTCCTTCTGGCTTGACATGCTTCTAGGGTGGACTCCAACTCTCGTTCGCTGGACAATTGAAGCCTCTCCTCATCTTGAGTCTTGGCCCAGTTGACTGCAGAGGATCCTTGTGCAAGGCCAAATTTCTTCATGACCTCAAGCATTCCTGCTTTGCCGTCATTGAAGATGGTGACTGCAATATAAACACCAATTTCAAGGACTATCAGACCACTGAAACTGTGCTTGGGGATGAGTTTCCAAATCGAGTGATTGAAACTTTCATTGGAGTTTTGCGTGAAACCTCCAATGCATCTCTCAAGCAAGTCCAGTTTCGTCAAGTCTTTATAAATGGGTTCAATTGCATCCATGACAGCAGCAGGAATGCTATCCCCATGATGAAATTTCTTCAAGTTGTTGTTTGCCTTGGCTTTCTGCCACTTACACCAAGATTTGGATCCCTGTGGACAAAGGTGGTGAGTAGGGTGTTCATCTGTTGATTTTTTATGATGAAATGTTGCCCAGATAGCGTTGGACATTTCCTCAACAGAATTACTATGGCCTCTGATGGCATTGACTTCGTCAACTGATCAATCCTTTGAGTAGTTAGACGGTTTCTTCCACCGATGCCCAAGCCATCTGAGAGCTTCTGTCCAGCCAAGCTTCTCTTCAAGTTTCGGAGTCTCGTTCCCATCCTCTTCTGAACGTGTCCCACACATTCTTTCTTGTTGATGGTAAAATCTTCATAGGGCTTGGCATCGGAAAGTACCTTGAAGACCCTGGAATTTCCGTCTCCAATGTAATTTCTATATCTGACCCCATGAATGGACTCCGATCTCTTGAACATCTCGACTACACCATCCACTTCCATCTTGCCAGAGCTTCCTTCGTGATTGGCAGAACATTTTCCTTGGTGGGCTTCATACCATTCCTCGTACTCTGTTGTATCCTCTTTTGGGTGCTTTTCACAAGCCAGGCAAAACGATTGCTTTGGAGCAACATCGATCACCTTTCCATTGGCATGGCGTATCAATGTTGAAACACCTTGTAGGGAAGAGTGGCCTCGTTTCCTCCAACTACCATCGCCTGACACTGTTTCGTGGTCATCTTCTTGATCTATACCACTGCAACCTTCCTGCATAGCTGCTCGCATCGACTTCTGAGCTATACTTTTGCTTGCATCGTTCAAGTCTTGATTGATTTTATCAAAAGTACTATGGGAGATTGGAGTAGAAAAATCCATTACTCCGCATAAAGTGCTCAAACCAGCATGTCCATGACCAAGACTTCTCATGGCTAGAACTGCTCGTCTGTTCACTTCGTAAGCATTACTCTGTTTCCCTATTTTTCTGCAGGAGTCGATGAAAGCAACTGCATTACATGAAGTACAGGTGATGGATAGTTTGCTACCAAGACCTCGTACATCAAGTTCTGCAAATCTAACGCATCCACCACAAGCTTTACAGGCCAGAAATTGCTGTAATCCTGGCAGAAGCAATGAAATGTCGAAAATTCTATTTTGAACCGCACTAGGTTCTAAATATTTAGATTTTAATTTTTGCCTAGACCTAGACACAGTAATTTCTGGCTGTGTAAATGGTGCTGAAGTACCTGGTAGAGCTTGTGCAGCAGGTCTTGGACTCCGTGCCCTGGATGTTGAAGGTGGATGCGTATCAGCCGTAGGTCCTGAAGTGGTTGCTGTGGCTCGTCCTGGTTGTAAAGATGTTGGTCCTGATCCTGATCCTGATCCTGAAACTTCCTTTTGTTGTTTGCGTTGAAAAACATGAGCTCTTCTCTTTCTTCTTCCAAATCTTCCTTTTTTATCTGATGATCCTGGTACTCTGTTTCTCTTGTCTGGATTCATTTTGAACACCACTTTACACTTTTACCTGTACTTTTTTGCTATCAATATTATAAAATTAATTATTTAATAATATTGAGCAAAGCAGAAAAAAGTATACATTCAAAGCAAGTGGTATTGCTACTGAACTGTATGGTAAAACAGATATCTAGACGAATAACCTTTTCGAACAAGCATCATACCGCCCGGTCGGTAAGCGCGAAATTCAAAATTCGCGATATTCAAAACTTTATTTGTTAGTGAATACTTGTGCCTTTTTGATGTTTTACAAAGCACGATATATAAGCACATGTTTTTTTTTATAAATGTTCAATATAAATAAACAAAAAAGAGTAAATACAAGAATTTTTTAATTTTTTAATTTTTTATTATCAATATCTTTTTAACATTATTTATTGCAAAATAAATATTTTTATTGTATTTTACATACAAATATCATATATATATCATATATTAGAAGCGTTAAAAGTGCGAAAAAATCATGTTCACTTATATAGCACTAAAAAATAAAAACGCGGAAATTACAGTTTTTTTAAAAAAAAGCTATTTGCATGCTTTCCGTTTTTGGTCCGTAGCTTTGAGCCAAATTTTTTTTGGACAAAAGGGACTTCAGCATCGTATTCTACGGACAATTTCCTATAAAAAAGTCAATAAAAAAAAATCGATTTTTTCAAGATTCTAACTCAGGCATAACCCCTTAATGTAACTAAATGAAAAGGTAGATATAATTTATTCATTAATTAATTTGCTTCAGTTCTATATAATGTCCTTAATACTGTAAAAACATAAGATTGAATAATTGTAACACTTAATTCTAAAGGAACTAATAAATTTTTTCTTAATAATATAACTATTAAAATTATTATTGCTAACCTTCTTCTGGTTGAAGAAATAAGAGTTATTAATGTATGTCCTGCAATTATATTAGCAGATAATGGAACATCTAAAGTTAATGGTCGAATAATATTTCTAATAGTTTCAATCAAAACTATAAAAGGTATTGATACAGTAGATGTCCCTTGTGGAACTAAATGGGTAAACATATGATTTATATTTATCAATCATCCAAAAATTATAATAATCAATCATATCAATAATGATAATGATAATAGTCGGGGCAAGTTAGCATTTTTGCATAAAGTTTCTTCTAACTTTATTTTTATGATTGAAATATGTTATTGGTAACTTTCGGTATTCTGAAAATGCACTTTTTTTTAATTTTTCGCGAATAACTTCTTTATAACTCATTTCACGTAAAAAAGGATCGAGGTGAAAGTTGTTCAGAATTGAATTTCATATAAGATACATGTATTCCCGACCGCAAAATCAATTTTTGTAGTCGTTAAATTGTTGAACGAAAAAAAAATTTTTTTTAATTTGATATTGTCACAGATTTTACAAAAATTATATTTTTTATTGAATAAGTACTCAAAGATCAGCTATAGTACAAACAATGTACAAATCATTGTCCGATCTGGATATCTCAAAATAGCGTCTCATTGCAAAATCATTTATCTCAAAATTTCAAATTCATCTCCAAATTGCCCATAGAGCGATAATTTGATCCAAGTGCCTTTAATCGACAGCTTATGGAGTACTTAATAAATGCTAAAGACAACTTTTTTAAAAATTAATATTTAACAACATTTTTAACAACAAATATTTTTTATTTTCGCCAATTTTAATGTTAGAGAAACGCAGTAAAACGCATCTTAAAGTAAGTAAAAAACCATGAACCATATAAACTTTGTTGAGATGCGACCAATAAGAGCCGAGATACGAAAATTCTTTAATAATACTTTAAATGATAGCATTGTTATAGATTGTTATAGATAGCTCAGTTTGTCTAAAATGACCGATGAACATTTGGAAATCTGTGCGCGCGACCGAGCGGCTCCTCCGGCCGGGAGACGCGGTGGTGGGGAGAACGCTGCGCGGTGGCGGACAGTATTCGTACACGTTAGTTGTAACTCGATTATCTCGGTAACTAAGGCTGCTATGCAACGTGTTTTTTTCTCAGCTTTAACGTTATACTAATTTAATTTTTATAGGTGTAATGCAAATACCCCAAATTGACAATTTTTCTGAAAAAAAATCTGTTTTGGCTATGTACACAACCTTTATATACATATATTGCACTACTAAACATTTCCATACTAAATATTAATATCTGTAGCAATGCAATTCATCCATATAAAGGTTGTGTCCATAGCCAAAAAAGATTTTTTTTTAGAAAAATTGTCAAGTTGGGGTATTTGCATTACACCTATAAGAATTAAATTAGTATAACGTTAAAGCTGAGAAAAAAACACGTTGCATGAAAACAAAGTTTATTGCAATAGCAGTCTTAGTTACCGAACGGCGGCAGCACCGAGCAGCGAATAGAGGAGCGAGAGCCCTGAGCGTAGCGAAGCGCAGTGAAGCGCGACAGTCCACCGCCGAGAGCACACCAGAACAGTCGCCTGGAGAGGCCCGACCGAACCAAGGGAATAAATCATATACGCCAACACCATACACTGAGTGTCTTGATTCCCTACGCCACCTCCCGCAACCGTCACCCCCCTACACATATAAATAAGAATAATAATTAATTATAATAATTCGATGGCTGGGTGGAACAACCCCGTAACTCGGGAGTTGCTTGGAGAACCCCGTAACTCGGGAGTTGCTTGGGAAACCCCGTAACTCAGAAGCGCATTTTCGTTTCTAAAATTTTGTAGTGGCAGCCCTGCCGGAAATTGAAAAATGCGATTCTAATTAAATAAAAGAGTCAAAAAATTCGAAAAATTTCTGTAAAATTCCACTAAAATACTACATATATTCTATTGTTGTAAACTTAAAAATTTTAGAATCTGAATAAATTAAATTATTTTAAAGTACAGTAGGAGCGCTCGCTCTCTTTTTTACTACGTTATTGATAATTTTTTTAACATCTCGTGTGGGTGTGTGTATTAAGACACACACCCACACGAGATGCCTTCCTTAACGAAAGAAGTAAAGGAGGCGCAAAAATGAATATCGAGCGGGAGCACGTGTATGTGTAACTGAAATATTATTAAAGCGCGAGAGCGTTCGTCTTTAAAAGTGTCGTCATGAAATTTCAGAGGTGTGTGAACGAACCTTAGCGAGATCGAGAGTAATAAAATTTGTAACTCCGTAATTCCGGCCTGGAGGCGCGGTGGTGGGGGCAACGTCGCGCGGTGGCGGAGAGTATTCGTACACGTTAGTTATAATTCGATTATCTCGTAACTAAGGCTGCTATTGCAATAAACTTTGTTTTCATGCAACGTGTTTTTTTCTCAGCTTTAACGTTATACTAATTTAATTTTTATAGGTTCAATGCAAATACCCCAAATTAACAATTTTCCTGAAAAAAAATCTATTTTGTCTATGTACACAACCTTTATATACATATATTGCACTACTAAACATTTCCATACTAAATATTAATATCTGTATTATGATAGCAATGCAATTCATCCATATAAAGGTTGTGTACATAGCCAAAAAAGATTTTTTTTCAGAAAAATTGTCAATTTAGGGTATTTGCATTACACCTATAAAAATTAAATTAGTATAACGTTTAAGCTGAGAAAAAAACACGTTGCATGAAAACAAAGTTTATTGCAATAGCAGCCTTAGTTACCGAGATAATCGAATTACGATTTACGGGGTTCTCCAAGCAACTCCCGAGTTACGGGGTTGTTCCACCCAGCCATCGAATTATTATAATTAATTATTATTCTTATTTATATGTGTAGGGGGGTGACGGTTGCGGAAGGTGGCGTAGGGAATGAAGACGCTCAGTGTGTGGTGTTAGCGTATATGGTTTATTCCCTTGGTTCGGTCGGGCCTCTCCAGGCGACTGCTCTGGTGTGCTCTCGGCGGTGGACTGTCGCGCTTCACTGCGCTTCACTATGCTCAGGGCTCTCACTCCTCTATTTGCTGCTCGATGCTGACGCCTTTCGACGGGCCAAGCCCCTACAGTACTCCCCCCAAAAGGGACAAAAATGCTTGCATTTTGAAAACCTGTCGTGAAAAACCGTGGATACTACAATTTTTGAATTTTGCGGATAAGAGATTGTTGCAAGTTGCGAAAACTAATGGTTGAGCGAGAGCTTGGAATGTTTGTTTGTTTTTGAAAGAGCCTGGAGAGGGCTTACATAATTGCTGAATTTACAATGATTGATAAGTGATTGATAAGTTTTTACAGTAGTTGAATAGTTTTTACAATGGTTGAAACGCTGAATTTGCAGTGATTAATACGTTTTTACAATAATTGAAATACTGAATTTACAATGATTGTTAGGCTTGTACGTAGTTGTGTTTTTTACAATGATTGTTGCCTTTATGGCTGATAGGAAGAGCTTTCACATACAAGTGTAAACTTAAAAGTAGGTAAAAAACTTATAATTACGATGCTTTAACAATTTGTTGTTAAGTTGTGTTGGTAGGAACTCTAGTAAATATTTATATAAAGCTTAGATCTAGTCTTTGCGAAAGTAGATTATACAATGACTACCCGTGTCTGACTCCATAAACTTTGAAAAAAAACGCTTGTTTAAACTTAGATCTAGTTAATATAAAATGTTGTCTACGATACTGACCCGGTGTATTTGACTCCATAGAATTTGAATGTTTTTAACAATTGGTATGGCAGTGGTTACCGCTAGAGTGTCACATTCTATTTCGATTAGTATTTGCATATGTTTATTGAGTTTTGCGAATACGCTTTATTTTTTAAAAACTACTCGCTTAAATGCTAAACTGGTTTGCTTACGTACTAAATATTTTTGACGAGCGAGCAACGTGGCTAGGCTAAGGGATGAGTGGAGCGTTTTAATTGTCGCGTGCATCAGACAGTCGGCCCTGTGGGCACCCCCGTTGCAGCTAACAAGCTAGTGGGCGGTGCAGCGGCACGAGTGACTGAGTAAAAGGAAACCCTTAACGTTACCCATGCCTCGGTGCTCTCTTGTTGATTGTAATGTCGTCGCCGTTTTCTGTTATACTAAGGTGTTCGTTGCGACAAAGTTTCCTCATCTGTGCGGACTGATTAATTTTGCAGCGGAGAAGTCGGAACTGCGCTCTGGTGCAAGCCTCGACGAAGAAAGCCAGTCTTTCAATGCCATTGGCTTGAAACGCTCGTGTGCGGTTCTTGCCCCAGGAGTTTAGCACAGTTACCGAGAGCTCCTTAATCAATCCGGCTGAGGGATCAGTGTCACGAGAGAGTCGATGAGTGTAACGTTATAGTCAATCTCGAGCGCATGAAGGAGAGGATTGTGTTCGAAGATCAGCCTGTAGTCGAATTCCAGCCCCCTGATGTAGAGCTTCTCCAAACCTTGAATTTTTTCAAGAATACTGTCCATGTAATTCTTATAATGATTGTTGTTTGACAAGTTTAGAGACTTCAAGTGCCTATTCCAGTCAATTATCAATGCGGGTAAGCTCGTGTAGCTGAAATTTCACTCTACTCAAGGGGTGGAAAACGGCCTCGGCCAACTCGACGGTGTGTTGTTGGCGCTTGCCAAACAAGTCTATAAATGTGAGATAGTGCAACTTGGTATTGTTCGCGGGGAAGGAGATTAAACCCTCGATGCTGACCTCGTGGCAGTCTAGAAATTCTATTTCTTAAATCTCTCCTTGTTGCGCCCGAGCTCGGTTTTTGAGACTAGCTTTCTGGCAGAGATGCCGTGCGCTATTAAATCCGCGATCTTAGGTGACGTTATCACGCCCGACAAGTCCAGCTCACGAAGTTTGACGGGATGGTTCGTTTATCGATCCTGGCCGCGAGGAGCTTGGCCAGAAAATCGGTGTCCAAACGGGGCGGTACCGTCCGGAATCTCATGTTGCAAGTGTCGAAGTTGATGACATCGTGCATCAAGAGAGCTAGTCCGTCGTCTCGTGAGTATCTAGAGTTTGTCGTGTCAAGGCTGAGATGCTTGCCGTGCAGCTGCGGACACTTATGACAAGCCGTGTAAAAGTTGATAAGATCGCGAGAGGACAGCGCGGCCGCGATTGTGTCTGTGGCGTGCGGGCATTGAAGTATGCCGCGGAGAAGGTCTGGAAGCGGTGAGGCCGCTTGATTTGTCTCGCGTGTTTTCGGTGGCATTTGCGTATGTACGACAGACGTCCTTGCTTGTCCCTGAACGTTTGCACACCCGAATCTGGAAGTCAGTCGCGTCCGCGAAGGATTCAAAGCGTACGTGCGCCGTTGTACCGCTGGCGGTGTGACAGACTTTGACAATGTCAAAGTTTTTTACCTCCTGTGACTGAAGGCATTCCCTGAGCATCTGCTTCGATGCCTTGTAGCGGATGTTCCTCAGCCACAGGTCCCGTACCGGCGTCCCGTCTACGAAAATGGTTGGCATTTGCGCATCCTGTATCGTCGCGAGATTCGTGGACGTCGCGAAACGTGACCTGAGGAGCTTCGTGTGCCTCCGGGAGACGTAAGCGCCTAAATAACGCTCGAATTGTTCTAGCGCTAAGTCTACCCTGAAATAATCTGCGCGGTACTCCTCTAGATTGGCGGCGTTCCTGCGAGCGGCGAGCTCTTCGCGAGCTTTACGGACCTTCTCCATGGCCTGTGAAAAGAAAATTTGCTATTTTATAGGATAAATTTGAATCTTACTCGTCTCTCTCTTGCCTTCGCGCGGGAATAGAATCCATCGATCCTCTCTTTGCGACGGAAAATGCTGGGATCATGCTTGGTGCGTTTAGGCTTGGGTTGAGGACGGTGGCTTGGTGGGTGATGGTATTGGGTTTGGGAGGATTGTGGAAGTGAGGCGCCGTTGCGTCTGGGGCTGCCTCGACCCCTGAGGGTTGAGGAGCCCCAGCTGCTGGGGGTGACGGAGGTTGTTGCGTCATGTCATCGTCAGGTGGTGAATCGTCGAAGATGTACAGCGGTTCGTCTGAGTCGTGCTGTTCGGTAGTGTTTTCTTCGTTACTGATGCTCCTCCAGCTCTTCGTGTAGATGGAAGGCTGGCATTATCCTCTCGATGTTGACAATTCTGCTTGAGCCGTCCTTGTCGATTTCAAAGGTGAGGTTAGCCATGTTGCAGTTTCACAAGGCGCGGCCCTGTGTACGGCGGAGTGAGTGCCGGTCTGATGGGCTTTTCTCTCATTCAGACGTGGGAGCAATCCTTAAGTCCCGAGTGAACGAATGGCTGTGTTGACGTTTTGTGATCAACGGGGACCGGTGGAGCTGTTGCATGTACTCCTGAAGGTCGGTATAAAACGTCCGTATGTCCGTCTCCTCGCCGGTTAACGGGGCGAAATCTCCGGGGATCCTCAGTGATCTGCCGAAGATGAGATTGGCCGGGCTGGTCTCTGTGTCCAATCAGATTCTTGTGCGAAGTCCAAGCATGACCGCCGGTAGTTGGCATGCCCATTCCCTGTTGTTTTCGTGGCAGGTGAGGGCTGTTTTGATTTCCCTATGGAGCCTCTCTACGATGCCGTTGGTTGCTGGATGATAGGGCGAGATTTGATCTCTGTTGTTGCCAATAATTTGTAGCATCTCTGCGAATAGTTTTGACTCGAACTGTCTTCCCTGGTCCGTTGTTATAGTTGTTGACGCTCCGTACCGGCTGACCCAGTTATCGAAAAATGCTCGAGCGACCGACTCTGCTGTGGTGCCCTCCATCGGGATGGCTTCTGGCCATCTGGTGTAGCGATCAATGATTCTGAGCACATGAGTGTAGTCCAGACAGCTGGGAAAAGGACCAACTGTATCCATGTGGATGTGGTCGAATCTCCCGTACGGAGTGGTGAACTGCTTGGGTGAGAGCTTGTTGTACTTCGATATTTTTGCTCGTTGGCAGGAGAGGCAGGTTTTGCACCATGCTGCGACATCCCTGCTCATATTTGGCCATACGTATTGCTGTGCGATGAGCTTGGTTGTGACCTTGACTCCTGGGTGAGACAAAGCGTGAAAGTTGTTGAAGACCTCTCACCTGAGGGCTTTTGGCAAATATGGCCTGAAGACGTCGTCTCTGATATCGCAGTTGTAGGCAGAGTGATCCGGGCCCCAGGTGAGCTTGCGGAGCTTCAGTGGGTGATCTGGATCCTTGAGGACCTCCTGCAGCTGTGCGTCATTGCCTTGCTCTGCGCTGAGCTGTCTCTCCGTGAAAAGCGTGGGCAGCTTAAAGGCTTCGATAGCTGCTCTTACCTCCTGCAGTTGTGCGTCGTCGACCTTGTCCCAATGGAAGTTTGTGGGAGAGCTGAAAGCTTCTGCTCTCGAGAGGGCGTCGGCCACATCGTTTTCCTGGCCTGGGAGATAGTGGATCTTCGTGTTGAATTGCGAAATGAATGAGAGCCTGCGGGTTCTAAGTGCTGGCATCTTCTCTGGACATTGTTGAAGGGCATATACCAATGGCTTGTGGTCGGTGTAGATCTTGAAAACGACCCCTTCGAGATAATATTGGAAGTTTCTGAGAGTCTCGTAGATTGCTGTGAGCTCTCTGTCGTAGGTGGCGTACTTTCTTTGTGCAGTGTTGAATTTTTCCGAGAAAAAGGCCAATGGCTTCCACGAGTCACCTATTTTTTGCTCACGTGCCCCACCCATTGCTGCGTCGGCTATGAGGCGAAATTCCACCTTGTCACTGGGGAAGGCGGTGAAGGTCAACTCAGTGATGTCATTCTTGCATTTGTCGAAGGCCGCTAGTGCCTCCTCTGTCTAGAGGACGAGGCGTTTGTCACATTTCTTGCACCCCGTGACCAATTCGTGGAGAGATCTCTGTGTGTCCACTGCGTGTGGAATAAGGCGGCTGTAACTGTTAACCATGCCCAGGAATCTTCTCAGTGCCTCTATGGTTGTTGGTTGTGGATATTCTTGAATTGCCTTTACCTTCTCTGGGGGGTTAGGCTTGAAACCATCTGGCGTGATTAAGTGTCCCAGAAAGACGATTTCTGAGATACCGAGCGTGCATTTTTCCAGGTTGACCTGCAGCTCGAGCTCGTCGAGCTGGATTAATGTAGCGTTGGAATGTCTGGCTCGCATTCCGGAAACCGAACGTCATGACCAGGAACTCGAAGAGGCCAAACGGCGTAATGACGGCCGTCTTCGGGATGTCGTCCGGTACGGGCGGTATTCGGTGAGCGGTATCTGGTGACATTGTTGAGTTTCCTGTAGTCTCCACAGGACCGCCAGTCGCCGTTCTTTTTCGGAACCATATGCAGGGGACTGGCTCACGGACAGTCCGAAGGTCAGCAGATGCCGAGGTCGCACTACCTCTTGAACTCCTTCTTGGCTGCCTTCAGCTTGGGGGGGTGAAATCGGCGGTCCCGTCGTCACGATGTGGTGCATCACGTTGCGTTTTTTTGGGACGTTGAATTGTACTGGCCCGAACACTCGCGGGTACTTGCTGACGATGTCTGCGAAGTGGTGCCCTGGCGCCAGAAGAGAGATCTGGAGTGCGTTGATCTCTCTGACGAATGCTGGTGCCGTGATCAGCTGCTTTCCGTCGACCAGCTTGCAGTTTTTCAAATCCGGCAAAAGGTGGTGTGCGGATAGCAGATCCTCGCCGATGATTGTGATTGGAGTGTCGTTGACCGCAAATAACTTGAGCTGGTGAACGACTGTCGTCCGGTGGCCTTGGTAGGACTGAGATGTCGGCCCCTGTGTCGACGAGGAAGATCAGCCCTGTCTTCCTTTCCTTAACATGAAGGCGTGGTGTCAAGGCTGCCCCCACGTCTGTCTTCGCGACGGCGGGGTACTCTAGTTTTCCGAGCTCGAATCCGAGTCCTGGGTTGGTGCGCCTCTGACCGTATAAGTTTCGTGTGGTCCTCGCACCCAATCGCAGGGTGGGGCGCAGTTTCTTGCCTTTTTGCCGAAACGCGTGTGATAGTAGCATCTCGGCTCCTCGAGTGGGCTGGCCGGTGTAGCATCACGAGATCTCCACTTGGATCTAGCCTGATCCTTTTGCTTGTCTCGCGCCTTGTCTCTGGACATCGAGCGATGTCTGGAACGGCTCCGCGCCGATCGAAAATTGGCGAGTGACCTCTCAATCGCTGCGAGCCTGCTCTCTAAGGCGCTCTAAGATGAAGTGGCGACCGGCGCAGCTGACGGGATTGTGACGCTCGGAGCGGTGGCCGCGTTGATGGCTGGGCCCGCTGTTGGGGCTTCGAGTGCCATGACCTGAGATGCGGTCAGGAGATCGAAAGCCTGATCGGCGACAGCGGCGAGCTGTGACTCTTCGCTGATCCCCAAGAGTGCGATGGCGACCTGCGGGGGAATTTTCATTCTCCAGTACTCGTTGGTCGTGGCATGTGCCACTCTGTCCCTTGTCAGAACCAACATTTCCGCTAGGAGCTCGGATGGCCTCTTGTTTCCCATGAATGCTCCGGCGAACATACGTTTGATTTGTTGCTGCGCGCTTTCTGCATACTTGTCGATGAGGTACGATTTTAGCCGTTCGTACTTATGGCCTGTCGTTAGTGTGGGGAGAGTATATTGAAGTTCTTTGTGAACGTCCGGTGGCAGGTAACGTCATACGTAGTTCAATCTAACCTCATCGTCAGTGGCGTTCTCGACCCTAAAGGAGTCTTCCAGTTGATTGAACCAGCCGGCTGGATCATGCTTGTAGATTGTCCATAACGTGATATTGCGCGTGTTGCCAAACACTGAAGAGTTATTTGGCGGTGCCGATGGGTTCGCCATGTCGAACTGCTGCCCGGTTGGTGCTGAGTTGACTGGGCGAGGCTGACTTTGACTCCAGCTGTTGTCTGCGGCTGCTGCTCCTGGCTCCAAAACGTGTTGTTGGTGAGCCCTGGCGTAGCCCGAGGTGCCAGCGAGGGAGTCAGTCTTTCAGTGAAGTTATTTATCTGCGACTGGAGGCGCTCGAGGATCTCTTGCAGTTTTTGCTCCTGCGCTCTCTGTTGATTTCGCATCTGTACCTCCTGGGCTTCCTATTGTCTGCGAAACTGGGCTTCCTGCGCTTCTTGCTGTCTGCGAATCTAGGCTTGCAGTTGGTCAACTTGACTCCTGAGGCTGGTTACTTCTGCCGTGGGCGCCTCGCTTTCGAGTGGCTGGAGATGCTCCCTGGACTGTGTCGGGTCGATCCACAGTGCTAGTGGTGTAGTTGAGGTCGATGGATTTTGTCGATCTGTGTGCTCGGGCGGGTCGCTGTGTACCATGTTTGGTAGCGTAAAGAGTCTTTCCATAGCTCCTGCGTTGAATGTAGGTTGTGCGTTGTTGCCCGTATTTGTGTTGACCTCCTCGGTATGGCTCTGCTCCAGGTTGTCCGTAGTTCTCGGCGAGTGCAGTAACGTCATGTTGTCAGTCTCGTCGATTGTGTTTGATTCGGATGGTTCTTTGCGGCGTTGGTTGACAGCAGGGTGCGGTGGTCGGGAAATGGTTCCACCGAATCTGAGCATGAGCTCCTCGTTTGTGTTGTTCATAGAACGCACCGCGGCTGATGGTTCGACTGGTTAAACCAATCCGACGTGGACTGAGACGCTGCTTGCTTCGAGCTGGCCGGTGCAGCTAAGAAGCTAGTCGGTCGTGTGTGACTACACCTGGTAAGACTGGACGATGGATGCTGCTCGAGGTGTGCAGAGCGCGAGAATTTAATGTTGCGAGCTGAAAAGCCTGTTGGCGTCGAGCTGCGGTGACCTTGCAACTACAACCTGTTTCGTACTTGTGCACTCCCGTTGCAGCTAACAAGCTAGTGGGCAATGCGTGACTACACCGGCTGCAGCTGGCTGTCGTGTGAGACTCAAGGCGAGCCAGGCGTACGACTTGAGTTATGTGGAATTGAGAGCGCCTGCCGGCGTCGAGTTGTTGTGCTTGCAGCCGTTCCCTGTTTCGTCCGTGTGCACCCCCGTTGCAGCTAACAAGCTAGTGGGCGATGCGTGACTACACTGGTTGCAGTTGGTCGGCTAGAGTAACTCGAGGCGCGCGAGTTGCGCGAATTGCAACGCGACCGAGGTAGTTGAGGGTTACGAAGGCAGGGGTAAGGTCGAGTGTGAGATGGAAGAGTAAACGTACCTGCTGTTTAGGTTGTTTTAAGAAGGATGCGGTAAATTGGGAACCGCTAGCGCTCCGGACTGACCGAGTGGGCTATGGCGGCCAGTAGGGCCCTGTACCGCACCCTTTGCAGCTAACAAACTAAAGGACTGCAGTAGTGACCCTAGCTGGTGCTGTAGCGGCTCGCTCGTCTGTCTCGGTAGCGCGAAACTCGCACGTCGCGGCTTCGCGACTTCTCCAGGGCCGGTCACACCTCCTGTGCAGCTAACAAGCTAGGGGACCGTCTGATACGGTTCCCTGGTGAATGCTAGGTCTCGCTCGTGTTGTCTGCGGTGCGAGATTGAGATTGGTGCGGTTTGCGGTGCAAGGTTGAGGTCGGTGATCCTTGGAGTTGGCCAATCTGGAGAAAGTCGAATAAAATTAGTATTTGTTTTGTACGTGTGCACGCGAGGTGCGATCGTGTTGCTCCGTGGCCTCGCGAGCTGGACCTATGCGCGATATTTCTAAAAATGGTTTGCGAAAACCAACTGCATCCCAATGATGTTTCAAATATCGATTATCGCGGCTTCTACCAAAAATCTCGCTGCCGCAAATTAGTGATCCGTTAATTAATGGGACGAATGATAGTGCCGCAATGTACAAAACTAAAAAACAGTAGAGAAGACAACCGCTGCGTGCGCTCTAGGTGTGTGCGCCGCTGCTCTTGGATCGGCGGCACTTGTTGCTGGTGCCGTCGGGGCCTCGTGGTGATGCTCTTCCTCTTCGTTGTTGCTGCGTGTACGTCGCGTCACCAATGTAGGGGGGGGGGGTGACGGTTGCCGGAGGTGGCGTAGGGAATGAAGACGCTCAGTGTGTGGTGTTGGCGTATATGGTTTATTCCCTTGGTTCGGTCGGGCCTCTCCAGGCGACTGCTCTGGTGTGCTCTCGGCGGTGGACTGTCGCGCTTCACTGCGCTTCACTATGCTCAGGGCTCTCACTCCTCTATTTGCTGCTCGATGCTGACGCCTTTCGACGGGCCAAGCCCCTACAGTACTCCCCCCAAAAGGGACAAAAATGCTTGCATTTTGAAAACCTGTCGTGAAAAACCGTGGATACTACAATTTTTGAATTTTGCGGATAAGAGATTGATCTCCAGGCGACTGCTCTGGTGTGCTTTCGGTGGTGGACTTTCGCGCTTCGCTACGCTCAGGGATCTCGCTCCTCTACTCGCTGCTCGATACTGCCGCCTGTCAGCGGGCCGAGCCCCTACATATGTATACATATTAATTATTAGGTCTTTAATTAGTATATATTTTTATTTACGTATATTATTTTCTATTATTATAATAAATAGATATTCAATTAAATTAATTTAATGAAATTTAAATTTTAAAAATAAAATAAATCATAAAATTTTTAATTTAATTTGACTAAATTTTATGATATTAATATTCATAGAAATAATTTAAAATTTAAAGTTAATAAAACTATGAATCTTGAAAATTTAAAATATAAATATTTATTATAAATTTTAGTCGTAATAAAGAAACTATTTCTTTTAAATAAATAATAAATTTACAATTTATTACTGTAATCAGACATATTACTTTTAGAAATATAAATAAATTAAATTATTTATTCTTGAATTAGAAATTCAATCAGTTTTAATATTTCATATTTCATAATATTAATTCTGAATAAATAATATAAAATTAAATTATAAAATGCTATAGGTAAAATTATAGCAATTTCAATATCAAAAATTAAAAAAATAATAGAAATTAAATAAAATGATATAGAAAAAGGTAAACGTTTTTTTCTAATTGGATCAAATCCACATTCAAGTGGAGATCCTTCTTCTCGAATTTTAAATAATTTTTTTGAGATAATTATATTAATTAATGGTATAAAAATTAAAATATAAAAAAATTATAAAAATTATTTAATACATAACAAAATAAAATTTATTACTTAAATATTCAAAATATTTTATGCAAATATACATTAATATATAATAATAATAAAATTCATTTTATGTGAATTAAAATAATCAAATATCCTAAACTAATAGGTAAATAAGATATTCAAGTTAAATTTATTAAAGTATGATATCATATTTGAGGATAAGTCCCTCGAATTAAAATTACTAAAAATAATATAATTAAATAATATAAATTAAATAAAATTTCACTCTCTAAATATTTCCTCCTATATATATGCAGTTTTTGATACTGTTTAAATTATTGTATTAGGTAGTATTTTTAGGATGAAAGGAATAAATTATTAAGGGAGAGGGATTTATTTGAATTTATTATTTAAATATTAATATGAATAAAAATCATATATTAAAAGTTTAATAAAATTATTTAATTAAATTATTATCATATAAATTATTAATTATTGGTCTATAGATAAAGTAAATAAAATAAATTAATGATGAAATTTGTCCAATAATAATGTAAGGAGTCTCAACAGGACAGGCTCCAATTCATGTTAAAATAATGAATACTCAAAATAATCAAAATAAATTTTTATTAATTCAATACAATGTTCATCCTTTTATATTATAAGTTATATTAAAAGGTACAATTATTAAAATTAGAATTGATAATAATAAAGCAATTACCCTACCTAGTTTATTAGGAATTGATCTTAGAATAGCATAAGCAAATAAAAAATATCATTCTGGTTAAATATGAACTGGCGTAACTATTGAATTGGCTGGAGTAAAATTTTCTGGATCTGTTAATACATATGGATTAATTAAACAAATTGAAATTAGAATTAGTAATAATATAATAAAACCTAATGAGTCTTTAATTGAATAATATGGGTTAAAAGGAATTTTAAATATATTAATATTTAATCCTATAGAATTTGTTGATCCAGTTTCATGAAGAAACGTTAAATAATAATTACTAAAAATAGTATAATAAATGGTAAAATAAAATGAAAAGAATAAAAACGATTTAAAGTAGCATTATCAACAGAAAATCCACCTCATAACCAATATACAATATATTCTCCAATATAAGGAATAGCTGATACTAAATTAGTAATAACTGTTGCTCCTCAAAATGATATTTGTCCTCAAGGTAATAAATATCCTATAAAAGCAGTTCCTATGGTAATTAACATAATAACTAACCCAATTAGTCATGCAGATTTTAAGATGAATGAATTATAATATAAGCCTCGACCTACATGAATAAATATACAAATAAAAAATATTGATGCTCCATTTATATGAATTAATCGTAATAACCATCCATAATTTACATCTTGAATAATATGAATTACTCTATTACATGCCAAATTGATATTTGCAGTATAATGTATTGATAAAAATAATCCTGTAATATTTTGAATTATTAAACATGAACCTAATACTGAACCAAAATTTCATCATATTGAAATATTCAAAGGAGTAGGTAAATTAATTAATGAATTATAAATAATATTTAATATTATAAATTTTTTAAAGATAGATTTTTCATTAATTAATTTTTCGTAAAGTAAAAGTTTTAAATAATACAATTTTTACAATTATTGTTAAACAAATTAATAAATATAAAATAGCAATTAACGTTGAAAATTTTTTATTAAATATATATTGTGACGGGGATCCCGTCGATGGCTGCTCGCCTGGACACCACCCAGTCAAGATAACATAATCTTACACTCGGTGGTGATTGCAGAACAGCAAGCGAGCAGTCAGCTGTTAGAGCCAGGAGGACAGCGCGGCACCGAGAGCAGCCTGCCGCCGAGCAGCAGCAGCACGAGGCGAGAGCGAGAGATTGGGGGAATACAGCGCGTAGTAGCGCGCGGCAGCCAAGCAGCGAGAGCGAGAGAGAGAAGAAGATACGAGGCATGCAAGCCACGAGGGGTACGCGCGCGAGTGGCGGCCGCCATGTTGGCGAGGAACGAATGCTAGCATGAGAGCGAGAAGGATGGAAATAGCGAGCGAATGAATGCGTTATAGACAGACAAGAGAGAGAGTGGAGGCAACGCGTATGCGCTGAATGATATTGGGAAAAGGTGGAGGCCTACGGCTCGATCAACAGCGTGTGTGCGAGCGGCAAACACGAATGTAAGCGTGCCGAAATGCGAAACTGTGTAAAAATGCGTAAATACGATTAGTACAGCCAGACAAGCGTGTAAACGCGTTTTGAATGTCGCGCGCATTTTTGAGTATTGTAAAAGAGGGCGTAAGCGTGCGAATGTGCTATATGGTGCGAAAGCGTGGAAATGTATGATAGGCGCGAGAGAGCGATACATCGGAAATGCGTGAGTGCGAGGGAGAGAGCGATAGACGCCGCGAACCGGCGTAGGTTGCCGAGCGCGAAGAGAGTGAGTATCCAGTACGGCTTGGACCGACAAGTATCGAGTACCATCTGAACCGAGACACATCCAGCGAGACAAAGCGAATCTTTTTCCAAGGCGACTTCCAGTGACCAGGATTATCCCCCCGTGTGCATCTTCCGATCAAATAATTAGTTTCTTTCGCGAGCGCTTCCACAGGGTACGAGGCAACGCCAGTACGCGAGGACGAGGAGCGAAAGAAGTAGAGACAGGTAGGAGCGTTCCTGAGATACCTCCCCGCTGCGAGTCCCTAACCTAGAGCCAGCTCGCGTAAAGACGGTGAGCTCGCCCGAGGACGAGCACACGTTCGCGAGTCGACACTTAATTATTTAATTTTGATAATAAATTTCGAAGTGTTATTTTAAGTAAGTCGCGTGTATTCATTTTGCGTATTTCTCTCCCTGCACCTCTCCCCCATGACCTAGAGCGTTAGGAGTTCTCAAGCCAGCAGCATAAGAGTACCAGATCGCGAGTTCGGGCGTCCAAATTAATTATTAAATACGAGCTTGCGATAAACCTGAATAGGTGTCATCACGTGGTGCTACGCCTCCCCCAGGGACGGAAAAAGTACAACGTCACGATATATATATATACATATATAAAATTCATAATTATTAAAGGTAAACGATTAATATCTAGATGAACAACAAACCACAAACTAACCGGACGACATATACGTTTATTCAGTCCAAATTTATAATACAGATCTAACCCAATTTTTTATTTTTAACAAATGATATTTTTATTTTTTAAGTAGTCTTAAACTTCTAGTGGTATTCTGGGACTTGTTTAGACATATTCTATTCAAAAAGGCTATCTTTCAAAGGATCAAACTTTCAAAATTTTAAATTTAAATATTAAGCTACTGATATGTATATATGAGTGATTGTATGTGACATCGAACGACCAAATTTTTTTCTTCCCCAAAATATGATAAATTTCTTCTACTTGATGAAATAGATCTTCTTGAATTTTTTCAGATTTTATTTGACATTAATTTTTGAGCTGCGGGTGGCCAAATTAGGATTTAAGCATTTAAATGTTATTTTAAGCATTTTTTTCATTTTTTGTAAATTTTCAAAAATTCATAGCTCCTAAGGGAAGCGGTTTTCGTTGAGAATGCATAGAATACTTTTTCTAGAAAATCTTCTATAATTTATACATGTTTTCTAGACAAATTTGAATTTTCAGAATATTATTTTTAATAATATGAAATGGCTCAAAAAAAATTCGATTGCTCAAAAATCAGTTTTTTTTACAAAACGAAAAATGGTTTAAAATTAATTTTACCTTTTTCCCGACACTTGCCTCGGAGAGATCGATAGACTCTTTTTAAAATATTAAACAAACACCGAGGGATAGAGCCTTTGAATATTGTGTCACACACATTCACACATAAATTATTATAATGTTAATATTCGAATTTGGCTTTTTAACCTGAATTCTAAGCATTTTTGAATGATCAGGTCTAGATAAAAAAGTTGTATTTTTGGAGATCTACAATATGTATATTTGACTCTTTTATGTAAAATGCTTAGAATTTGAGCTATGGCCAAAAAACCGTTTTACGAAAATCTAAAAAATGCCCGCAAATTTTTTGTATATATGGAATCGAGCCCAATTTTATACCGTCTCTTTCTTAATCTAAGTAGAACTTACAAAAAATTTGGATCAATTGGGCCTTATCTGACTGAGATAAGCTTATTACAACACACTTTAGTTAAAAATATATGTAAAATTAAGTATAAAGGGCTTCTATTTGAGTTGCACTCTTATAAATTTTTAGCCCGATTGGTAAAAAATTGGCCGATATACCTCAGCTTATTTTTTAATAAGTTATTATTTTTGCGATAATAAAACTATAAGGCATTCCCGCGTTGAGGTTGTGTCTAAAAATAAAAGAAATATAAATAATAATACAGTATTTTGAACGAATTTATCGATCTCTCGAAAGGGTAAAAAATAAAATAAGAAGGGATAAAGTAAAGTTAGGTACAGTGCACGCACTTATCTAAATACATTTATACAATAATATAATTTACAGAAATAATCAAAATAAAATTGTAATAAAATGCACAACTTTTATTGAAAATCACTACCAATACGAGGCGAGAAGCACGCATAAGCGATCTACTGATTATAGGCCTACACGCTGATACGTAGACGGCGAACTAGGTTATCACCTAGATTAATAGGAAAACAGCCGAAAATTCTGGCGTAAAACATGAGCAGAGGTGATGATCAACGAAACACTTTCGGCCTAATTAAGGGATCTGCCATGCATATTCTGGATAAGACAAACATCACTTCATCATCAATCAACCAAGTACGACCGAAGTTGCTCACAAAGTCTGTTTACAGTCGGAGGGTTCATCTTACGAGAATTCGCAGCCAGACACCCGAATAAGCAACGTGAGCTAATCAGAGATTCTTATCGAGCCGAGGAGAAACTATGAGTAATACTAATATATACTATTATACTTATACAAAGCTAATAACGCAAGTCAGCGACATCCATACGTACATATACACACACTCGGAACGCAAGGTGCTTCTTTTCTCTCTTTCTTCAAATCTCCACGTAGTAAAAGTAATCTCATATTCCGACCCTTTTACCCGGAAGACAGTGACCGTGTAAATGGTAGCTAAAAGGAGTTTTGTACTCATTTACTATTGACAGCGTTAAACATATCGACTCTAGTTCAAACCGACTTTGCATATATTTATTTTCTTTAGATTGTAAGTATTTGGGTCTATCTGAACATAACAAAATAAAAAAGCAAAATCATAGAAAATATAATAAAAATAAAATAAAACAATAGACAATATAAACAATGAAAACAATGAAAACGCTCACAATATAAATATAAATATTTTTTTGAGGAAGAGGGTGGGGCAAAGAAAAATTAGGCAAAAGCATTACTTTTGCATGTCTGGAACTGAAGGATGGTACACAGATTGGAAGGTAAGGAACTCCAAAGACAGGAAAAGCGGGCACAGAAGGAGTTTTTGATAAACTCGTAGGACCAGGATGGTATGTCCAGTGGCAACGCATCTTCTCTGACAGGTTTGAGAGCCTTGTGGAAATCAAAAGAACCCAGAAGATGAATTGATATGGTGATGACAAATAGTTTTCCGAGCAAACAAGCGGTGAAATAATCACACTGCCTAGCTGCTGTTAGCCACTGAAGTTCTCGCCTGTAAGGGGAATCCCTCCTTAAACCATAGATATATTGAATTTTAGTGTTGAGTACTCTTTGCAGTTTTAAGTCAAGTTCCATCAATACATATAATACGTGAACTGAGAATAATATAATAATATAATAATATTATAATAATAATAATAATAATAATAAGAATATATATTATATCGATCTATAATAGTTATAATATTGTATTATATATTGTGATTTTCGAGTGTTGAGTACTCTCTGCAGGTTCAAGTCAAGTTTCATCATAATGTCACATATAACCAGTGAGCAATAGTCCAATAAGGGGAACTGGACTGATAGGATAAGGTGTGAGACGAATAGTCTCGTCTCGTCCCGTATTCCATTGGCCACATGGACTTTCTTCATGTTACCTAGTTTAACGGTAAATTTTTGTGTATGTGCACGAGGCGGAGGCGTTGTCGTGGAGCAGTTAGCGATGCATGTTCGAGAAGCGTCGAGACTTCGACGAAGTTAGCTAGCTACGGAATCGAGCAGTCCGGGGAAACATTTCGAAAAATTTATAAATCCTGCCGGGACAGGGAGACTTCTTTTGAAATTGTAATTGCGAATGAGCATGCATGCGTGAGAGAGAGAGAGAGAGAGAGAGAGAGAGAGAGAGAAAGAAATATGAGAACACTGACGAGGCGATCTAGTCGAGGTGAACGCCGCGTAGCGTCACTTTCCGCTTCCAGCCCGAGACGAACGGTCGAGTCTACGTGTGCATTCCGTCATTCTAGTTTTCTTTGAGCTACTGAAATGAGAGTCGTGTGTGAGTGCACTGACGAGTGCCGGCAAGTCGCGAAAGAGCCGAATCCCGGAGAGCTGAGTGCTCGAGATCACGGAGGACAACACAACTGCGACGCCAAAAGACCTGGGGAGCGTTTGAAGTCGAAGGTGACAAGCCGACAAGAGCAGAGGGAGAAGACGATAGAGAGCAGAGGAAGAAGACGATAGAGAGAGTCAAGGAAGAAGACGAGAGAGAGCCGTGGAAGAAGACGAACTCTGAAGCTGGTGCCCAGTTGGGGGCGAGACTTTGTAAGTTATTAACAGTCCTTGTATGGGATCGGACCTCCGTGCTTGAAAGAATTGTGTGAGTAAAGGCGCATCAGTGTGTAAATGAGAGAGTGAGATTGTGTGCATGAGAGAGCCGAAATAATATACCATCGCGCGTATTTCGCATATGGCAGAGCCAAGCTCGACGGCTAGTATAGTGTCGCGCGCGTATATCTATATATTTTTACGAGCGGGTCGAGAAGATAAAGAATAAATACGCTTTTCTAACAAAAGAACTAAGGAAAGACTTTATTATAATACGTCGAGTCTTAATAGCTGTCAGTGCTAGACTGAGAACCAAAAACAATAACAACCGCCAAGTTGCTGTGGGTCGCTATGTGCGATTCAGGATGTTCAAATCGCGCCGGTCATAATAATATTGTGTGAGCGAGTGCGTTGCAACGGTGACGCGGAAAACCGAGTTCGCTCGAGCTCGTGAGGAAAAATCAAGCGTATGAACAAAGTCGAAACGAGCCCTGCTGAGAACACGACCAAGAGAGCGAGCGAGAGTGCGAGAGAGAGAGAACTAGTACGAGCTAGCGCGAGCGAGTGAGAGAGAGAACGCATATATCAATTGATGTAGTAGTTTTGCATTGAGTGAATAAAGAGCGAGTTAAGAGAATTTGTATTTATTTATTTCGCGAAGCATTTCTACACGATACATAGCTACTCGACATGTGTACAAATTTTAGCGGAATTCCCTTTGAGACTTATGTTCTACAAATAATAATGACAACCAATATAGCACGAAATGCTCCAGGAATATTGCTGGAAGGTTACTTTGGTAAGTAAAGTAGGATAAATTATGTTGCTGGAGGGTTACGTAACCAGCAGCTTTAGCGGAATTCCCTTTGAGACTTATGTTCTACAAATAATAGTAACAACCCATATAGCACCAAATGCTCCAGGAATATTGCTGGAAGGTTACTTTCGTAAGTAAAGTAGGATAAATTATGTTGCTGGAAGGTTACGTAACCTGCAGGACACAGTCAGGCAACATTGCTGGAAAGTGGAATGTCCGTTTTAATATTACACCGATTCGATCGATATTCAGTAATAAAGCTTACTAAACCTTCTCAGAACATTAATATATTAAATTTTTTCCCGGTTTTTTAGATAAAAAACATCGGTACTTTGTAATATTACCGTAACATTGCAGTAACATTGCGAAATGGTATCACAACATTGCCGCAATATTTAAAAGTTGGCTGATGCGAAACATCTGACCACTAATTACATTCTGGTAATATGGTGGTAAGGTTGCATAATCTTCGAAGAATATTGTGACGTTGTGCTTTTTCCGTCCTTGGGAAGGCGTAGCACCACGTGATGACACCTATTCAGGTTTATCGCGAGCTCGTATTTAATAATTAATTTGGACGCCCGAACTCGCGATCTGGTACTTTTATACTGCCGGCTTGAGAACTCCTAACGCTCTAGGTCATGGGGGAGAGGTGCAGGGAGAGAAATACGCAAAATGAATACACGCGACTTACTTAAAATAACACTTCGAAATTTATTATCAAAATTAAATAATTAAGTATCGACTCGCGAACGTGTGCTCGTCCTCGGGCGAGCTCACCGTCTTTACGCGGGCTGACTCTCGCGTACTGACGTTGCCTCGTACCCTGTGAATGCGCTCGCGAAAGAAACTAATTATTTGATCGGAAGATGCACACGGGGGGATAATCCTGGTCACTGGAAGTCGCCTTGGAAAAAGATTCGCTATCTCGCTGGATGTGAATATCTCGATGCTTCTCGGTCTAAGCCGTACTCGATTCTCTTCTCTCTGGATAGTCTGCGATACTGAACTCGGCGACTACGCCGGTTCGCGGCGTCTATCGCTCTCTCACTCACACTCACGCATTTCCGATGAATCGCTCTCTCGCGCCTATCAGACATTTCCACGCTTTAGCACCATATATCACATTCGCACGCTTACGCCCTCTTTTACAATACTCAAAAATGCGCACGACATTCAAAACGCGTTTACACGCTTGTCTGGCTCTACTAATCGTATTTATGCATTTTACACCGTTTCGCATTTCGGCACGCTTACATTCGTGTTTGCCGCTCGCACGCACGCTGTGGATCGAGCCGTAGCCCTCCACCTTTTCCCAATATCATTCAGCGCATACGCGTTGTCACCACTCTCTCTCTTGTCTGTCTTTAACGCATTCATTCGCTCGCTATTCCATCCTTCTCGCACTCATGCTAGAGTCCGTTTCTCGCCAATATGGCGGCCGTCGCTCGCGCGCGTACGCCTTGTGGCTTGCATGCCTCGTATCTTCTTCTCTCTCTCGCTCTCGTTGCCTCAACGCAGCGCCGTTCGTCCCTCTCTCTTGCTCTCGCCTTGGCTGCCACGCTTTGCTACGCGCTGTATTCCCCCACTCTCTCGCTCTCGCCTCGAGCTGCTGCTGCTCGGCGGCAGGCTGCTCTCGGCGCCGCGTTGTCCTGCAGGCTCTAACAGCTGACTGCTCTCTCGCTGCTCTGAAAACACCACCGAGTGTAAGATTTTCATATCTTGACTGGGTGGTGTCCAGGCAAGCAGCCATCGCCGGGATTCCCGTCACATTTGTTGATAAACTCCGTTCCGTTGTCTGTCAATAAATATTCTGGCATCTCCCACCTGAACAATATCAGTTCTTCGAAAGCTCTGGGTATAGACTTTCCGTTAGCTTGGCGTAATGGACGTATTTCCACCCAACGAGAGAATAAATCTTGGAATACTACGAGATATTTGTTCTGGCTGGAGCTTTTTGGGAACTCCATCACGTCTGCTGTCACGACGGACCATGGTTTCTCGACGATTCGTTTCCCGATCAGCCCTTGAGGAGCCTGTTGGGAAATCTTGTATGCCTGGCAAGTCTGACAGGTTTTTATGAATCGGCAGATATCATGGAATAGTCCGGGCCAGAAATACTCCCGTGTTATCCTATCGTAGGTTTTCTTATTTCCAGATGTCCTGCTGAGATTTCGGCGCGTGCTGTTGTCAATACTCTTTCTCGCAATTCCTCCGGCACTACAAGTTTCCATCCTTCGTCTGGGTGAGTGATGGGATCTAGCATTGGATCTTCCTTGTACCTGTACAGCTTTCCGTTTTCGACTCTCCACTCGGGAAATTTCGTGGGGTTTTCTTCGACTTCGTCGCGCCTTCGTAAATACCATTTGTCCTCGATCTCACCTATAGCTGAGATTTCTGGCTCCATCATTCTGGAGAGCGCGTCTGGCACTACATGCTGGGTGCCCTTACGATGTATTATGTCGAAGTACCATTGTTGAATTTCCATAGACCATCGGGCTAGTCGGCCTTTCGGATCCTTCAGCGAGCGGAGCCACTTCAGAGAGCTGTGGTCAGTGATAACCGTGAAGTGGTAACCCTCAACGTGCGGCATAGAGTACAGACGGAGAAAAAAAGTGATAATACGCGATTTAGCCATTTTTTGCCACGCGGTCAGTTTCGGCGGCCATCTTGGTAGACGCCACGTGTGAAAGAAACACGGCAAGGATTCGGGAAAAGTCGGGATGAAGATAAAATTTTTTCTTTCTTTCGCTCGAAAGAGCAAGTGCGGTGAAAATTCTAAAAAATTTTTTTTTCTTAAGCGCTATATATAGCGAGCGGTCACGAGTGGTATATGCAGCTTTCTATAAAAATTTTTTTTTTTGTCACAGCTTACAGTCCAATCGATTGACTCGTGCAGCCGGATAACCTCAACGTTGCTTAGCAAATCACGCGACTTTATTTTGACTAGTGACGGAGCATAATAATTTTTATAGACAAGCCAAATTACTACACTTTTTTTTTACACGACAGCGCTTCAACAGCGAAGAAAATTAAAAATTTACCCTGCCCGACATTCGGAAAATTTTTGCATGACCATATTTACATTATATAAATTATTTATATTTACTGTAAATCATATTTCTCGATATATTATATTTGATACCCCACCAAATTACTCTGACGGTTAACAGTTTGTACGTCGAAAATTATTTAATAACTTTCAACGACTTAAGGACAGACGTGGGAAAAATTTATTTTTTCTTTCAGGAAGATTTATACAGACAGATACTAGATCCACCGATTAGAGTCAGACAGAAAATTTTTTAGTAGTACTAGAGGTTAAAGCGAATAAATTTTTTTTTGAAGACAGTAATCACAAATCCGATTAAGTATGAATAAATCACCAGAAGACCACAAAATGTCCAACGCCGGCCATCAAGAAGTAATGACGGCACTCCGTAAAAACAGGGAAGTCAGAGCAATAATCAGAGAAATAACGAAATTGGATCGACGAGAATTGAGAGATTATTTAGAAGAAGTAAATGTGGATACTAATGGCAGTAAAGCAATACTGCAAGACAGATTACTTAGAGCGAGAATACTAACGGAAATAAATATAGCAGTACCTTGGTACGAATGGGACGGTCAGCCGATAATCCCACGACAAATACAAACGAATAACGAGGAAGTTGAAACCAATAGAAGAAATTTCACGGAATTAACGACACAGTTAAAGCCGATAATAACACCAGAGTTTATTCAACCGAGTGCGTCAACGAGTATACAATATTCCGAACATGTGAAACATTTACTGTCTGAAGCTGCGAATAAGTCATTACCCCCAGTAACAAATGGTATGTGAGCCAGCATACTTCAACTCTGCTGCACTCCTCACCAAGAAAAAAGCATATATCTGTAAGCGACTCATTCGCCAAGAATTTTCCGAAAATTGAAGCAATAGCAAGTGATACAGGAACAAAAAAGAAATCGAAAAATACTGATGAAAAATTACAGGTTAGCCCAAACTCGAGCGAGGAGTCAGAGCATGAAGATTCACTCGAGGCACAGAGAAAACAACTGGAAAAGACAATACATGAAATGCAGATTACATCGACAGAAGCGGAAACCGACAGTACTATAAGAACTAAAGTCATTCATAAATACAGACGCGACTCCCGACCGAAATCAACACCGAAGATTGGCAAATCGAAAACAGAAAAGAGAAGTAAACTACACAAAAAGTCAAGATCGCCATCTACAAGTAGCAGCTCTTCAGAAGAACCGTCCGACACTTCGTCAGACAGCAGCTCTTCAGAAGAGGACACGTCGTATAGAAACAGACATAGACGACACAGAAGGGAAAGAAGTAATAGCCGCAACCGTATCTCTGCTAAAGACCATGTCAGTCATTTACAACTAATTAAGAATCTAAAGATAGAGTATTCAGGCTCACCTACAGATGACCCGAAAGATTACAACAGAAAATTGACAGGCATTAAAGACAGTCTAGAGATACCAGGAAAAGCCATGCTAAAGCTAGTACCGTACACTTTGACAGGAAGAGCACAAATGTGGTATCAGACAGAAAAAACAGACATTCACTCATGGAAAGACTTCTTGTCAGCCTTCAAAGAATAATTCTATACATCTGCCAACACGAACGATGTAATGGCCGAACTGTTACGACGAACACAAGGCAACGGCGAAAAGATATCGACATACATTATGAATTTCAGGTATATCGCCGATGATCTACAAAAACCAATGTCAGTTAAGAAACAGTTAAGTCTACTCATCGACAGATTAAGGCCAGTCGACAGGAAAGCCCTAAAGCACAAGAAGATTAAAACATTCCATGACGTAAAAAAATACTGTAAAGAATTCGAAGACGAACTAGAACATGATGCCAGATATGCTCCACCACCACCAGCAGAAAAATCCAAGTTCCCAGCGGCAGCATGGTCGGCTACTCCAAAACCGAAGGTAGCTGCGACAGAAGAGATAGCAGAAACGAACGAAGTTGCAACGAAAGCAAAGAAGAAGAAAAATAAAAAGAAAAAGGCTGAAACAACCGAGACGACTCCTGAGCAGAAAGAAACTACGACACAGGAAGCTTGTGCGGCCGGCCAGCAAGTGAAAACCCCGCTACAACAACCGGCGCAAGTGCAGCAGAAGCCTCAGCAACCCTTTACACCAGCACTGAGCCAACAACTGAATCAAACGCAGCCACAAGTTCAAATTTCGGACCGGGCCACGTTTGCGAGACAGTAGGACATAGAGCTGCAAATTGTCCGAAAACGCAATGTTATAATTGCAGACAATTCGGTCATAGGAAGTGCCATTACCCAATAAAATTATCCGGAAAATGCCAGTGGTGTGGTCAAGTTGGAGCACAATTCAAAAACTGCAAAAACTGTGCTAAAGCAAGAGAACTTCTACAGACGTTGCAGCCGAAGACGAAGCCAGACACTGCATGTCAGGTATGCGGACAAAAAGGCACGACGCTGCGAGACTGCACAAACTGTGTTTACATCAGAAAGCTTCTGGGAAACGACTCGACCCCCGCATTCTGCAGGAATATGTCAATTTTGGGAGAGGGAGAAAGTGGCAGCAAGCCACGTGAAACAGTGCGAAGTCAGGATATAGCAGCCAAAGCTGTAAGTAACAGCCAGACCAGCTATGTAAAGACAGGCGCACAACCAGAAGAGGCAAAAGAGATAAAGAGAAATTCGAAGCCTGAAAGAAACGCTGACGCAACCCGTGAGCAAACGCTGCAGGCCGAGAAGGAAGTAAACGCGAATGTGAAAAGAGGAGACGCCATTGCAAAACAACGGCCAGAATCTGTCACAGAGATGAGGAAACAAGTGGTTAATTCAGGGGCAAACAGAGGAAATCACGTTAGAGCTAGTATCGCTAGAGACATGGAATCTAAGCCAGACGGGACGCCGGCTGCGCCAATGGAGATTAGTGACGAGGATACGAGGTTAAACGAAGAAATCCAGCTGTGCAAAAAGCGAGGCTTTAGAGTAGAGAAAGACATGAATTAAGGTCGAGGACTAGAGGACATCGTGGAATTTTCGAAAAAGAGCCTGGCAAAGGTAAAAGAGTTAGCAGAATTCAGGAAAGCTGAAAAAATCATGAGAGCTGAAGCCAACTTAAACTTGGAGCCGAAATCCACTGTGGAGCCAGACAATAACGGCGAGCAGAGGAAGTCAGCTCAGAGGTTAGCATAGACTTTAGATTTCGGAGAAACTCGAGTAACCGCCCTGGAGGGAGACAATAAGGGGGAAGAAATTCAGGAAATTTATAAAGAGGTAACTACAGATGATGAAGATAGCATGAGTGAAGAGGAAATGGTACTGATTGAGGCAAACGAATTATTAGAGCAAGAATTAGAGGAAGACCAAAGAATAAGGACGAAAGTGAGAGATTTGCTCGATGAAGAGACAGATTACATGAAGTTAAGACAAATTGAGGCAGCTGTGGACACTCTGATCAACGAAACGATGTCAGACCCTAGCACCCCTACACAATTAGAGGATGCCGTAGTCGACAGAGAATCCAAAGAAACGGAGGTGCACGCAGCCACGACCACAATAGATAATAGAGACTACATTAAAGTCAGTCTAGGCGGAAAGGAATACAGAGCCTTGTTCGATCCTGGAGCCATGATAACCATCGTAGGCCCAGAGATCGCTAGGAGGTACAAGACTCGACTTAAAGCTAGTGAAGCTCTGATACGAACGGTGACAGGAGGAACGTCGCCCGTATTAGGATTTGTACCCATCCAAATAGACTTAGACGGAATAGACAAGACGATTATGGCAAGAGCAGTAGCAGAAGTAACACATGAACTGATTTTGGGCAAAGATTTCTGCAAGACGTTCAAAATAGACACAAGTCACAAAGGCCTATGGCGAGTCAATCTGGGTGAGTGGAGAGAGTTCGACCGGCCAGAAGCTAGGTATCCGGCAATCATCATCTCAGAGAGCGCGGGTATCTCCGAGCTCAGCGACGAGGAGAGACGGTAAATCGAGGAACTGGTGGCCGAGATACTACCAAACAATCCCGGAGAGGAACAGGGGTACATGGACTTAACCGATCACCACATCGTAATGACAGATCCAACCCCCATACGCTGTAAAGCCAGAAGACGTTCACCGAAGAAGATAGAGGAAATACAAAAAGCAGCTATAGAACTTAGAAGACTAGGGGTAATCGAGAGATCCGCAAGCGCTTATTGTAGCCAGCCATTACTAGTGCCAAAGCCCGATGGGACAGAGAGATTTTGCGTCAACTATATCGAATTAAATAAAGTGACGAAAAAGGATAGCTACCCTCTGCCCCAAATGGACATGATACTAGACAGGCTACGCGCAGCCAGATACTTGAGCAAGATCGATCTCAAGCAGGCTTACTTCCAAGTCAAAATGGAGGAAAGCAGTAAGAAATACACCGCTTTTGCAGTACCTGGATACGGTTTATGGCAATTTAAGCGCATGGCTTTCGGCCTTTGCAACGCGCCCAGTACGCTGCAGAGAATGGTTGACATTTTGTTTAGCCCTGAGGACTCCCCAAATGTGTTCGGATACCTAGACGACATCGTCATAGCTACCGACACGTTCGAGGAACACAAACATAGAGTCAGACACGTGTTAACCAAATTGACGTCAGCCGGACTCACGATTAACCCGAAGAAATATGAATTCTGTGTTAGCGAGATAAAGTACCTGGGATTCATTCTGGATCGACACGGCTTACGAACCGATCCCGCAAAAATAGAGCCAGTGATGAACTGCTCAACTCCAAAGGACTGGACAGGCTTACGACGAGTCCTGGGCATGTTTGGGTGGTACTCTAGGTTCTTGGAAAACGAGTCGGAGATAAAGATCCCTCTAGTCAGAATCCTTAAAGACCAGAAAAACTGGAATTGGGGACCGGAGCAAGACGAAGCGTTCAACAAGTTGAAGCAGGCGTTGACCAACGCTCCTGTCCTAGCTAGACCGGATTTTACGAAACCTTTCACGATCCAGTACGATGCAAGTAATTTCGCTATTGGTGCAGTGCTCACGCAAGAATTTGACGACGGAGAACACCCGATCGTCTACGTCAGCCGAGTATTGTCAGCACCAGAGATAAATTACACCACCACCGAAAAGGAGTGCTTGGCATTAGTTTGGTCTATCGACAAACTCAGGCCGTACCTCGAGGGTTATCACTTCACGGTTATCACTGACCACAGCTCTCTGAAGTGGCTCCGCTCGCTGAAGGATCCGAAAGGCCGACTAGCCCGATGGTCTATGGAAATTCAACAATGGTACTTCGACATAATACATCGTAAGGGCACCCAGCATGTAGTGCCAGACGCGCTCTCCAGAATGATGGAGCCAGAAATCTCAGCTATAGGTGAGATCGAGGACAAATGGTATTTACGAAGACGCGACGAAGTCGAAGAAAACCCCACGAAATTTCCCGAGTGGAGAGTCGAAAACGGAAAGCTGTACAGGTACAAGGAAGATCCAATGTTAGATCCCATCACTCACCCGGACGAAGGATGGAAACTTGTAGTACCAGAGGAATTGCGGGAAAGAGTATTGACCACAGCGCATGCCGAAATCTCAGCAGGACACCTAGGAATTGAGAAAACGTACGATAGGATAGCACGGGAGTATTTCTGGCCCGGACTATTCCATGATGTCTGCCGATTCATAAAAACCTGTCAGACTTGCCAGGCATACAAGATTTCCCAACAGGCTCCTCAAGGCCTGATCGGCAAACGAATCGTCGAGAAACCATGGTCCATCGTGGCAGCAGACGTGATGGAGTTCCCAAAAAGCTCCAGCCAGAACAAATATCTCGTAGTATTCCAAGATTTATTCTCTCGTTGGGTGGAAATACATCCATTACGCCAGGCTAACGGGAAATCTATAGCCAGAGCCTTCGAAGAACTGATATTGTTCAGGTGGGAGACGCCAGAATATTTATTGACAGACAACGGAACGGAGTTTATCAACAAACATCTGGCAGAAACTCTAGAGCAATACGGCGTGAAACAGGTGCCCACACCACCTTACCATCCGCAAGCAAATCCGGTAGAGAGAAGCAATCGCACTTTGAAAACAATGATTTCCGCATTCGCGAAAAATCACAGTGATTGGGATTGCACGAGTTACGACATGCGATAAATACAGCTCAGCAAGGGACGCTAAAAACATCGCCAGCTTTCTTGAATTACGGCAGACACCCTACCCCGGTGAAAAGCTTACGTGTGGAATGGGAGGGGGTAAGTTTGGAAAGACAGACAGAAGAGACTAGACGCACTACGAGACTTGGTAGCGAAATACATAGACGATGAACGAACGAGACAAGGTAAGCGATATAACAAAGGCCGTGGAGTCGTAGAATTCCAAGTGGGGGACTTAGTGATGAGAAAATCTCACCCCTTGTCCAAAGGAACTGAGAAATTCTCAGCCAAGTAAGCCCCCAAGTATGACGGTCCGTCTAAAGTCACCAAGAAAAGATCGCCAGTTGTGTACATACTAGAGCCAGTCGAAGGGAAGAGTAGGAAAGTCGCTAAGGTCCACGTAAGCGATCTCAAGCGATACGTATCCCCTAGAAACAATCCTACTAACAAACCTTCTTCCCAACCTGTAGTAGTGTCCAACAGTAGTGCATGTGGTTACATTGCGACGCTCCCAAAGTCTGCAGTAAGCAACCAGGTGGCGGGTGTGCCCCGTCAATCCACTATGAAACATATTTCTAATTCATTGAAAATTTCAGACATGAGTTCAAACGACAGTCAGAAGCTACAGCCAAATGAATTGGGTAGACGAGGAACCGGAGGTGGTCAACGACCTGGTAGAGGCCACTCCCTTCGAGTTGGAGCCCGTAGAGAGCAGGAAGCTCGAGCAGCAACACCCTGTCCTGAACAGGCCACCTCGCCCGGAATCTCTCACCTGAAAATTTCTTTTTTTTTCTCTCTCTTGTGTTTTCTCACTTTCCCGTACTTGTCCTTTTCTGTACTGCTGGGTATGTCCATGCGAGCACTATTCGCCTTCTAAAACCTCTTCATAGTATTATGAAAGGTTTGGGAGGGGGAATGTGACGGGGATCCCGTTGATGGCTGCTCGCCTGGACACCACCCAGTCAAGATATGAAAATCTTACACTCGGTGGTGTTTTCAGAGCAGCGAGAGAGCAGTCAGCTGTTAGAGCCTGCAGGACAACGTGGCGCCGAGAGCAGCCTGCTGCCGAGCAGCAGCAGCACGAGGCGAGAGCGAGAGAGTGGGGGAATACAGCGCGTAGTAGAGCGCGACAGCCAAGGCAAGAGCAAGAGAGAGGGACGAACGGCGCAGCGTTGAGGCAACGAGAGCGAGAGAGACAGGAAGATACGAGGCATGCGAGCCACGAGGCGTACGCGCGCGAGCGACGACCGCCATGTTGGCGAGAAACGGACTGTAGCATGAGTGCAAGAAGGATGGAATAGCGAGCGAATGAATGCGTTAAAGACAGACAAGAGAGAGAGAGTGGAGGCAACGCGTATGCGCTGAATGATATTGGGAAAAGGTGGAGGGCTACGGCTCAATCCACAGCGTGCGGGCGAGCGCCAAACACGAATGTAAGCGTGCCGAAATGCGAAATGGTGTAAAATGCGTAGATCGATTAGTAGAGCCAGACAAGCGTGTAAACGCGTTTTGAATGTCGCGCGCATTTTTGAGTATTGTAAAAGAGGGCGTAAGCGTGCGAATGTGATATATGATGCGAAAGCGTGGAAATGTGTGATAGGCGCGAGAGAGCGATTCATCGGAAATGCGTGAGTGCGATAGACGTCGCGAACCGGCGTAGTTGCCGAGCGCGAATAGAGTCAGTATCGCAGAGTATCCAGCGAGAAGAGAATCGAGTACGGCTTAGACCGAGAAGCATCGAGATATTCACATCCAGCGAGATAGCGAATCTTTTTCCAAGGCGACTTCCAGTGACCAGGGTTATCCCCCAGTGTGCATCTTACAATCGAATAATTAGTTTCTTTCGCGAGCGCTTCCACAGGGCACGAGGCAAGGCCAGTACGTGAGGACGAGGAGCTAAAGAAATAGAGACAGGTAGGAGCGTTCCTAAGATACCTCCCCGCCGCGAGTCCCTAACTTAGAGCCAGCCCGCGTAAAGACGGTGAGCTCGCCCGAGGACGAGCACACGTCCGCGGTCGACACTAAATTATTTAATTTTGATAATAAATTTTGAAGTATTATTTTAAATAAGTCGCGTTTGTTCATTTTGCGTACTTCACTCCCTGCACCTCTCCCCCATGACCTAGAGCGTAAGGAGTTCTCAAGCCGGCAGCATAAGAGTACCAGATCGCGAGTTCTTGCGTCCAAATATTTAATAAAATACGAGCTCGCGGTAAACCTGAACAGGTGTTATTACGTGGTGCTACGCCTCCCCAAGGACGGAAAAAGCACAACGTCACAATATGAATTAATATATTGTGAAAATTATTTTTCGGGTTTCATACAAAAATTTCTTGCATAGGAAATATTCCAGTAATATTCATATTCTTCGAAGATTATGCAACCATACCACAATATTACTACAATGTAATCAGTGGTCACATGTTTCACATCGGCCAACTTTTAAATATTCCAGCAATGTTGTGGTACGATTTCGCAATGTTACTGCAATGTTACTGTAATATTACAAAGTAGCGATGTTTTTTACCTAAAAAACCGAAAAAAAATTTAATATATTTATGTTCTGGAAAGGTTGAGTAAGCTTACTACAATATTACTGTAGTATTACTTTCCACGGGTCAGAATGGAATATCGATCGAATCGGTGTAATATTAAAATGGACATTCCACTTCACAGCAATGTTGCTTGACTGTGTCCTGCTGGTTATGTAACCTTCTAGCAACATAATTTATCCTACTTTACTTACCAAGTAACCTTCCAGCAATATCACTAGAGCATTATGTGCTAAATGGAAAGTTAGTAAAATAATAGTAATGTAGTAGTACAAAATAATAGAAGCGCGAACACACAGCACGAGCGTACGCTTATGTAACACCATTTGCAGAATAAATTTACGAGCAAGTGCGCTCTGCTTGCTGGCCCCTAGAGCAACGCGAGAGATTTATTTACGCATCCCTCTCTACGCTGACATGTTCTGCACCCAATACCTAGCACCCCCAGATCTCCCTAGCTCACCGAGGAGAACCTGAGCAGCCGAGCGAAGCCAGGAGGCCGGGTAAGGTTTTTGTGCCCAAAGCCCCTTTTGCGTTGCAGGCCGCGAAGCTAGGAGCGACTACAAAGGCTAGCAAGGAGCCGCGGCACACAATTATCAGCATAATGGACAACGAAACTATCGACGTCCGTCATAAAATAACCAAAATCAACAAGGCTATTGTATAGACAATCAGAATTATAGAGGAAATTACCAAAGAGGTTATCAGAATAACCAAAATACAAATTGGAGGAATAATAACAACGGGCAACAAAAACAATTATTTAACCGGCAAAATGGTCAGTTTAAAAATTACTAATAATAGACCTGACTAACGAGAAAACTGGAGAGCCCAATCAAACAATCAAAACCAAGGTAGCAATAATTGAAACTACCATGCGGCTCGTTAAGATCCCCAGGTAACGAGCCAAAATCAGAATCGGCAAATACCAGAGGAATCAGCAAGGTTACTAGCAAAATTATCGCAACAATCAGTGGAGACAGAATTACCAAAATCCAAATCAACAGCAGAATCGCCAACAGAACAACGATCAACAGCAGTATCAACAGCAAATGCAACAAATGTACCAAAACAAACAGAAAGTGCAACAAGAATCGCAACAACAGCCAGCTGCAGTAATGAAGATACAGGTAGAAAATCCATCCCATGAGTATGTTCAGCCAACTATAAAAATCCTGAAAAACATGACTGAGAGAATGATGAGCCAATGGTAGTTAGATTAAGAATACCCGAAAGAACTACTAGACCACGGCTTGAAATTATGATTGACAATGGAGCAACAGTAAATATAATGCATTACATGATGATCTACCATTCAACACTGAAGATAATACAGAATTAGGAGGCATCATCATGCAAACAGTGCCTACCTTTGGATCAGCATATCTACTAATCAGAAATACACAAGTGAAATTTCAAATTGTATATGATGTTTTCATATTCAAGCAGACGGAATGCTTAGTAGAAATTACCTCAAGAAAGAAAGAGCAGTACTTTCATATTACAAGAATGCATTAATGGTAAATAGTTATGTCATGCACCCAATACCATTTAAAGGGCATGAAGAAGAACATTTACCTAAAAATCAAAAGAAAAAAAAAGTCGATAGTTTATTAAAAGTAGAAGACATAAAAAACGGCATTACAGAAATAAGTGAAGAAAAAACTGCACCAGATATTTTTACAGTAAAGTGCACCATACCAGCAAGATCCCGATAAATAATGCAAATAAATCTGATTTAAACTGATTTAAAAAAAGGTAATATCCCGCGTATTGACACTGGAAACCAAGATGTATACATGGGTGAAGGAATATATATTAATAATAATAACAGGTGAAAAATTTTGGCAATAAACACGAGCCGAGAGAATGTAACAATTGAAGTAAATTCAGAAGAATTAATACCGTTTGATACGGAACCAAACTTCTTAGAGAAAACTGACAGTGATTTTGAGGCAAAGTAGTTTCTAATAATCCTGAAAGAATGGAAAAAGTCAAAGCTGCCATTAGAAGAGATCATCTCAACATCGAAGAAAAAGACATAGTTGATCGCATTACTGACGATTATCTATCTGTTGCCCGGAGATAAGCTACCGTACACAGACATGATAGAATACAATACACATCTAGAAAACAATGTGCCCATTAACACAAAACAATATAGACACCCACCTAAATACGAAGAAATAGTGAGGGAAAGTGTGCAAAAGAAATTGAGAGACAGAATAATACCTGATTCACCATACACTTCTCCCATCTGTATTATACCAAAAAAGCCAGACAGTCAAGGCAATCCAAGATGGAGAATGGTGATAGATTTCAGAGAATTAAACAAAAAGACTATAAGGGATGCGTACCCGCTAACCAATATAGCAGATATAATGGATCAGCTAGGAGGAGCGGTCTATTTTTCTAGATTTGATCTGGCGGCAGGGTCCAGAAAAACAAGCTTACCAAGCAAAAACCAAGTAATTATGAAGACAATGCTTCAAGCAGTTCAGATGAAGAACCAGACAATGAAGCAAGAAAGGTTTATTTCTCCGTAAATGATGAAGAAACCCGCGATTAATTAATTGACTATTCAAAAATGGCGACATGCATGGTTTACCATCATCTATCATGGGAAGGAGATATAAAAGTCCCAAACAAATACATAAGAGAAACCATATTCCATGATCAAGAAAACATCGACAAGATAATAAAAAAAGTATTCAGAAAATTTAAATACGCCAAACCACAATGGCAAAGACAAGAGGAACAACGCAAACAAAAGGCTAATGATGAAAATAGCCAAGAAGAAAAATCAGACAGCGAAAATTGGGGAGATGAAAACATGAAAAACAATTGGAAAGAACCAAACTCAACACCCATCGGGGAATAAAAAGAAGATTGGGATAAAGAGATAGAGGAAAAAGAAAATAAGAAAGAACCCAGACGAACTAAAAGAAAATTGGACCGTCGAACATGCAGCAGATATATTAAAAGAAACCAACGTCAATGAATAACAACAATACCTTACCAACATATCATATATATATACACACACACATATAAACATACACAAACATTACTCACACACATATTATTTCAGTAACTAACTATGCAAACCCATGGCTTAAATAACCCGCTATGCATGAAGCGAAAAAATTTCGATTATACATGACTCCCTTTAACACCACATATTTCTATTTATTCTGTTACAGATGGATCGTGGAGGCGTCCAAGTAATGCACATAAGGAGACACAACACCGACGAATGCAAGTTCAGAATCACATACGAACCCCATACGGCGGTATCAGAATTATTGACATACCTGAAAACATTTGGCCCACTGGCGGAAATACAGGACATCAAACTGCATAATTATGTAGAAAGGACGAGAGGCAGAATCGATGTGCAATATGAAAAAAGTGTTGCAGCGAAACTGATTTTCTACACTCTGATACCATTAGAGAAGTGTGATGCAAAGACTCACCCCCACATGTGCTTCATAAATTTCCGTATGGAACAAGACGCGGAAAACGCACGACAGCAATGCAGCAAAAAATTCTTGGCCATTTACCAGGCCAAACATGACAGACGAGTACACATCCTATGCGCCAAGTTTATTGCAAGGACACATTGGGAACTACATCTGGAGGAATGCAAGATACAAGAAAAATGAATTAAAAATTTGTAATGCATATTAGGCTCGACATGCATAACACAACTTTTACTTTTTATTTGAAATTTTTATATTACTACATATTAACAATTTTTTTTCTTCCACTTTTCTCGTTATATTTTCCCTTTGCATAAATCAAAATTTTAATTCCTTGAGAATAAACAAACATATTCTATAACCTTAAATAGACAAAATTCATTGCGTTGACCCAAGCGTTCCCTAATATTAAGTAACTAATACAATGATAATATATCTATAATAAAACACTAATATTAGATCAAGGGCACAAAACAAATCAGAAGGCTAAAAATCCAAAACCAACACAATGGGAATTCTTCAATTAACCTACCCCTACCCACCCTGTATTCGACACCATCGTTTGCCGGGACGGCAAACCTTCCAAGGGGGGGGGGGAAGATGTTATATGCCGCTGCCGAACTACAAAATTGGCAACGTCGCATAACGCATATTGCAAAGGCGTAGAAATATGCGCCAAGTTGTCGCCAATTAGATTTCAGAGAATTGGCTTCCCTCGAAACGCTGAAGAAGCGCTTTGCCCTCCCATGCGCCGCCGGAATTCACCTAAAGTCCATGATTGCAAGAGACAGTGACGCGCTCTCTTCCATGCATAATTCCGCGCCCTCCGGCAGAGCATCTTGAGCCACCGAGCCGAGTGCACGTTTCTAGAGTCTAGTAAAGTTTAGCTTTTTCCATCCATTTTGTTATAGATGCCTGCGTGGCTTTGCATTTCATAACTTGAAGTTTTTGAATAAAGTGCTAGAGTACTATTTAAGAATAATTAGTATTGTTTTCTTCGCCTGGCTACTCGCTATTATCCCTGGACAGCGCCGCCACATTCTGCGATCATTTTTGCATTATTATTGAAATCTACTGTCTAGCCCAGCTGCCCAGGTCAACTGAATTCAAGGTAACGATTTACGTAAATTTATATAAACATATATCTTTGTGCATGGTTTAATTTGATCACCGCCCCGTTGTGAATGTCGAACGCATTACCATTTCCCGATCGCGCAGAATTTTGAATCGCGGTTAAATACGTTAAGGATTTCTCGTGTTGCGCGCTCCCCCGATTTTAATATTTAGCGTCGAGGTTTTGCGTAGGAACGTAACATAAAGGAATGCAATACATTTAACAAATAAGTTATAATAGTTAATATCTACTAAATATATTATGAATTTATAGCTTTTAAGGTAGGATGTACTCAAAGCGTTTCAGCTGCTAACGTAGAATTTATTTATGAACAGCAATATATACAATAGCATGACCTAATCAGGCATGGCAAAAAATTACATTCCGTTATGATCTGTTCGATGTATATCAAGGGGCGCGGTAGCGCCACGATGGCAAGTATAAGGTACGTCAGTACGTACGCCGCTGTCGGGGACTAACCACACCCTATTATACATCTCATAGGCATTGTTCGAAATTCGACTTACGGTTTTCTCCAGTCTGACAGCTTTGTTTGTCACATGGGTCTACTCAAACGAAAGCTTACGACAAAACTAACAAAATCACATCAGGGTCACATTTTCTAAAATTGCTTCTATCAATAGATATTGTAAAGTGAATAAGTATGTGAATAAAAGTGAACTATATTCCTTTGGCTTTATCCCTCGGTGTTTTTCAATAATTGTTTAATGAATCTGTCGATCTCTCCGAGGCAAAGTGAGTAGGAAAAAGGAGAAAAATAAATTTACACCATTTTTTCCTTGTTCAACGTTTCGGTGAACATTGTCACCCTCTTCAGGAAACTGTCGATTTCATTTATTATTGTAAATGAGTTCATAAATTTTAAATAATAACAAAATGAACAAAAATGTTTTCCTTACAAGTAGAGGCACGTAACGACGAATACTAGATGTTATATTCTTCCCCCACTGTTAGAAAACCTCGTATCGGATTTTTCATTCTACATGTATTTACTACTATTCTTAACCAATTTTTGAAGAATTCAAACTTCATCTTGTAATCATTGTAAACACAATTTTTGGTTATTTGTATTTGTATGTATGTTTCACAAAAGTATGTTATTATTATCGAATGGTTACAAGATGTTCAATAAAAATAATTATTATTCTGTATTACAAAAATGTTATAAAATAAATTTCTATGATTAAAGTTCGGAAATCAATCAAGCTAAAAAATATTAAATTAACATTTATGTTTATATTTTAGTTTTATATCCATACTCAATAAAAAAAATAGAACTACAATTTTTATTTGAGGTTATCGTTCTCACAGTTTAACATAATATTATATTATACATAAATATTATATATAAACATATATTATACGTATATTAAAAATTTTATGAGATTGTTGATTACACTGACATTTAGTAGTTCATCGATTATCTATGATAGGACGGGACGGCAAGTTTTTCCATAAAAAAAATTGCGTTCTACATGCTAGAATTTGTTACTGTTTTTTTTAAATGTGGGATCGATTTTTTGTATGAATTAAATCTTATATTTAATTGCAAATGGTCGTCTTGGACATAGATTTTTCATGAAATAAGGATAGCAATTTACTGAATTACTAAGTAGAGTAGATTGTACATCCGCTCGTTGCTTCCATAAATAATCGAAAAAGTTTTCATAATGCGAAACAATCCTGTAATATATTATGGGCACATTTTTCGTGTGATAATGTCATGTAAGAACATCATTCCTATATGTACACTCGGATACTATTGAACTTTGAATAATATCGAATTAGTGCTATGCTTTGCGCATGTTTGTGACCGGTCACGGAACGCTCTATTTACCGGAAGTACGGTGACCTAACCTCCCACACTAAATACGGCGTAAGAGTGATCAGTCATTCAACGTCAGCTGGAATGCGCAGGACGTGGCGGCAATCGCAGTTATTCCCACAATTCTACCGACAGTATCTTTTCACAGGCTATCCACCTTTTCACATGTCACAATTTGGTCGAGTGTTTATAATGATGAATACATATATATTTATAATCCTTCTCCGATTTAAACAATTATTTATTTATATCAACTCAATTGCTTCTTATAACAAAAACTTGCCAATTTCTTTATTGATATCATAACTTTCTTTTGCTATATTAAAATTGAAATTTATGTAAAATCGAAGGTATAGAGAAGAAACACTAAAGAAATGGTAGTCTGTCCAACAGATCCTTGAAGCAAAGATGTTTAGGCATTCATATTGATATAGATAGATGAAAATTTCAAGTTATTCAGCTTCATGTATAAGCATCATGTTCTTTCAGTGTCTGTGATTCACTCATTTACGAGGTAAAAGAAGACACATATATTAACATAATTATTTGTTGAACTAATTAGAAATACCTTTTTAATCATTGCATTATAATCACATTTCTTATCAACCTTTACTAAGGGAAAAGTAATAAACGTACACAATAAACCTGCTAGAATATTATTTACATTATTATTGAAAGTTTGACTTTAATTTACATAATGAAAATAGACTTTTAGAATAAGCACTCTGAATTTTCACCACATAAGGGATATCGAGAGTTTAAAAATTAACTTTGATTAATATAATGAAATAACTGTATAGATAGAGAAAACACTTAGAATTTTTGTGGCATTGAGATATCAAAAGTTGCAAAATTAATCTTCAAGTTTTACATGAAGAAACGACCTTATACTTGCCAGCCTTTTACCTTGAAAAGGTATTTTTTTGGGGGGGGGGGAGATTTCACTACTTTTAAAAAGTATGTAATACCTAAATTACAAAGAATAGTTAACATCAACTGAATAAGTCATAAATTTAAAAATTAATGTGTATATGCTCACTGAAGATGGCCGCGGCAGTGGTACTAGTATTTGTCACTAGCGCCCTAGTACTAAAAGTGTGCGCGCGTGCTCAGTCTGTGGCATCGGTAAGTCGCTCTGTAGTCCTGGGGTTATCGACGTTACGTCTGCTATACCGTCAGTGTTTAACCTCTCGCGTGATTAACTTTGTCGCTGCTAAAGTATTTTAAAATTGTTGCTACGGGATCGAAACTCGTACTCAGGAGCAACTATGGATGGTCAGCTACTCCGAGGAGTGATTTCTTTTGGGACTTGTACACTGTGGTGATGGGAAACTTGTGCTTTCCCTTGGTCGATCATTGCTGTTTGAAGTCAGATAAGTTATTTTTTTTTATTTAAATTATTGCGACTTTTTGTTGATTTAAAGCACCGGTGCTTTGTTAAAAGAATTTTGTCTTTTTGTTTTCAGGTCACTGGGTCAATGCTGCTTCGAAATTTGTGTGTTACGTCTTAAGAAGATTTTGACGTCTCCCCTGGAATGGCATGCCGAAGCTAGTGCACAAGTTTTCGCTAAAGTTTTTTGTAGTGAGAAGTACAACAGTGGTGTAGAGTGTTTTAATAAACATATTTAATTAATTTACATGACTTGACCAGTGCTTTTGACTTTTTGTAGTTTTTAAATTATGTATATGTGTGAATAAGTGTAAATCACTATGGTGTTTTTCCATAATTATTGTGTGAATTTGTGGATCTCAAGTGTGATTTGTCGAGAACAAGCAAAAAATGGTATAGTTATTTTCACTTTTTTTCCTACACATAATAATTTAATAATAATTCACATGATAATATAATTCACATAATATATATGATAATTCACATAATAATTTAATTTATGTTAAAGTGTTTTGTGTTGTTTGGCTCTGTTTCCCTGGATTTGAATGGACTTATTGGTGCATGTTTATGTCAGACCTATCTGATTGAGTTCGTCTTTTGGAACAAAGGCCGTCTCTTTCAGATTGCTCTTCCTGGGTTCGACTAAGTTTTGATGTGTAAATAGTGGGTCTCAATAATTGTGCACATTGAATTTAGTTTGTATGTTGGCTTAATTATTTGTTTTATTGATTATGGAATTGATAATGACTTTTGCCGACCAAGTTTTGTTTATGCATGAATAGAGGAATACTTATGAACTCAATGCTTCGTGCAAGTGCGTTGCTTTAATTTTTTTAAATTATAGTTTGAAAGTTTTATTTGTGGGTCCAATATGGGATATTAATAATGCTTTTGGGGTGCCTGTCTATTAAGTTAACTATTTGCTTGTTTTGTTATTTGACAGACTCCTCTGCTAAACTACTCTGTGGTACGTTAAACTATTTATATTGAGTTTGGGGTATGTGAAAAAGGCGTTGGAAGTGCAAACTGTGAATCTTTCAACGTCTTTTATCTTGGTACACTGTGTTGAATTACGTTCAATGTTTTTTATTATTATTTACACTCTGTATTATAGCTGATAACCTAATTTACTTTCATCGTTAAATATTTATTCATCACAGCCATAAAATTTATATATACTGAATTTACTGCTAAACCATAATATCAAAGAAAGTATAAAATATATACATAATATCAACTTCCATTTGGTCCCATTAAAAATGGAATAAATATCTGCAAAAAATACATGTTTACAAAGACTAGAGCTTATATATAATAACTACTGTATTAATGTACTAAAAAATGTATGTAAAATATCCATAGATTTTAATCACTACTATAATAATGACTACATATAGAAATGAGAGCGAAGAATATAATTGAAATAAGTAAGCTACATTTTGAATATTTCGGTCTTCGCCTGATTTAAAATCTGTTATAGCTATAAAAGCTTGTTTTAACATGGTAAAACAATACAATTGAGTTATACAATTTAGACCCTAAAGCCATGAAATCGATGGAGTAAGTATATAATATACACATGCTGATTATTGTATAAAACATTACTGTTGCATCAAGCAAGAATATTCTCTATTATATGAACTGAATAATCTCTAAAATCCAACAAAACACTTTCACTAGCTATTCATAAGAATCCCTTTCGACGAACAGCCTGAGAGTCTACCTCCCAGGAGACGATAGGAAAAGTTATGAACTATTCATATACACTTAAGCAACTTAGAAACTTTCATGCATGAGCGATGCATATTCTTGACACTTCACTAGCTTCTCACAATAGAAAATAATTTTTTCCTTATATAAACTGAATATTCTCTGAACTAAGAAAATAAAACACTTTTACTATCTATTCATAAGAATTCTTTTCGACGTACAGCCTCAGAGTCTATCTCCCAGGAAACTATAGGAAAAGTTAACATAAGCACTTCCACAATTGTAGAAACTTTCTTGCGTGGAAGATTGAATATAATCGTAACACTCAACCAACTTGTCACATCACAAGAAAATTATATAAACAGGAAATTGTGTATAAATTTTCTTTGATTCTTGAACGATGAAAATACAACATTTTTACTAGCTTCTCATCAGGATACCTTTCGACATACAGCCTGAGAGTCTACCTCCCAGGAGACGATAGGAAAAGTTATGAATTATTCATATACACTTAAACAACTTAGAAACTTTCATGCATGAGCGATGCATATTCTTGACACTTCACTAGCTTCTCACAATACAAGACAATTTTTTCCTTATACTGAATATTCTCTATGTTGAAACTTTCTTTGATTCTTGAACCAAGAAAATAAAACACACTAGCTATTTGTAAGGATCCCTTTCGACGTATAGTTTGAGAGTCTATCTCCCAGGAGACGATAGGAAAATTTAATAATTGTTCATAAGCACTTCCACAATTGTAGAAACTTTCTTGCGTGGAAGATTGAATATAATAATAATAAACTTACACTTCTGCTAGACAGGTATAAACTAAAGAAAATATACTTTTTTCACAATGCTGCAGATCTCAATATCAGACCTTCTTCAATAAAAATTCTCTTGTCACAATTACTTCTTTTATATATAAACTGACAGCTTCATAACCTCATAATCTGAAAAATAACAGAGAATATTTAAACAAAGAATCAGTTCACAAATTCTTTATTTATATTGAATACCTATAAAAAATAAAACTAAATACTTATCTAATTATATAAACTATTAGTTGATGATTGCTTTTTATTGCATAGAAAATCGACTTTGCTAAACACTTTTGCAACTTTTGCAACATACAATTGAAGGAGGCTGAATCCCTACTAGCAAAACCTGAAGAATTTAGCTGAATTCATAAATTTAAGGCCAGGTCCAATGTAGAAGAGACACGCTCGGACCTGGCCAAGCAAAGAACACAAGAAGTGTTTCACGGAGAAGATGCTCCAGAAGGAGAGAATCCTCCACAAGGAGTGAATCCACAGAATTAATGTATAATTCTTAAAAAATATACAGTATAAAATCTAAAAACTTGTGTATATTATTTATACTTACAAGATACTTGCGCTTATGACAGCTATTCTTCTAGAAGTCCAAAGAACTTGATAATTTGTAATGACCAGATGGACTGCAAATTTTGTAGAAACTTTCTTCGATACTTCAGCGATGAAAATACAACACTTTCACTAGCTTGTCACACGGATTCCTTTCAATATACTTATACAGCCTGAGAGTTGTAACCTCTCACGAAACAACAGAAAAAATGTAATAATATTGAATAGCTATGTCAACAACCGTAGAAACTTTCGTAGACACATTCTTAACACTACACTAACTTGTCACATCACAAGAAAATTCTTTTCTATAATCTCTTATGTATTTCCTATAATATGGTAGTCGTATGCCTTCCAACCTGAAAAATAAAAGAGAACATTTTAACAAAGAATCAGTTCAAAAAATCTTTCATTACATTGTATGTTTATAAAAAACTAAAAACTAAATACTTATCTAATTTTAGCTTATTAGTCATGTTTGTGAGACGTCTTAATTATATCTGACAGTTTTAAAATCTGACATTTTTCTTCAAACACACTTTTGCATATTTGCAGATTTTTTTGAAAATAATATCACTTCACTAGATTATTATTGTATCATCATAATCGTATATTTATTACGAAAGAAAGAAAGAAAGTACTTATTTATTTATATATTATTAACACTGCATGTGTTATTGTATTGTAAAATAATATAGATACGTCTGCTCGTCTCGTCTGCACACATATATAAACTGTACATACACACATATATACATAACATACAATAGTATACGTAGACTGACGTCACGATGACGTACTTCCGCGGAGAACAATTTCTCCGGGAGAAGAATTTTCGTATAAGAGAATTCGTGATCCCGAACGTTCACTTCGCAATAACTTTTGATAGAAGCAATTTCACAAAATATGACCCCGATGTCATTTTGTTAGTTTTGTCGCAAGCTTTCATCTGGGTGCTCATATGCAACAAACAAAGCTGTTAATGCGAAGATAACTGTATGTCGAGTTTTCAACAGGGCTAATTTAAAGTATATATAGGGTCTGGCTTGTGCCCGACGGCGGCGTACGTACTGACGTACCTTATACTTGCCATCGTGGCGCTACCGCGCCCCTTGATTAATAGTATATAATTAGATAAGTATTGAGTTTTATTTTGATATATAGCAGTGCAAAATAAATAAACTTTTTGTAAACCGATTCTTTGTTGAAATGTTTTTATTTATTTTTCCGACGATATTTTCTATTTCGATTGCGGGAGGTTATGCACACTACTGTCAGGTTATATAGGAAAAAGGAATTTCTGTGACAAACAAGTAAAGTGAAAAAAGTATTTTTATTCAACAAAAATTTATGATTAAGAAAAACAATTGGTTTAGAGTGAGCGAAAGTTTTTAAATGTATCCATTTAATAATGGGTCACTAAATATCTCAACTTTGACAACTTTTATGAAATGTAATTAAATTTTATGTTTAAGAACTGTTTCAGTGAACTAATAATAAATGTTCAAGAACATTTATTATGGTTAAATATTATAAAGTTACAAAATCGCAAAAACAATTACAAATATTACAATGGCACGTGTTCATGCTATCTACGCCACTAGGTTTGATACTTAATTAGTAAGGTAACGTAATCGGTTCAATTAATCACAGGGATTCCATCACAATTTTAAGCATTATTTATCGCACTGCTTTTGCAATAATCCAAGATTAAATCTTTCAAAATTTAAATACTCAAAGCTGGTCCAACTGATAAACCAGAAATTTGATATGGAACCTCTGTGACTCAATTACTTAATAAAAAATTAGCGCGTCACTCTCTCTCCCATGCATAATTGCGCGCCCTCCGGCAGAGCGTCTTGAACCACCGAGCTGATCAAACGTGTGTTCAATAGTTTAAAATAATCTTCCAATCTTCTCATAAAGGCCCGAGTGGCATTTTCAATTGTATTATCGTTTTAACGAATAGTTGCAAATAAAGTGATTATATTCAATAAAACATTCGGTTAATTCAATAGTGCATTATTTTCGGTTATCTCTCGTGAGCTGCCTGATTGCATTTTGATTGCTTCCCAAATAGTTTGCTGTTGCCGTGCTATTGGGTTGGAAATTTCAAGGAGACGACATCGTTTAATTAAAGTCGAAGGACTCTGCACATACTATATTTTTTCATACAGTTAAAGACAAAGTTCGGACATTCCAATATTTTCAAATAAACCGATCAGCGTCTACAGAGCCATTGAGGTAATCATTGATATTAAATTAAAGTATACTGCATAAACATTGTTTTGGCATACACGCTCAATGCTGTCAGCGTCTTAGCAAAAAGTTTACCCCGAATTTTCTCGGTTGCGCTTGTTGAAAGCGCGGCTACTCCCGCATGTGAGTTTGGGTATCGCGCGCTCCCCCGTTTCTCGTATTAAATGTAGGTTTTTGTGCGCTAAACATAACATACAAATTCATGAAAACAGGCAAAAAATTGAGAAAATGCTTAAAATGCCAACTTTGATCCTCTGTAACTCGACGAGCCGCAAAAATCTGAATAAATTCAGAGATACTCACAGGATTGTAAGCAATATTTTAAAAATCTTTTTCGAGGATCAAAAAATCGAGCGCATGATTTGTCAGAGAATCGTCCATATATATATAAATACTAGGGGGGTACCCCCCTGCTCGCTCCGCTCGCCAACCCCCATTCTTTTAGTATTTGTTCAATTTTTATTTGTTACTAGTTTAAATAATTATAACTGTAAAGTAATTGTTTTAAAGATTATTACATTTTTGTTATCATCTACTATGTTCTAGACTTTAGATAGATGCGTGTCAAGTTATTAATAGATATTGCGGATAGAATTTAAAAATATAGAAGATGTGGGTTTTTAAGTTATGGGTGATAATTGCATATAATGTATATATACACCTTAATACTTGTTAATCTTAGCTCTGTGCTATATAGTTAACATATAAAGGTCTAAGATTTTTTAAAAATTTATCTTAGACCTTTATATTACAGCAACATTTCCTTTTGTATAATTCTTTGCTTTATGTACAGTTAAATTTTCTAATAAAAGTTTCTAAAAATATATTCAAAAACATTTTAGTATATAAATATAATAATATTTAAATATATTTACATCGTTCAGTTTTATGTCAGAGTGAAACTTTGAAATGTTATCACCGTAAATATTACACTGTATGGATATTCCATCATTATTATTAACTATAAATTTAAATAAGGTAAAATCATTTTGATCTCGGCGATTTGTAAATGTTTCTTCACCTATAATTTCGTTTACATATGCTACAACACATCTATGAAGGGCGTTTATACAAAATATTAAATATATGAATTCATAAAAAATGATGCAATTATAATATAAAGGCCAGAATAAGAAACTTTAAATTAAAATGATTAAAATAATTTATTGTTATGTCAATATATAAAATATAATTATAAATTTTTAATATATTCTTTTTCTCTTACATATTGAAAACTCTTGCATTTAATAAATAATTTGACACCGTACTAACTCTACACAAAAATAATTCTAACGTTCAGTGTAGTGTGTAGAATCATTTTTGTGTAGAATTAGTACGGTGTCAATAATTTCGACCATTACGTTGAATCATAAAAAAATTGATCATTGAAAATATATAAGTGAATAAGCATCGATCAAAAAGTAATCAATTATTTTAAATATTAAATTAGACGTCTACCGATTACTGCTACAAGTCTTAATATGATGACCCTTATATTACTTGTTATCATTTAGTTACATCATAAGTTATTCTACTTACGCAGATTTGTCACCAATAATAAATTTTGTTTTAATATCTTCTGATTCAGTATTATCACTTTTTCTTTTACTAGCCATTTTGCTGTAAATAAATATTTAAAATATATTCCATTCATTTCATATATAAAATGCTAGATTTAAATGTAATCACTTTTTTATGAATTTTTTCATGCCTCTTTAGATGTTCTACTCTATTACATTGTTTACCACAAAAACTGCATAAATATTTAGTGTCATTAGCAATGGCTCTGAAGTTTGCAACGTTCGTAACGAACGAAAATACTTTTTTATTCGATACTAAGTTTCTGGTGCTAAATGCGTTGATTTGTAGCTAAATACGTAAAATACACTAAAATATAACAATTGACATGCATATTACCCCCTTAAACAACCCTTAAAGGGGATAAATCAACCCTAGTACTATAGTACTCACTACAGGTTGAAAAAATTCTAAAAAATAAAATATTAACTTAACAGAAGATAAGATATTTCTAAAAAAAGTTTTTCTACTTGAAAACCGCAGGGAGGTTCCCTACGGGTGAAAAATAGGGGGTGAGATTGCGACGTTTCTAAGTCTATTGCACCCCGTTACCAAAGAACCCAAAATTTCTTCATGAAATTTTGCAGTTATTTAGGTAACGGTAAAAGAGACTTGTATACAAACTTTCCCTGCTCGGAAAAGCTATTGAGTTTCCCTTTACTAACATAGAAGCGTCGAAACGCGGTACTTCTATACGGGCTAACTGAAAAATTCTAAGTTTTTTGCAAGCCGCTGAAAAACAACACAAAATTTCGTGATGAAATTTTGCAGTCTGTTAGGCAATGCAAAAACGAACCTGTGTGCGAAGTTTCCATGCTCGGAAAAGCTTCTGAGTTTCCCTTTGCTAATATACAAGCGTCGAAACGCGACACTTCTACTCAAGTGACCTAAAAATTCAGAGTTTTTTGCACGCCGCTAAAAAACAACACAAAATTTCGTGATGAAATTTTGCAGTTTATTAGCTATTGCAAAAACAAAGGTGTGTGCAAAATTTGGATGCTCGGAAAAGATTCTGAGTATCCGTTCACGAATATAGAAGAGTCGACACGCGACACTTTTATGCGGCCGAGCTGAAAAATTCTAAGTTTTTTGCTCGCCGCTAAAAAACAACACAAAATTTCGTGATGAAATCTTGCAGTCTGTTAGGCAATGCAAAAACAAAGGTGTGTGCAAAATTTGGATGCTCGGAAAAGATTCTGAGTATCCGTTCACGAATATAGAAGAGTCGACACGCGACACTTTTATGCGGCCGAGCTGAAAAATTCTAAGTTTTTTGCACGCCGCTAAAAAACAACACAAAATTTCGTGATGAAATTTTGCAGTCTCTTAGGCAATGCAAAAAGAAACTTGTGTGCGAAGTTTCCGTGCTCGGAAAAGCTTCTGAGTTTCCCTTTGCTAATATAGAAGCGTAACGAAACGCGACACTTCTACTCAAGTGACCTAAAAATTCTAAGTTTTTTGCAAGCCGCTGAAAAACAACACAAAATTTCGTAATGAAATTTTGCAGTTTACTAGCTATTGCAAAAGCGAACCTGTGTGCGAAGTTTCCATGCTCGGAAAAGCTTCTGAGTTTCCCTTTGCTAATATAGAAGCGTAACGAAACGCGACACTTCTACTCAAGTGACCTAAAAATTCTAAGTTTTTTGCACGCCGCTAAAAAACAACACAAAATTTCGTGATGAAATTTTGCAGTCTCTTAGGCAATGCAAAAAGAAACTTGTGTGCGAAGTTTCCGTGCTCGGAAAAGCTTCTGAGTTTCCCTTTGCTAATATAGAAGCGTAACGAAACGCGACACTTCTACTCAAGTGACCTAAAAATTCTAAGTTTTTTGCACGCCGCTAAAAAACAACACAAAATTTCGTAACAAAATTTTGCAGTTTACTAGCTATTGCAAAAACAAAGGTGTGTGCAAAATTTGGATGCTCGGAAAAGATTCTGAGTATCCGTTCACGAATATAGAAGAGTCGACACGCGACACTTCTACTCAAGTGACCTAAAAATTCTAAGTTTTTTGCACGCCGCTAAAAAACAACACAAAATTTCGTGATGAAATTTTGCAGTTTACTAGCTATTGCAAAAACAAAGGTGTGTGCAAAATTTGGATGCTCGGAAAAGATTCTGAGTATCCGTTCACGAATATAGAAGAGTCGACACGCGACACTTTTATGCGGCCGAGCTGAAAAATTCTAAGTTTTTTGCAAGCCGCTGAAAAACAACACAAAATTTCGTGATGAAATTTTGCAGTTTACTAGCTATTGCAAAAGCGAACCTGTGTGCGAAGTTTCCATGCTCGGAAAAGCTTCTGAGTTTCCCTTTGCTAATATAGAAGCGTAACGAAACGCGACTCTTCTACTCAAGTGACCTAAAAATTCAGAGTTTTTTGCACGCCGCTAAAAAGCAACACAAAATTTCGTGATGAAATTTTGCAGTCTGTTAGGCAATGCAAAAGCGAACCAGTGTGCGAAGTTTCCATGCTCGGAAAAGCTTCTGAGTTTCCCTTTGCTAATATAGAAGCGTAACGAAACGCGACACTTCTACTCAAGTGACCTAAAAATTCAGAGTTTTTTGCACGCCGCTAAAAAACAACACAAAATTTCGTGATGAAATTTTGCAGTTTATTAGCTATTGCAAAAACAAAGGTGTGTGCAAAATTTGGATGCTCGGAAAAGATTCTGAGTATCCGTTCACGAATATAGAAGAGTCGACACGCGACACTTTTATGCGGCCGAGCTGAAAAATTCTAAGTTTTTTGCTCACCGCTAAAAAACAACACAAAATTTCGTGATGCAATCTTGCAGTCTGTTAGGCAATGCAAAAACAAAGGTGTGTGCAAAATTTGGATGCTCGGAAAAGATTCTGAGTATCCGTTCACGAATATAGAAGAGTCGACACGCGACACTTTTATGCGGCCGAGCTGAAAAATTCTAAGTTTTTTGCACGCCGCTAAAAAACAACACAAAATTTCGTGATGAAATTTTGCAGTCTCTTAGGCAATGCAAAAAGAAACTTGTGTGCGAAGTTTCCGTGCTCGGAAAAGCTTCTGAGTTTCCCTTTGCTAATATAGAAGCGTAACGAAACGCGACACTTCTACTCAAGTGACCTAAAAATTCTAAGTTTTTTGCAAGCCGCTGAAAAACAACACAAAATTTCGTAATGAAATTTTGCAGTTTACTAGCTATTGCAAAAGCGAACCTGTGTGCGAAGTTTCCATGCTCGGAAAAGCTTCTGAGTTTCCCTTTGCTAATATAGAAGCGTAACGAAACGCGACACTTCTACTCAAGTGACCTAAAAATTCTAAGTTTTTTGCACGCCGCTAAAAAACAACACAAAATTTCGTGATGAAATTTTGCAGTCTCTTAGGCAATGCAAAAAGAAACTTGTGTGCGAAGTTTCCGTGCTCGGAAAAGCTTCTGAGTTTCCCTTTGCTAATATAGAAGCGTAACGAAACGCGACACTTCTACTCAAGTGACCTAAAAATTCTAAGTTTTTTGCACGCCGCTAAAAAACAACACAAAATTTCGTAACAAAATTTTGCAGTTTACTAGCTATTGCAAAAACAAAGGTGTGTGCAAAATTTGGATGCTCGGAAAAGATTCTGAGTATCCGTTCACGAATATAGAAGAGTCGACACGCGACACTTCTACTCAAGTGACCTAAAAATTCTAAGTTTTTTGCACGCCGCTAAAAAACAACACAAAATTTCGTGATGAAATTTTGCAGTTTACTAGCTATTGCAATAACAAAGGTGTGTGCAAAATTTGGATGCTCGGAAAAGATTCTGAGTATCCGTTCACGAATATAGAAGAGTCGACACGCGACCTTTTATGCGGCCGAGCTGAAAAATTCTAAGTTTTTTGCAAGCCGCTGAAAAACAACACAAAATTTCGTGATGAAATTTTGCAGTTTACTAGCTATTGCAAAAGCGAACCTGTGTGCGAAGTTTCCATGCTCGGAAAAGCTTCTGAGTTTCCCTTTGCTAATATAGAAGCGTAACGAAACGCGACTCTTCTACTCAAGTGACCTAAAATTCTAAGTTTTTTGCACGCCGCTAAAAAACAACACAAATTTCGTAATAAAATTTTGCAGTTTACTAGCTATGCAAAAACAAGGAGTGTGCAAAATTTGATGCTCGGAAAAGAGTTCTGAGTTATCCGTTCACGAATATAGAAGAGTACGACACGCGACACTTTATGCAGGCCGAGCTGAAAAATTCTAAGTTTTTGCCGCCGCTAAAAACAACACAAAATTTCGTGATGAAATTTTGCAGTCTACTTAGGCAATGCAAAAAGAAACTTGTGTGCGAAGTTTCCGTGCTCGGAAAAGCTTCTGAGTTTCCCTTTGCTAATATAGAAGCGTAACGAAACGCGACACTTCTACTCAAGTGACCTAAAAATTCAGAGTTTTTTGCACGCCGCTAAAAAGCAACACAAAATTTCGTGATGAAATTTTGCAGTCTGTTAGGCAATGCAAAAGCGAACCAGTGTGCGAAGTTTCCATGCTCGGAAAAGCTTCTGAGTTTCCCTTTGCTAATATAGAAGCGTAACGAAACGCGACACTTCTACTCAAGTGACCTAAAAATTCAGAGTTTTTTGCACGCCGCTAAAAAACAACACAAAATTTCGTGATGAAATTTTGCAGTCTGTTAGGCAATGCAAAAGCGAACCAGTGTGCGAAGTTTCACTGCTCGGAAAAGCTTCTGAGTTTCCCTTTGCTAATATAGAAGCGTAACGAAACGCGACACTTCTACTCAAGTGACCTAAAAATTCAGAGTTTTTTGCACGCCGCTAAAAAACAACACAAAATTTCGTGATGAAATTTAGCAGTTTATTAGGTATTGCAAAAACAAAGGTGTGTGCAAAATTTGGATGCTCGGAAAAGATTCTGAGTATCCGTTCACGAATATAGAAGAGTCGACACGCGACACTTTTATGCGGCCGAGCTGAAAAATTATAAGTTTTTTGCACGCCGCTAAAAAACAACACAAAATTTCGTGATGAAATTTTGCAGTTTACTAGCTATTGCAAAAACAAAGGTGTGTGCAAAATTTGGATGCTCGGAAAAGATTCTGAGTATCCCTTCACGAATATAGAAGCGTCGAAACGCGACACTTCTACTCAAGTGACCTAAAAATTCTAAGTTTTTTGCACGCCGCTAAAAAACAACACAAAATTTCGTGATGAAATTTTGCAGGCAGTTAGGCAATGCAAAAACGAACCTGTGTGCGAAGTTTCCATGCTCGGAAAAGCTTCTGAGTTTCCCTTTGCTAATATAGAAGCGTAACGAAACGCGACACTTCTACTCAAGTGACCTAAAAATTCTAAGTTTTTTGCACGCCGCTAAAAAACAACACAAAATTTTGGGACGAAATTTTGCAGTCTGTTAGGCAATGCAAAAGCGAACCTGTGTGCGAAGTTTCCATGCTCGGAAAAGCTTCTGAGTTTCCCTTTGCTAATATACAAGCGTCGAAACGCGACACTTCTACTCAAGTGATGACCTAAAAATTCTAAGTTTTTTGCACGCCGCTAAAAAACAACACAAAATTTCGTGATGAAATTTTGCAGTCTCTTAGGCAATGCAAAAAGAAACTTGTGTGCGAAGTTTCCGTGCTCGGAAAAGCTTCTGAGTTTCCCTTTGCTAATATAGAAGCGTAACGAAACGCGACACTTCTACTCAAGTGACCTAAAAATTCTAAGTTTTTTGCACGCCGCTAAAAAACAACACAAAATTTCGTAACAAAATTTTGCAGTTTACTAGCTATTGCAAAAACAAAGGTGTGTGCAAAATTTGGATGCTCGGAAAAGATTCTGAGTATCCGTTCACGAATATAGAAGAGTCGACACGCGACACTTCTACTCAAGTGACCTAAAAATTCTAAGTTTTTTGCAAGCCGCTGAAAAACAACACAAAATTTCGTAATGAAATTTTGCAGTTTACTAGCTATTGCAAAAGCGAACCTGTGTGCGAAGTTTCCATGCTCGGAAAAGCTTCTGAGTTTCCCTTTGCTAATATAGAAGCGTAACGAAACGCGACACTTCTACTCAAGTGACCTAAAAATTCTAAGTTTTTTGCACGCCGCTAAAAAACAACACAAAATTTTGGGACGAAATTTTGCAGTCTGTTAGGCAATGCAAAAGCGAACCTGTGTGCGAAGTTTCCATGCTCGGAAAAGCTTCTGAGTTTCCCTTTGCTAATATACAAGCGTCGAAACGCGACACTTCTACTCAAGTGATGACCTAAAAATTCTAAGTTTTTTGCACGCCGCTAAAAAACAACACAAAATTTCGTGAGAAATTTTGCAGTCTCTTAGGCAATGCAAAAAGAAACTTGTGTGCGAAGTTTCCGTGCTCGGAAAAGCTTCTGAGTTTCCCTTTGCTAATATAGAAGCGTAACGAAACGCGACACTTCTACTCAAGTGACCTAAAAATTCTAAGTTTTTTGCACGCCGCTAAAAAACAACACAAAATTTCGTAACAAAATTTTGCAGTTTACTAGCTATTGCAAAAACAAAGGTGTGTGCAAATTTGGATTCTCGGAAAAGATTCTGAGTATCCGTTCACGAATATAGAAGAGTCGACACGCGACACTTCTACTCAAGTGACCTAAAAATTCTAAGTTTTTTGCACGCCGCTAAAAAACAACACAAAATTTCGTGATGAAATTTTTGCAGTTACTAGCTATTGCAAAAACAAAGGTGTGTGCAAAATTTGGATGCTCGGAAAAGATTCTGAGTATCCGTTCACGAATATAGAAGAGTCGACACGCGACACTTTTATGCGGCCGAGCTGAAAAATTCTAAGTTTTTTGCAAGCCGCTGAAAAACAACACAAAATTTCGTGATGAAATTTTGCAGTTACTAGCTATTGCAAAAACGAACCTGTGTGCGAAGTTTCCATGCTCGGAAAAGCTTCTGAGTTTCCCTTTGCTAATATAGAAGCGTAACGAAACGCGACACTTCTACTCAAGTGACCTAAAAATTCTAAGTTTTTTGCACGCCGCTAAAAAACAACACAAAATTTCGTGATGAAATTTTGCAGTCTGTTAGGCAATGCAAAAGCGAACCTGTGTGCGAAGTTTCCGTGCTCGGAAAAGCTTCTGAGTTTCCCTTTGCTAATATAGAAGCGTAACGAAACGCGACACTTCTACTCAAGTGACCTAAAAATTCTAAGTTTTTTGCACGCCGCTAAAAAACAACACAAAATTTCGTGATGAAATTTTGCAGTTTACTAGCTATTGCAAAAACAAAGGTGTGTGCAAAATTTGGATGCTCGGAAAAGATTCTGAGTATCCGTTCACGAATATAGAAGAGTCGACACGCGACACTTCTACTCAAGTGACCTAAAAATTCTAAGTTTTTTGCAAGCCGCTGAAAAACAACACAAAATTTCGTAATGAAATTTTGCAGTTTACTAGCTATTGCAAAAGCGAACCTGTGTGCGAAGTTTCCATGCTCGGAAAAGCTTCTGAGTTTCCCTTTGCTAATATAGAAGCGTAACGAAACGCGACTCTTCTACTCAAGTGACCTAAAAATTCAGAGTTTTTTGCACGCCGCTAAAAAGCAACACAAAATTTCGTGATGAAATTTTGCAGTCTGTTAGGCAATGCAAAAGCGAACCA
>JACCIB010000810.1:0-82258 GCA_018906965.1 Philotrypesis tridentata
GCAGCAAATCGGGAGACACATATTCGGAAAGCTGAGATCGAGAGCTTTCCAAAAACATATTGAACGGCTATATTTGGATGAACCGTTCCGAAGATATGGAGTTATGAAATATCACTAGCCAAAATCGGAAAATTTACCAAAAATTGCATATGAAGCTTTTTTCGATTTCTTCTCGAACCAGGTTCCTCGCAGCGGATCGTGAGATAAATATTTGAAAAGCTGTGATCGACAGCTTTCCAAAAACATATTGATCGGCTATAATTGGATGAACCGTTCCGAAGATATGGAGTCATGAAAAACACTAGCAAAATCGGAAAGTTTACGAAAAATTGAATATCAACCTTTTTTCGACTTCTGGTAGAACCAGCTTCCTCGCAGCGAATCGGGAGACACATATTTGAAGAGCTGAGATCGAGAGCTTTCCAAAAACATATTGAACGGCTATATTTGGATGAACCGTTCCGAAGATATGGAGTCATAAAAAACTCTAGCTAAAATCGAAAAATTTACCAAGAATTGCATATCAACATTTTTTCGATTTCTGCTCGAACCACCTTTCTCGCAGCGAATCGGGAGACACATATTTGAAAAGCTGAGATCGAGAGCTTTCTAAAAACATATTGAACGGCTATATTTGGATCAACCGTTTCGAACATATAGAGTCCGGAAAAAAACTAGCTAAAATTGGAAAATTTCCCAAAAATTGCATATCAACCTTTTTTCGATTTCTGCTCAAACCACCTTCCTCGCTGCGAATCGGGAGAAACATATTTGAAAAGTTGAGATCGACAGCTTTCCAAAAACATATTGATCGGCTATATTTGGATGAACCGTTCCGAAGATATGGAGTCATGAAAAACACTAGCAAAATCGGAAAATTTACGAAAAATTGAATATCAACCTTTTTTCGACTTCTGGTAGAACCAGCTTCCTCGCAGCGAATCGGGAGACACATATTTGAAGAGCTGAGATCGAGAGCTTTCCAAAAACATATTGAACGGCTATATTTGGATGAACCGTTCCGAAGATATGGAGTCATGAAAAACTCTAGCTAAAATCGGAAAATTTACCAAGAATTGCATATCAACATTTTTTCGATTTCTGCTCGAACCACCTTTCTCGCAGCGAATCGGGAGACACATATTTGAAAAGCTGAGATCGAGAGCTTTCTAAAAACATATTGAACGGCTATATTTGGATCAACCGTTTCGAACATATAGAGTCCGGAAAAAAACTAGCTAAAATTGGAAAATTTCCCAAAAATTGCATATCAACCTTTTTTCGATTTCTTCTCGAACCAGCTTCCTCGCAGCGAATCGGGAGCCACATATTTGAAAAGCTGAGATCGAGGGCTTTCCAAAAACATATTGAACGGCTATATTTGGATGAACCGTTCCGAAGATATGGAGTCATGAAAAACACTAGTCAAAATCGGACAATTTACCAAGAATTGCATATCAACCTTTTTTCGATTTCTGCTCGAACCACCTTTCTCGCTGCGAATCGGGAGACACATATTTGAAAAGCTGAGATCGACAGCTTACCAAAAACATATTGATCGGCTATATTTGGATGAACCGTTCCGAAGATATGGAGTCATGAAAAACACTAGCAAAATCGGAAAATTTACGAAAAATTGAATATCAACCTTTTTTCGATTTCTTCTCGAACCAGCTTCCTCGCAGCGAATCAGGAGACACATATTTGAAAAGCTGAGATCGAGAGCTTTCCAAAAACATATTGAACAGCTATATTTGGATGAACCGTTCCGAAGATATGGAGTCCGGAAAAAAACTAGTCAATTTCGGAAAATTTCCCAAAAATTGCATATCAAACTTTTTTCGATTTCTGCTCGAACTAGCTTCCTCGCAGCGAATCGGGTGACACATATCAAAAAAAGCTGAGTTCGAAAGCTTTTCGACAACATATTGAAAGGCTATATTTGGATGCACTGTTCGGAAGATATGGAGTCATAAAATATCCCTAGCCAAAATCGGAAAATTTTTCCAAAAATTGCATGTGAAGCTTTTTTCGATTTCTGCTCGAACCAGCTTCCTCGCAACGAATCGGGAGACACATATTTGAAAAGCTGAGATCGAAAGCTTTCCAAAAACATATTGAACGGCTATATTGGGATGCACTGTTCGGAAGATATGGAGTCATGAAATATCACTAGCCAAAATCGGAAAATTTACCAAAAATTGCATATGAAGCTTTTTTCGATTTCTTCTCGAACCAGGTTCCTCGCAGCGGATCGTGAGATAAATATTTGAAAAGCTGTGATCGAGAGCTTTCCAAACACATATTGATCGGCTATATTTGGATAAACGGTTCCGAAGATATGGAGTCATGAAAAACACTAGCCAAAATCGGAAAATTTACGAAAAATTGCATATCAACCTTTTTTCGATTTCTGCTCGAACCAGCTTCCTCGCAGCAAATCGGGAGACACATATTCGAAAAGCTGAGATCGAGAGCTTTCCAAAAACATATTGAACGGCTATATTTGGATGAACCGATCCGAAGATATGGAGTCCGGTAAAAAACTAGCTAGAATCGGAAATTTACCAAAATTTGCATATCAACATTTTTCGATTTCTGCTAGACCCAGCTTCGTCGCAGCGAATCGGAAGACACATATTTGAAAAGCTGAGATCCAGAGCATTCCAAAAACATATTGAACGGCTATATTTGGATGAACCGTTCCGAAGATATGGACTCCGGAACAAAACTAGCTAAAATCGGAAAATTTACCAAAAATTGCATATGTAGCTTTTTTCGATTTCTTCTCTAACCAGCTTCCTCGCAGCGAATCGGGAGACACATATTTGAAAAGCTAAGATCGAGAGCTTCCCAAAAACATATTGAACGGCTATATTTGGAGTATCCGTTCCGAAGATATGCAGTCATGAAAAACTTAAGCTAGAATCGGAAAATTTACCAAAAATTGCATATCAACCTTTTTTCGATTTCTGCTCGAACCAGCTTCCACGCAGCGAATCGGGAGACACATATTTGGAAAGCTGAGATCGAACGCTTTCAAAAAACATATGGAACGGCTATATTTGGATGAAACGTTCCGAAGATATGGAGTCCGGAAAAAAACTAGCCAATTTCGGAAAATATTTCCAAAAATTGCACATCAACATGTTTTCTATTTCTTCTCGAACCAGCTTACTCGCAGCGAATCAGGAGACACATATTTGAAAAGCTGAGATCGAGAGCTTTCCAAAAACATATTGAACAGCTATATTTGGATGAACCGTTCCGAAGATATGGAGTCCGGAAAAAAACTAGCCAATTTCGGAAAATTTTTCCAAAAATTGCACATCAACATTTTTTCTATTTCTTCTCGAACCAGCTTACTCGCAGCGAATCAGGAGACACATATTTGAATAGCTGAGATCGAAAGCTTTCCAAAAACATATTGAACGGCTATATTGGGATGCACTGTTCGGAAGATATGGAGTCATGAAATATCACTAGCCAAAATCGGAAAATTTAACAAAAATTGCATGTGAAGCTTTTTTCGATTTCTTCTCGAACCAGCTTCCTCGCAGCGGATCGGGAGAAACATAATTAAAAAGCTGAGTTCGATAGCTTTCCAAAAACTTATTGAACGGCTATAATTGGAGTATCCGTTCCGAAGGTATGCAGTCATGAAACACACTAGCTAAAATCGGAAAATTTACCAAAAATTGCATATCAACCTTTTTTCTATTTCTGCTCGAACCAGCTTCCTCTCAGCAAATCGGGAGACGCATAGTTGAAAAGCTGAGATTGAGAGCGTTCAAAAAACATATTGAACGGCTATATTTGGATGAACCGTTCCGAAGATATGGAGTCCGGAAAAAAACGAGCCAATTTCGGAAAATTTTTCCAAAAATTGCACATCAACCTTTTTTCTATTTCTTCTCGAACCAGCTTCCTTGCAGCGAATTGGGAGGCACATATTTGAAAAGCTGAGATCGAGAGCTTTCCAAAAACATATTGAACGGCTATATTTGGATGAACCGTTCCAAAGATATGGAGTTCGGAATAAAACTAGCCAATTTCGGAAAATTTTTCCAAAAATTGCATATCAACCTTTTTTCTATTTCTGCTCGAACCAGCTTCCTCTCAGCGAATCGGGAGACGCATAGTTGAAAAGCTGAGATTGAGAGCTTTCAAAAAACATATTGAACGGCTATATTTGGATGAACCGTTCCGAAGATATGGAGTCCGGAAAAAAACTAGCCAATTTCGGAAAATTTTTCTAAAAATTGCACATCAACCTTTTTTCTATTTCTTCTCGAACCAGCTTCCTTGCAGCGAATCGGGAGACACATATTCGAAAAGCTGAGATCGAGAGCTTTCCAAAATCATATTGAACGGCTATATTTGGATGCACTGTTCGGAAGATATGGAGTCATAAAATATCCCTAGCCAAAATCGGAAAATTTAACAAAAATTGCATGTGAAGCTTTTTTCGATTTCTTCTCGAACCAGCTTCCTCGCAGCGAATCGGGAGAAACATATTTGAAAAGCTGAGTTTGATAGCTTTCCAAAAACTTATTGAACGGCTATAATTGGAGTATCTGTTCCGAAGATATGCAGTCATGAAACACACTAGCTAAAATCGGAAAATTTACCAAAAATTGCATATCAACCTTTTTTCTATTTCTGCTCGAACCAGCTTCCTCTCAGCGAATCGGGAGACGCATAGTTGAAAAGCTGAGATTGAGAGCTTTCAAAAAACATATTGAACGGCTATATTTGGATGAACCGTTCCGAAGATATGGAGTCCGGAAAAAAACTAGCCAATTTCGGAAAATTTCCCAAAAATTGCACATCAAGCTTTATTCGATTTCTTCTCGAACCAGCTTCCTCGCAGCGAATCAGGAGCCACATATTTGAAAAGCTGAGATCGAGAGCTTTCCGAAAACATATTGAACGGCTATATTTGGATGCACCGTTCGGATGATATGGAGTCATGAAATATCACTAGCCAAAATCCGAAAATTTACCAAAAATTGCATATGAAACTTTTTTCGATTTCTTCTCGAACCAGCTTCCTCGCAGCGGGATCTGGATCGGATGCACTGATCAAAGGATATGCACATTGAAATACAACGAACTCTGTTTCGGGCGCTTACGAAAATAGCCAATTTTACGTTTTTTTCTTAAATCGCTTCTAACTTTTGATCCAAGCATCGGTTTGCAACGTTCAATACGTCAAATTAAAGCTCTTTTCTTGTACTTTTCTGCTTCTTAAGTAGATCATTTTTGGAAAGCATACATATTGCGCACTATACTTTATACAAAAATTTGGACTAACTTCCAAAAAAGGAGAAGAATAGAGCGTTAATTTGAGCTATTAAACATTGAAAATGCACAACTGGATCAAAAATTGCGATCGCATTTGGAAAAGGGAAAAATCTCTGTTTCGACCAAAATCGAGTAATTTCATAGAAATAATCTAAATTTGCCTTTTTTCAAAACCTCGTACCTTCCGATCCATCGGACTGATTTCAAAGTTTAATATCTTAAATTAAACCTCTTATGTTCTACTTTTTTACTAATTTATCTGAAGTTGAAGTTTCTCATACTATACACTGTATATATGCTTCTCAAAATCAGTAAGAAACGATCACCTTTAGAGGCATATATATAGTTTATGACATGACAAAATTTTGATTCTGATTAACTTGAATGAAAGTACAAGAAAAGAGCTTTGATTTGACATATTAAACTTGCAAAACTATTAGTTCAATCGCTAACCATGCAGTTTAAAAAAAAAAGAAAAACGATTATTTTAATACGATTTTTCGTTTAAGTACTTGACAAAATCCATAGATTTTTCTGTTTCTTGAAATTCTTCTCAATTTTGATCCGATCGTGCGTTTTCAAAGTTTGATAGCTAGAATTAAAGCTCATTTGTTCTACATTCATATTAATCGACCAGATTTCAAATTTTATTCTGCGTTCATCTATATATATGCTTCTCAAGTTGATCGTTTTTTACTGATTTTGAGAATCATATATATAGCGTATCGCACGAGAAATTTCGTATAAGCTTTAATTTGAGCAAAAAAAAAAAATCGGTCGGTTTGAACAAAAGGTGCGAAATTTTGAAAAAAGGCAAATTTCGCCTTTTTTCGATGATATCACTCAATTTTGGCAAATCAAGTGAATTTTCCCTTTTTTCAAATGCATCAAACTTTGGTTCCAATTATGCGATTTCAATATTTGATAGCTCAAATTAAAGCTCTTTTCTTCTACATTCTTGTATATGTTTCTCCAATTTTGCTATGTATATGCTTTCAAAAAATGATCTACTTTGCGACGGAGAATCCGTCGTAAACGCTGGGCGATTCTCCTGCAGACACCCGGAACCGAGCATAAGGATATGCTCTTATGTAAAGATGCTTACAGGAGAAACCACGTGTCGAGCCGTTGCCAGGCGCCGGCACTGGGCCGCGCCGTAGAAGAGAGAGAGGAAGGGACAGCGTACGAGAGCAGCAGCCAGCCGAGTCGCCGCCGTGACGTCACGGCCGTCGAGCAGCGAGAGAGCGCGCGAATAGTAGGAGCGCCGCTGACTACCACACGCGGCCGCGCGCGCCGCGCAGAGCCAGCAGGCGCACCACTGGGTCGCAGCCGCCGCCATGACACCACCGAGGAGCACGAGGCGACGGCGAACGCAGCCAGCGCATGGCGCTACAGCGTGCGGCGCGGCGAGCGGCTGAGCCGCGTATATTGTAGAGAGCGAGCGCGTGCGTATGTGTGTGTGTGAGCGTGCGCAGCACGGCGTGTGCTGAAGAGCGTATGGGTGCGTGGGAGACCGCACGGTGCGGATAAAACACAGCGCTAGAGAGTGGAGGCTACCGAGCCCTACAGACGTATGCGAGGCCGTTATTGGCGTTCGGAGTGGAGGCAACGGGGTTCTCCACACAGAATAATTGCGCCAGAGCCGAGAGAGAGAATAACGCCGAAGAGTGAAATTATGAATGTTGTACGCGGTAAAATAAAATAAATAGTAATGAAATAAATAGAAATAAGAACAAATAATAAGAATCATTTTCAAAGAGATCATGTAGGCGAAGAATAAAAAGTGTAAATAAGCGGATAGAGCGAAAAGGAAAATGTAAACCATAATTACCGCGGCAAGTCACGTGACCGCCAGAGCCGACGTATGTGTGTGTGTGTGTGATAGCAGGAGAGTGAGCCGCGAGCCGCGAGAGTCAGTCGTAACCGTAAACCGGCGTAGTTGCCGAGCGCGAATAGAGTCAGTATGAAGTATCCAGCAGTATCCAGTACGGCTTGGACCGACAAGTATCCAGCGAGTGGAGTATCGAATACCATCCAGACCGAGACACATCTAGCGAGACAAAGCGATTCTTTTCCAAGGCGACTTCCAGTGACCAGGATTATCCCCCCGTGTGCATCTTCCGATCAATTAACTAGTTTCTTTCGCGAACGCTTCCACAGGGTACGAGGCAATGCCAGTACGCGAGGACGTGGAGCAAAAGGAGTGGAGACAGGTAGGAGTGTTTCCGAGATACCTCCCCGCCGCGAGTCCCTAACCTAGAGCCAGCCCACGTAATGACGGTGAGCTCGCCCGAGGACGAGCATACGTCCGCGAGTCGATAAACAATTGTTTTGATTTTTATAATAAATCACGAAGTGTTATTTTAAGTAAGCCGCGTGTACTCATTTTGCGTATTTCTCTCCCTGCACCTCTCCCCCCGTGATCTAGAGCGTAAGGAGTTCTCAAGTCGACAGCATAAGTGTACAAGATCGCGAGTTCGGGCGTTCAAATTAATTATAAAATATGAGCTCGCGGTAAACCTGTAAAGGTGTCATTACTTGGTACTACGCCTTCCCAAGGACGGAAAAAGTACAACATCACAAAGCTCTTAATTGTTACAGCTGCTAGCAGACAAACTGCACTGATCTGGTGACTTGAAGGTTGGATGAAAAACAGCTGTTTCGCTGCTTCTCAGAAAATTACTGAAACTATACTGATCACATAGCAACCTTCATTCCCGACCAGACGTTGGGCAAGAAAGCGCAACATATTCTGGTGGCAAATTCAAATTTGTTCAATGCCATTACTTTAACACATTGAGTTTAATAATAATATAAAATCACACATGGAAAAGTTAATATTTTACAAAAATAAATTAATAACTCTTGAGAAAAAAAACTGTTGGTTAAATGGTTTTTATGTCGTGTTTTCAGTCAGATTTCTCATGAAACTACTCTATAAGAAGCGTCGTAGAACAATTCATTCCACAAGTTTAATTTTGTTAAAATATTTAAAATTCTCGATTTTTTGAAAAGTTGCTAGAAAAATATTTATCAGTTTTGAGTTTGTATTTTCAAGGCAAATTGTTTGAGCAAAAAACGGCTTTCAGCAACATATTCTACGGACTATTAACTGTGAAAACAGTGAATAAAAAAAAATCGATAGTTTCATAATTTTAACCCCTTAAAATCACAGGGTACCACCAATCTCCAGCCTTCTTCCGGAAAACTGATAGGATCTAGTAATGGATCATTCCTATACTTATATAGAAGCCCATTATCCACTTTCCAGGTAGAAAACTTAATCGGAGTATCCTGTACTTCCCTCAATCTCTGAATATACCATTCATCCTTAACATCCTCTATAACCAATTTCATTCCCTCCATGTCAAAACCTCTAGATAATGCATCGGGAACATGATAAATAGCTCCTTTCTTGTTTCCAAAACCCATGTGGCTAACCGGCCTGTCGGATCTTTTAAATTCTGCAACCATCTTAAAGCACTGTAGTCTGTGACTGCCTTAAATGAATAACCCTCTATATACGGCCTCAATTTCTTTATCGCCCATACCCTAGATAAGCAGTCTTTTTCAGAAGTCGTATAATTCCTCTCTGCAGATGACAACACTCTATTGAGATACACTATTGGGTGCTCCTCATCCTTCAATTATTGAGTCAAAACGGCTCCAATCGCAAAATTCGAGGCATTACACGTGATTGTGAATGGTTTAGAGAAATCCGGACGAGCCAGCACATGAGCATTGATTAATGCCAATTTTAATTCCTCAAATGCCTGTTGCGTTTTATTACTCCAAACAATTCTTTCAAATTCTTCACATTTATCAATAATGGTACTTTCATCTCCGCATCGTGCTCCAAAAATCGACTATTCCAGCCAATCATCCTCAAGAATCTTTTCAACTGAGTCTTGTCTTTGGGAGGCGGATAATTCATAATCGGAGCTATTCTCTCCGGATACGGTCTAAGACCATCTCTATTCAATAAATAACCCAAATAATGGACTCTAGAACAACGAATCTCACACTTCTTTCTGTTCACCGTCAATCCAGCCTCCGTAATTTTCTGCAACACTAATTCCAGCCATTTAAGATGTTCCTCAAAATCATCCGCTACCACTATAACATCATCCAAATAACCAAAAATATGCGGTTAAAATTCTGGCCCAAATAAGGAGTCAACCAAACGCTGAAAAGTGGCCGGGGCATTAGAAAGCCCAAAAGGTAAACGGGTAAATTGCCACAACCCACTACCAGGCATTGCGAAAGCCGTATAACGTTTGCTACTCTCCTCCATTGGAATTTTAAAATATGCCTTGTTCAAAATCAATTTTCGAAATGTATCTAGCATGCTGCAATTTATCCAGAATCCCGTCAATTGATGGCAATGGATAAGCATCCTTTTTAGTCAGCTTATTAACATCTCTGTAATCAATGCAGAAGCGAACATTCCCATTTTCTTTAAACACAATAACAGGAGCACTACTAAAATCGCTATTAGATACCTCTATAACACCAATCCGCAACATTTGCTCTATTTCCTTAATTCCAGCTTTCCACTTTTAGGTGACTATCTCATAAATTTATGTTCAATCGTGTAGGTGTATCCTCTGGTAGAAATTCCTTCACAATAGCCAAAATCCTATCATGTTCCTCGACATTTAACTCCGATAAACCTGCGCACTCCGCAATCAAAACAGGTTTGTCAAAATTACCATCTTGATCAAAAGAATGCTATACTCCATCCGAAATCTTCCACAAATTTTGCTTATAATTCATCTGAATTTCCCAATCTCTGCAAAAATCAATACCAAGAATCATATCATGGCCTGGCTCATTCATAACTATACACTCCAGAACCTTTGATATACCGTCTATTTCCAGAGTAATTTTCATACCCTTTACAGGAATAATATCTCCAATTACTCCTCGTATAAATTTATTGCATTGATTTATCTTAGAAGGAAATCTCTTCGCTATGTGCAACTTAATCAGTGACACCATAGCTCCACTATCCACTAACGGTACATACACTTTTCCTCCAAAATTTATGGAAAGAAAATTTCTTTTTTCCCTAGTGGTAATTTCCGCACCTTGAATAATCAACTAAGCCGCATTCTTACTTTGATCCATCTTACTTATCTTCTTGTTTTCGCAAAATTTGTCTACCCGCCTCTGGACATCCCGGAAAGAGGTTATTAATGGCTCAGAATCACTATGATCATAATCCTTACAATTCTTCTTTCCACCATTCTCCAACAGATACCGCGATTTAGCTGCAGGACCAGGTAAATGCTATCGCAAATCAAGATCAGGCTTCTCTACGCTCTTTTGAAACCATCGTTTCGACGAAGTATTGTTCTTAGAAATATGTCCTTTAGAGACATCTTTTACTATCTCAAACGATGGGTCCTTCGATGAGCCTTCAGGTGATTTTTCCACTAACAAATATCTACCATTCACTAGTCGGTCGATTTCTTGGTTTCTTACACTGTCCTCTATTGTTTTCTCCTGAATCTGCTTGAGTATATCTGAAATCTTTCTTGGCGACATTGGACCTATCGTACACACTTCTAAAATCCTGTCCATCTTGACCATTGCCAATCACACCAGATGGATTATCTGCCGTTCTACCGGAATCTGCCGCAGTATAATTCCCTCCAAAGCCGCAATTCAATAAATAAGGCATCGAAAACACCGTATTCGTATTACCAGTATTCGTTGTCCTAGACGTGTGCGACACTTCAGCACCACTGCCTACTGCTTCAGAAGAACATACCGGCACTCGTAACAAAATCGAATTCTTACTATTTCCCTTATCCGGTGTCCAAACATACTGATCTCCGTCCACCAGCGTAATCCTCTTCCTCGAGTCTCTTACTTTTGACTTCGGAATTGTTCCACTGCCTGACGCCGACGGAGTCCATGATGTTGTCAATGGTTCTGTGAAGACAAAACGATCTTTCACAACCGGAATCGAATAGTACGCATCCCATCCCGGAATTCTCATCAATATACAAATCCGCGCTCCCTTTATTGATCTCGATCAGTCAATCAATACTAGTAGCCATCCGGTGGCTCCCCCTATGGATAACTAAACGAGCGCGCGACATTCAAAAACCCACCACGTCCATATATACTATAGTAGAACTGAATCTATCAAACTGCTAGAAAACTCTAGCCAGTTCATTCCTCTATGTATCCCTATGACTTCCGAGAGTCAACATAAAGTTAACTCTACCGCGATACGCTCAGTCATGCGTTCACAAATCCTCCAGGCACTCCAAACGCCATCAAATGATCCTCGATATATCTCTCTCACTCTCCCACTCACGCGCGCGCTCTTTCCCTCTCTCTCTCTCTCTCTCTCTCTCTCTCTCTCTCTCTCTCTCTCTCCTTGAGTCCCTAGCCTAATAATAAATAATTTCTAATTTCTAATTTCTCTCGCACACTCGATCAGGCGATCATTCCCTCTCTCTCTCTCTTGCGCGCCAACTCCCTCTCTCTCCCACACACACACACTCACATGCATGTGACCGCGAGCGCGCGCCACTACCTCGCTTCCGGCCGTGCTCCCTTCCGAGCGCCAGCACGCGGCGCAGGTGTGACTCCAGACCTCACTTCCTGCGCTCCGCATGCGGTCTGTCAGAGGCAACTCCTGCGAGCGCCACCGAGCACTGGTTCCACTCCAGGAGCTGTCAACTCGCCGAGAGTGCGTCAACTGGCCGTGCAATAATAGTCACAACGCAGCAATAATTATTGCTACATCACAGTTTTAATTTCTACATTCTATAACTTTCTTGTTAATTTTGCATTAAAATATTTCGGTCGGAACTAATTTTTGTTTCCAAATATGGTTTCACTCCTCTGCGAAACTCGCCTATAGATATTTTACGTATAAAAATGCATTATCTACAGTATTATAATTTTTTGGATTTTTTCATGTACATAGACTTAAAGTGCTCTAAAAAAACTTTAATTTGCATATAAATTTTTCTGACTCGGATGAAGTCATCAAAATATATGCACGTTTGAAGACAACAAAATGCATTTTCTTTAGTATGAGATGAGCTATATACATGCTTCTCAAGTAGACCGTTTTTGTTACTCCAAAATTGTCATTAACGTGAGCGAAAAATGTTAGAAATCTTCTTAAAAGAAAAAATTTGCAAGGGAATTTGATTATTTATTAATCGCTCTTTACAGCGCAGCATTTGGTAGTCAAATGTCAATAACATAACATGTTATTAACAATTATAGTATTTTCTAAACAAACTCTGTTTTCTTGTACCTTAAATAACATAAAGCCACCATCGGTTACCCTCAAATCGGTATTTTTTATGGGTTCATTTTTTAAGATAAAAACACCACCTTTGGAAGAATGATCGAGATAGACTGTGTATGATTTATTCAAGTTATGATTTTAATTGAACGTTTCCCTTTTTTTTACAAAAATATTACAATTTGACCTTCTTACAAAAATTTAGACCTGTATAAGATTTTAAAACATGTTTAAACCTTTGAACATTATACTTCAAAACAAATTTTAAAAAGATTGCAATTTCACCTTCTATATCGCAATAATTTGAGTTCCACCTTTAAACTATGCGCCTTAAAAAGCCCACCTGTAAACGTCCGTTGTTTTTGTGGAATATGTAATTCAAGTAATAAATGTGTATACAATACATATTGTATTCGTGTAATTATTTGCAATGTAAGTTAATGAATTTTAATTCATTAATAGCGGTAATAAATAATTATTTTTTAAGAAAACTGATCACCATTTTTACATTACTCCAAATGCCTGCACCATAATTCTAACTAATAAAATATTTCCTTTCAATTTAAATTCCGTAAATAATTTTTTAAAATTAATTTTTACTCTCTTTATTCTTTACTCTGTTACTTTAAAAGTAACTATTTATACTTTGTACATTACTCAAAATTGAACTTCAGAAAAAATATATTCTTTTGGAATTCTGAAATTTCTTTTTTGCATCTACTCTTAATAAATAATTAAACTAAATTTGTTATAATACTTGTAAATTAAATAGTGTGGGACACAAAATATTTTGTTCAGAGTTGAATTATTGAGTAATACAAAGATTGTGAATAGTTTTTCCAGGGAATGAAATCCTACTCAAATAGTGTTTTAAGGAATTTGCGAGAATATCTTTTTATTCTCAAGTTCAAATATTTGAAATTTTTGCATTACTAAAATATTTGAGAAATGTAAAACTGTGAATCGTTGATTTACTAAAAGAGCAAAGAACCCAAAAAATTAAAGAACAGAGAGACAAATCAATTAAAATAATATTTAAAATATCTGAGAGGAAATATTTTTCTTAAAGTTGAGTAATTGCGTGAATGTTTGTTTAAAAAAAAAACTTGTATTAAATTGAAAACTCTTAATAATTCTTATAACTCACCACAAACAATACATTCGTTCCATGTATTTAAGAATTAAGATCAGTATCAGTATCAGTAAGTCCCTGGATGTGATGCCAGCGGCCGCTGCTTGGGGACGTGCTGGATCTGCCACTCAGGTCTAGCTCATTATGCCATTTCTCCTGTTCCTTCATGATTTACTGTTAAACATCCTAACAGAGACCCCACCTAACCTACCCTAGTTTCCCATCTATAGCCCTTACCACGCTAAGCACCTACCGAAGCTCCTGCGTTCGCGCAAATTTCGGATCGACGAAAGGTACCCCCCACACCCCGTGCCTCGTGCCCGCAAAAGCCGGGCATCTACACACGAGGTGCAGCGTGGTACCCTATAACCCTATAACCCTATAACCCAAACTATCCTAACCTTCTTTTCCCCTGCCAGCGTCTCCAGTGACTGTGTGCACTCCATCACCTCTCTCGAGTCGATGCGGATCGCGTCCAGTGCCAGGAGTGCATATGGTAATCAACCTATGGTTGCTTCCCTCATTCCATATCCAGTCAGAGCACTCTCTTATAGCCCTCATTTCTGCCTGGAATACAGTCGCGTATGAATCCAGGCTGCAAACTAATTCATCGGTACCTCCCTTCCTCCAGGCTCCTGCTCCTAAACCCTGACTCTTCTTTGAACCATCCGTAAACCACACCTCTCTCACCTTCAGTAGATCATGTATGCTCCCAATCCATCTCAATCTCTGCGGTATGATAACTTTATATGGTTTCGTAAAGCGTAATTCCCCAAACATCTTATAAAATCCCGTCCAATCACTATCTTCCATGATCTCCTTCTTTATCCCTTCATCCCTGAACCTATCACTCGACTTGGCTCCTGAGAGTCTCACGCATGCCTTAAATGCACCAGCCCTAATGTCCCTGGCCAGCGGTGGGATTTCCAGCAGGAGTTCCAGGGCAACCGTCGGGTTCGACCTCATGGATCCCACCATTCCTCGCACCACAAGCCCTTGGACTCGGTCCAGCACCACCCCCCCCCCCATATACCACAGTGTAGAAGAGAGTACTCCCCCCTTGTCCCCATATCCAGTTGAACACCATCCGGGAGACACCGAGCTCCACCTCCGCCATGGCTTCCCTGGTAGTGCGGTTAAATGCACCATCTACGTCCAGGAAAGCCGCCAGTACTAGTCCTTTCATTACCATACCCCTCTCCATTCGGTATACAGCCTCCTCTAATCCCGTCTCTACCAATTTCCCCGCCTAGTAGGCGTGCTGCCCACTGTGTAGTGGAGTTCAACACCAGGCATTCTTCTTTAATATACCTATCTACCAGCCTTTCCAGCGCTTTCAAGAGAAACGAAGTCAAGCTGATCGGTCTATAGTCCAATGCAATCGAATGCTGCGCCTTCCCTGGTTTAGGGAGAAACACCACTTTCGCCCTTCTCCATTTGCCAGATATGTACCCGTATACCCAGCACGCCCTGAATAATTTCTCCACGGCAGTCCCGAATATCTTCTCTCCCTGCTGTAGCCAAGACGGAAAAATTTGATACACGCTGCCTTTAGCCACTTGCGCACGATGAAGCTATATTCCCCCACTACCGCGACCCATCGGAGCAGTGCCCCGATCCGCTATAAAAGCGCGAACGCCCGGCGTTAGTTAGACCAGTCGACTCCCGGCCTTTGCCTGGCACACGTCGCACTGCCCCGCTCGACTCGCGAGCCTACTCCCCCAGGACAGCCAACCTAGGACATCGCAGTTAATAAAGAGCCTGTCAACGAATGCGCCTCTAGCTTCTTCTATCTCCCGCCGCGGCGCTGTACCCGCGCAGTCATCAACTCGTCGCGGGCCCCGTCGGCTTGTATTTACTCTTTTTTGTTTATTTATATTGAACATTTATAAAAAAAAACATGTGCTTATATATCATGCTTTGTAAAACATCAAAAAGGCACAAGTATTCACTAACAAATAAAGTTTTGAATATCGCGAATTTTGAATTTCGCGCTTACCGACCGGGCGGTATGATGCTTGTTCGAAAAGGCTATTCGTCTAGATATCTGTTTTACCATACAGTTCAGTAGCAATACCACTTGCTTTGAATGTATACTTTTTTCTGCTTTGCTCAATATTATTAAATAATTAATTTTATAATATTGATAGCAAAGAAGTACAGGTAAAAGTGTAAAGTGGTGTTCAAAATGAATCCAGACAAGAGAAACAGAGTACCAGGATCATCAGATAAAAAAGGAAGATTTGGAAGAAGAAAGAGAAGAGCTCATGTTTTTCAACGCAAACAACAAAAGGAAGTTTCAGGATCAGGATCAGGATCAGAACCAACATCTTTACAACAAGGACGAGCCACAGCAACCACTTCAGGACCTACGCCTGATACGCATCCACCTTCAACATCCAGGGCACGGAGTCCAAGACCTGCTGCACAAGCTCTACCAGGTACTTCAGCACCATTTACACAGCCAGAAATTACTGTGTCTAGGTCTAGGCAAAAATTAAAATCTAAATATTTAGAACCTAGTGCGGTTCAAAATAGAATTTTCGACATTTCATTGCTTCTGCCAGGATTACAGCAATTTCTGGCCTGTAAAGCTTGTGGTGGATGCGTTAGATTTGCAGAACTTGATGTACGAGGTCTTGGTAGCAAACTATCCATCACCTGTACTTCATGTAATGCAGTTGCTTTCATCGACTCCTGCAGAAAAATAGGGAAACAGAGTAATGCTTACGAAGTGAACAGACGAGCAGTTCCAGCCATGAGAAGTCTTGGTCATGGACATGCTGGTTTGAGCACTTTATGCGGAGTAATGGATTTTTCTACTCCAATCTCCCATAGTAATTTTGATAAAATCAATCAAGACTTGAACGATGCAAGCAAAAGTATAGCTCAGAAGTCGATGCGAGCAGCTATGCAGGAAGATTGCAGTGGTATAGATCAAGAAGATGACCACGAAACAGTGTCAGGCGATGGTAGTTGGAGGAAACTGCTGGAGCTGGAGCTGGTTGGAGGAAGGAGCTGGAGCATATTGAATGCATCTACACATTACACAAAAAAACTCACACACCATACACAACCTCACATATAAACATAAATGCATTTCACTCCAAAACACTCGAAACAAAATCACAATTTTTTCCTTTCTTCTCATTTTTATTTCATGTTTTTTTTTCATCTTTTTTTATTGTTTTTTAAATTTTAAATTCAAACACTTTTGACATACACAAACAGCTTCAGCTTTGTAGCAGTCTGTAGCTGAATGGAATGTAGGTCACAGAATGCAAGCTAAACAGCTGATTAGAGCTGTCTGCTTGCTTTCTGCTTCCTTACCATCAGGCTCATCTGGATTTTTTCTAACCTGAATCTTGGTACACAATGGTAGTGCTGCTCTTTTTTTCATAAGATGTAAGTATATAAACTTATTTTTTAACAACAAAAACATTTTTATAGGTTAATTATAAAAATGTTTGAAAATGAGAAAAATTACTTTTTATTTTAATTTTTCATTTTGCCTTTTTCAGAGGACTGGACACGAGTACAATTTTTGGATCATGCCCAAACCGTACAAAGATGACCAGGACATCCCTATTATTCATTTAAAAAAGGTCCAGGTGTGGAAAAAAATTGTAAGTACATTTTATATAATTAAATGTTACGTAAAACTTTAAATGCTGTTTTCTCAAATTTTTAATTTTTATGATTTTAGGTCAGTTACCGCAGGATTTCTCAGGATCCATAACTCCAATTAGGCTGAAATTTTTTATACAGCTCCAGGAAACCCTTCTTCACAGCCTAAGCGGAGCCAAATTGGCCAAGATAAGTTAAAAGTGAATGTTATGTATGTAAACATACGTAACATTCACTATAATTACTTATATTATAACTTATTTGTTACTAATTATTGAAAATTTGTATTTTTCAGAAAAGTCTTCCGCTCATGCTGAGGAAAGGTACATTTAGAAGAAATTCCATCCAGTTTGGCTTGGATTCATCACCCGGATGATGAGAAATCATGCGGTAAAGGAGAAAAAGTACTGAAATTTAGTGCTTCACACATGGGATTGTTTAAGCAGTAAGTATAGATATATCATATTCTAAAAATATGCAAAATTACAATAAATATGTATATTTGAACTAGCAAAAAGATTTTTTATGATACTACTTATGTATAATTTTTTATTGCCTATTAACTGATTATTTATTTTTTTCAGGTTTAACTCAGGCATAACCCCTTAAGCCCGTTACCCTGCCTTTAAAAATCCAAGGTTCTTGGATTAGGAAGATACCTGTGTCTACCTCTGCTATGCGTTTCGCTAGGACAGCCGTGGCGCTTTTGCAGTGATGTAAGTTGATCTGCGCGAAAGCAATTGTGGTAGCTGCTATAGAACCAGTCCCCATGGTGGCGCCCGCGCCCTGTCTCGTCCCCCTAATTGGCATTAGGAGTTTCTTCCCCTACGGCTACTGCCCCAACCTCTACCCTGGTAGTTTCCACCTTCATGGCATCCTCCTCCTTCTTCTTCCCTTGCCCTTCGTCCTTTCCCTTCAGGGGGACGACATGCGCCCTACTACTCCCCAGAAAAGGTGACCAGTCAAGGGCCTTCAGCGCCTCGACCTCCTCCCCTTCCAGGAGTATCCTCACCACCATCTGCTCCCTTCCCCCGGCCTCTACCCCTTTGGTGGCCTTCTGAGAGCCGGTCGACACCCATGTTTCAGCCTTGAGGGTACGGTTTTGGCGCCCTATATTCTTGATCAGCAAGTTAGGATCTTTAGATCCCGGGCATTAAATCAAGGCCCTAGTCATCTTGGCTAGTTCCCCCATGCCAACCGCCTTGACCTGGAGTCCCTTGCCCTTCCACTTCTCTACCTTTTCTAACAGCCACGACTTGTCCTCGGCCGCTTTGCAGTTACCCCCTCTTTTACCAGTTCTCCCAAGAGTTGGAAAAGTAGGCGCCGTCAGGTGCGTCAAAAATCTCCCCATCAATGCGGTCGAGGATCCGATTCGTTTCCTCCGCGCTCAGTTGAGCGTCAGGGTACAGCAGCGGAATGATAGCCACCTTCAGTTCTGTGGACACCGCCCTGCTATATGCCCTCTCCCCAGTACCCGAGCCCTTCTTCCAATCCCTCGGAGTCGAGCTATCCGAGTGCGCTCTCTTAGACGGTGTGAGTGGTGCCTTCATCTCCTCCCTCCTCCCTCCTAGCCGACGCTCTCCTCTTTCACTCGCGGTATCCCCCAAGACCTCCGGGATTTCCTTACCCCCGGCCTCCGGCTTACCAGCCCCAGCCTGTGGTTCTACTATATTTGGGCTAGGGAGCCCATCGGTTCCAGGCGCTTTTGGAACCTTTTCGTTTGTTGTACTCATTATTTTATATCATATAAGCGGGTGTGTGCGTCTGTATATGGCAGGTAGACCCTTCCTGCCCGGCTCCGATAAACCCCCTGCTCCTCCCATTGAAGAACCCCCTCCTCCCACCATTGGCCTCGGAGGGCCCCCCGTCCAGCCTGCTGTGGCCCTACCGTGTCACCAGCCGTCAGCAGCAGACCGAACGGGATTTTTCGCCGCCTGATGGGGCAGCCAGGCCGGTTGGTTAAGCCAACCCGGGCCCCTGAACTATCCGGCGGCCCAGAAGCACCATTAACGCACTTTTCCCGCTGTACCCTCCGTTGTGGTGGAGAGGACTTCTGCTGGAGAGGCCCAGAAGGAGGTCGCCTCCGGGAAATCCGAGTGATCCTGCAGTGTAGTGTCTTGTTCGTTTGTATCCGTGTCGTTGTGCTGTATAGTGTACCCTAGCCGAGCACTACCGCAAATCACTCAGTAGGGGAGGGCCTGCCTTTTAGCCACGAGCTACCCTCTGTCCGGGGGGGGGGCTTTGTGCACACGCAGAGGCTTCACCCTGCAGTCCCTGGGCATCGTTCGTGACCATCTGGACCCCGGTGGCCAATCAGTCCCCTCAGCACGACAGCCACACGTTGGAATTAGGGGTTGGATCAAATACCTATCACGCCTCCTCCTGAACGCGATGGAGCGTTGTTCTTAGCCTCTGATGATCCCACATGGCCGTTTTCGAGAACCCCGAGGCCCAGACCCAGTCCCAGGGAGAGGCCCGGCGGGAAGAACCCTTTTTACGGGGATCCCAAATCAGGGAAGCTACTCCCAGACCCGAGAGACGGCACCCCGCGTCAGTTCGGTTTCGCCGCCATGCCTGGGTGAAACCTACCCCAGCCTGGTTCGGGACACCACACTCCTGACACCGAGACCAGGCCGGCCGCTTGGAGCCAGACGAGCCCATACACTGGCCCCTTAGGGCACGCGTCAAAGTGACAACCCCTAGTAGGGTAAGAATTAAGATAGTAAAGAATGAAAAGAATAAAAAGGAAAGAAAATGTTAATTTAAAAAAAGTTTAAGGATATATTTTTTTCAAATAAAATTTTTGATTATTTGATTATTTGCATAAAATATTTACTCTTAGATTCCTTAAATTTTTTTTGCATTAATTAATTCTAAAATTTATATTTTAAAATAATTAATTCTAATCTTCCTTTTAAAAAACTTAATTTTAAATTAATATTTTTTTCCTCTTTATTCTTTTCATTCTTTACTATCTAAATATTATTTAAATTAAATTGTCTCTCTGTTCTTCAATTTATGGATTATTAGCTCTTTTGGTAAATCAACGATTCATAATTTCCACATTTCTCAAATATACTAGTACTGCAAAAATATCAAATATTTGCCCTTATCAAAATAATATGCAGATATTTATGCAGAGATTTCTGCAGAACTCTCTGCACAGCTCTGCAGAGCAATCTTCAGGTTTCCTTGCAGGTGGTCCAAATTCTCTGCAGAGGAACAATGTCAATGCTTCTGCAGTAAATTGTGTAGAATTTTTTGCAGAGCTTACTACACAGAGATTGCTGCAGGGATTTCTGCACTGTAATTGTTTCTGCAGAGAATTTGGACCTCCTACAGAATACCCTGCAGATTGCTCTGTAGAGCCCTGTAGAGAATTCTGCAGAGATGAGAGAACTTGAGAATAAAAAGATATTCTCGCAAATTCCTTAAAACATTATGTGAGTAGGATTTCCCCTGGAAAAACTAATCACAATCTTTGTATTATTCAATAATTCAACTTTGAACAAAATATTTCCTCTCAAATGCCTTAGAATATTGACGTGCTCTTTTTTGTCCAATGGCTTTGAAAATTATAAGATCGTTTCTCAGTTCCAGACTTTAATGAAGAAAGTAATTGTAACTCTTGAGGTGAATCGAGATCTTGTATTTTTAATTATTGACCTATTTCATATGACTTAGCAAATTCATTATTAATAGGATTCAATGTTGTGTTAATTTATAATGAATTTGTCCCTGTATTTTAAAGTAGTAAGAAACAGAGCGTTTCACTGAAATGAAATTGTTAATCTTGATCATACGTATCTTAAGCAAATCTATCATGACAATCAAAGCGATATAAGGACTCCTGTACAATTGCAGAATTTGAATGCCAATAATCAAAACCAATTGAATAATCCAGAAAACTAGCTTGGTGAAGTGAATATTCGATCCATGCATTGCCACGCAAACCGTATCCTGGCAAATTGTTGTAATCATGGAAATGTTATTTTCCATGATTACAACAGCTTTTTAATATATAACTTATACAATATATAATATATATTATCTATCTTCACAATTTTTCCAACATATTCATTGGTATAATACTTTATTTTCCTTTGCATCTTTTAATGTTAATATTGTTAATTTTGATAATAGACAAATCAAATTTACACAACATTGAATACTATTAATAATGAAAAACCTTCCTACGACAACTTTTTGTTCTAGATGCTAATGAAGCTATTGAACATCGCAGGGCAAATAACAGTGAAATTAATCAAAACTAAATAAAATTAATTGAGAATATTATGAGAAAGCATAATGATTCTGCTAAGTCATATGAAATGATGAGTCAAGAAGTAAAAAAACAAGATCTCGATTCACCTCTAGAGTTACAATTACTTTTATCGCTAAAGCCTGGAACTGAAAACGATCTTATAATTTTTAAAGCCATTGGAATGAAAAGAGCACATAAATAATCTAAGGCATTTGAGAGGAAATATTTTGTTCAAAGTTGAATTATTGAGTAATACAAAGATTGTGAATAGTTTTTCCAGGGGAAATCCTACTCACATAATGTTTTAACGAATTTGCGAAAATATCTTTTTATTGTCAAGTTCAAATATTTGAAATTTGAGAATGTGAGTAATTTGCGAAAACTGTGAATCGTTGATTTACCAAAAGAGCAAAGAATCCAGAAATTAATGAACAGAGAGACAAATACTTTCTTAATTAAAGCTTGGAACTGGCAAACAACGTTATAATTATCAAAGGACAAACGAAGTTGCTGCTATATTTAATACTATACATTTATCATTAATATCTAGAAATTGAATATATCATACACAATACACAATACAATACGCATATAAAATAAATTCAATTTTATTCATAATAATTTTTATTATTTATATAAATTATATTTATTTATTTTTTGAAATAATAAAATTATCTATTATTATTATTTAAAATTACATCTCATTACCATACGATGATAACCTACGCGCGCGCTTGCGTGCGCTAATGATACCTTAGTCCTATTGTAAAATGGAGATAGCGCCATATTGGATGATTAGTGCCACCATTTGTCAATCACTTGAAATAGGCTGCGAACGAGATCAAAGGCAGTGTCACAGATCCTCGCTCCCTCTCACTCTCATCCCTCTAGAGCACCTACCCTAACACTAAACAGGGGCCGGATCCCAACTGTGAATATGTCTATTTATGTGGAAGTATGTGGATGTTGTGACGTTGTAGATTTTCCGCCAAGATTATGACGGAATCTGTAACGCAAACGCACCCTGTTATCGCGCTGCCTCGGTGAACCGTATTTTAAATTAACAATAATGTTGAACGCCCGGTTCACTTACTCGCTTCGCTGGCTGCTCAGCGGTGGTAGAGACTGCTTCCCGGGCTGCGGATTATGAAAAATGGGGAATAGGTAATGTACGCGAAATAACTACACACAAGATTTACCTTAACTGCCTGGCGTTTATTTAAAACACATAAAAGAAAAGGAATAATGGGCGACTGGCGACCGGCCGTAACTCGCGAGCGCGCACTGACAAATTATCTTCAAAATTGTCTACCTGGCTGTTCTCTTGGTCGGCTCTTCCTCACGTGCTGGTGATGCCTCGTGCCATGTAATACGCGCGGCGCAAACTCTCGCGATCTGCCTTTCAACGTACAGGAAAAACTGCCGGAGAGTTAACGTGGGAATGCGGAGGGAGATGTCCTGAATGCCGTGTCGTCGTTCACTCTCTGCTGTCCAAAAGGATACTGCACTGACTGTTGCGCCCGGCTTGCTCGCGGCCGCGGCGTCTCTTCCTATCTCGCTCGCACGCGCTACAATTTCTGCTAGATCTTTCGTTTACGCCAATCGCACAATTACACGACTTTTGGGTGATATATCGCATGGTTGCTCGCTCGCTCGCGCCCTCTTAACAATTAGTTCGCCCGCGCGCAAAATTCAAATTAACTCATTTACTCTGTTACTCTAGTATTTGCCTATGTCTGGCTGCACTCATACATTTTTCTTTTACATTTTCTTTGGTTTTTCCTTCTCGAACGCATGTCTACTGTGGACGGAGCTGCAGTCCTCCACCTATTGCCAATAACACACCAGGCACGTCGCTTGCATCCACTCGTTCACTCTCATTCTCATTCTCTCTCTTTCCCTGACATTATCTGTCTCTCTCACGCACGCATTCTCCTCTGCGCTCGCCAACATGGCGACGGCCGCTTGCGCGCGCACGCCTCGTGGCTTCGCTTGCTGCGCTCTCAGCTGTTGCCGCTATCTCTCTCGCTCGCTCTCATGCGACGTTGCGTGCTACTCGATGTCTCTCGCTTGCCTGTAAACACCACCGGTATAAATAAGGTTCGCGTGCTTTTTATTCTACTTGGCTCCGGTGGTGTCCAGGCGAGCCTCTGCTGACGGTAAACCGTCATAATGTATATCCTTAAACCATGAACTTCCCATCACGAAAGGTAAGCAGCAAAATGCATGGTACATACTCGGATGGGTGACCGCAATGAAGTAATTCTCTTAAATTCGTAAAATTCTATGTTTTTATTTTTATCCAAATACTCATAAATATACGAATAAATTGATCCAGTATCCAACAAACTTTTAAGAATGTTTTCAGGGATATTAATAGTGATAATTTAGTTGAAAATTTGATGCAAAATTTTATGTACAACATTCTGCATACATTCCTGCACATTTGTATAGAGGCAAAATCTATGTCGAAGATCTATGTAAGAAAGGTACAAACAGAAATATATATATATATATTTCTATAAATTTGTACAGACATTTATTTCGAAATTTGTGCTTGTTCAATAGGCAAAAGGTAGATGGTACTAGAGATAGGTGGAGGGTTAAGGTCTATAGTAATCAGGGGAGGCTGTAGGTGATAGGTGCAGAACATCTGTAGAGAATGAAGGTCATATTCGAAGACCATAGGTGGAGAGTGGAGGTTATGATTGGAAGCCATCCTATTCTAAAAGGTAGATAGCGCCATATTAGCTGATAGAAGCCGTCGTATTTCAATCACTTGAAATAGGCTGCGAGAGAGATCAAAGGCACTGTCACTTCACTGTGTGAACCTTCCAGCATATACACGCACCTGTGTCACAGGAAAGTGGGTTCACTTCAATGCATCAAATTATTTTTTATAGTCTAGGAGTAGGAGAGGTTTTGGTCGGACTTTTGGGTTCACGGAATTTTCTCACAGTTTTTACTCACAGAATTTTCTTAGTGATTTCTATATATTTTTTCCTCCTGAACACGAATATCGGAGGTGTTTTGCCGAAAAGTGGTCAGGAAATTTGTTATTTACAATTTAATTGTTTAAATTGCTATAAAAGGAAGACTTTGGACAAAAGTCATATTGTAGCTTAACATACTTATGCAAAATTTTATGTAGATATCTGCTGCATTTTGAGGAATTGAAAAATATTGATTAAAACCAAAAATATTGGATAATTAGTGCACGTTAGTTGCAAAATTCTGTTCCGCGGTCTACCGCGCGCACTGTTTGCCTTATAAATTTGGTTCTATTTAATATTTTTCAACTTATGAGCACTCGTTTTAAAGCTTAAGAGTTTTTCTACAGATATGGGTTGTAATATATACTCAAAATATTGAAATAAAAAATGTATAAAGTCAGAACCACAAAAAAGTGTTATTTCTTATTTAAAAACGAAGATTTTTATATTAGGTGATGCTCAGATACCATTATTGGCTTGAGTATAATAGGGCTTTATAGCGTGGGCACTAGACCGCATGAAGAGTGTATAGCGCGTGCTTTATGTTACCATAGTATAAAATAATCATATAAATAAATGTTGTTATAATAATATAATAACAATGTTAATAATTATATTAATAATAATAATAATCATGTAATAATAAATTTAATGTAATTTTTCTATGGACAACAATTTAGTTTTGGATTGTATGTTAGCATTCGTTCAGTTGTTTGTAATATTCAGCAATAATTCTAAAAGTCAAAACTTTTTTATAGAAGGACTCATATCTTCATGACTTATTTATTGAATATGGTTGAAAGGAAGAAGATGACCTTCTGTTACCTGTTAAAATAGAGATACTTTTACCACCATCTAGTGAATTAATTTACAATTGTTCGTGTAAAGTATATAAGACGAAAACATGTGTATACCTCACTTCAAACATTCCCTGTTGCTCATTTTACCATTTTTAACAAAAAAACACATGCAAGAATCAATATAATACAAACCAAAAGTAAATTATAGAGTATCGCTATTATCATTGTTATTATATTGTTATAACAACATTTATTTATATGATGATTTTATACTATGGTAACACAAAGCACGCGCTATGCACAGTTGATGCGCTATTCTCTGCATGCCGTCACGTGCGCCCGCGCTATGAATCGCTATTATACTCAAGACAATAATGGTACCTGAGCATCACCTAACATAAAAATCTTCGTTTTTAAATAAGGAATAACACTTTATAAGTTTCAATATGCATTTGTAAAAAATTCCCTTATAAAAAAATTATATTTTTTCCGCCCTTTTTGTGGTTCTGATGTTATACATTTTTTATTTCAATGTTTTGAGTATATATTATAACCCATATCTGTAGAAAAACTCTAAAGCTTTAAAACGAGTGCTCATAAGTTGAAAAATATTAAGGGGTTATGCCTGAGTTAAAATTTTAAAAAATCCAAAATTTTTTGTTGGATTTTTTTAAGGCAAATTTACTGCAGAATGAGCTGCCTTAGTCCTTTTTGCCCGAAAGAATTCCGTTACAAAGTTATAGGCAAAATACCCAAAAAATACAATTTTTCAAAATTGCGTATTATTCATATTTTATTTTATAGCACTTTTGATTATTCAAAAAAATTGCGTTTTTATAGAAAATGTAACATTCAATGTGTTCACAAATTCCTTTTGAAAGGGCAATTTTATTTAAAAAAAAGCACAAATTATTTACGAAATCATTATGTACTGTAATAGCTAATTTTTATGAAATCGTAGATTTTTTTTATTTTGAATGTTCAAACTTATAAAGGGGTAAAAAAACATACATGCAAATTTAAATTACCGCCTAAAAACATGGCACCTTACAGCATATGGAACAGGAAATCACTGTTTTACCGACCTAGTCGAGTTTGCATTCAGACATCAGCTGTTTCGTCTGCTGTCTGTAGTTTAGTGCAAGCTGGATGTTGTGCTGTTGTGATAACTTCTGAGTCTCACTAGTGTTCAAATTTAGATAAGTGTTTTGTACTATAAACAACATATTATTTGTGAAGAATCTGTTCTTTGTGTGTGTATTCATTGTTTGAGGTATATGGGCTATAAATATCATATGCACGAGAAGATGCCTGTGTGTTAGTCTCAAAGTCTACAGTAATTACTAATGATCCTATAAAGTAATGGGTACCCGGTTGAAACTAACCAGGTGGTATTACCATTTGGTTATACCATATGGTAAAACCATCTGGTAAAATCATCTGGTAATTATAATATTACCAGATAGTTTTTTGTCTCGGATTACCTTATGGTAAAACCATGTGGTAAAACCATGTAAACTGTACATGGTTATTTTCAATAGGGTTTGCACACAGACTTTGCCTGTATACAGTGGATCAGTATTAAGTTGGTTATCAATATTGAGACAAAAATGAAAAAAAAGAATTTTTCAAATTTAAAAGTATTTACTTCATAGCGGTCACCCATCCGAGTAGGAACCTTGCCTAATGCTGCTTAACTTTCATGATAGAAAGTCCATGGTGCGATGTGTTTGGCCAGAACACATCACACTATTAGTAAACTCAAATGTTAATGTCCAAGAGCTTCATTTTACTGAATCAGGTATTTTTGCGTATTGTTTATGCCAAATATTTTAAAATTAGTTTGTAACGTGGAATTTGGCTCGCCCGCTCGAGGATTCCAGTTAGTGTACAAAAATAATTTATTTAACGGCTGCTTCTCACTCTCGGAGTCCAGAGTTCTGAAAAACGGAAAACGGGTACACGCAGGGAAATTTCGGTAGCAACAGGGCTGGTAAAATGAATAATAACACAAAAAGAATTAGAATTAACACATGAAACAAATATATTGTAAACTTATTACAAATTCGTATAAGCAAACATATCAATTCCGATTTTAAATACCACATGGGCCAGCGGCCGAATAACTAAGTCCACGATAGCTGGTTCGGGAGTTGCTAAAACAAGAAAAGGGCCGCGAAAATCCTCTACGATGATGCTAGGTTTATAATTCACAAAGGGAACAATAAAGGTGAGATCCGCCTCCTGCTGAAAACGTGAAAAGATTCGCGGAGCTGAAACGGGGAAAATTCCTCGATCTAACACTTTCCTCAATCCCCCAATTACCAGAACAAAATATATACAAATTGATATTTAAGAAACCTCACCAATATTCCTTCCGAAATCCACAAAATAATCCTCCAAGATTCCTCCAAAGGAAAATCCAAAAACCACCTGGAACTCCCACAAATTGCTCGCAATGGCCGCCGAAATCCACCAACAACTTCGAGACCGTTGGAAATACGAAAACTCAAAGAACTCGGCAGAACTGCAAAAGTGGAGATCCGGGAACAGAGTGAACGAGGACGACGCTCCGCTCGGGAAAGAAGCCGCGATTTTCCCACCTCGCCTTCTTCCTCCCGGGAGCGTCGTCCTGGCTGGCAAATTTCCATTGGTCCTAGAAAATGGTCTATATAGTCCATTGGCCTATTTAAATGCCACCACAAGCTATCTCTACATCACCTGATTTTCCCACGCCCCCTTTTCTATTCTTAATTTTCTCATTGGTCGAGAAAACAATTATCGCCCTCTATATCCTTGCGAATTTACATAATTGGCGCCCCCTTTATTGATAGAGATCAATCAATCAATATTGATCTCCATCAGGTAGCGCCCTCTATATAGAAACTAAACAGCCGCGCGAGTTTCAAAATCCACCAAACGAAATAAAAGAAACAATTGTAAGACAGCCTTAACATATCGTACTACACGATAATGGAAGCCGACCTTTACTTTACTATCTCACAATTCCCCTATACTCCGGAAAGAAAACCTCTATATAAAACATATATCGATCGCCCAGGAGCAGGCGCCCTCTCGATCAATCTATAGCGGCCGATAACGAAGAGCGCTCTCCCTCTCCCTGCTACCGCGCGCGCCGCATGTTCTCTCTCTCGCACCACATGTGCGTCGCTTTCCCTCTCTCTCTCCCACTCACGCTCTCACTCACTCGCTCTCTCGCTCGCACTCACACTCATGCTCGCTCTCTCTCTCTCTCTCTCTCACATATACACACGCGCTCCCCTCTATACGCAGCGGCGTGCATGTAACCGCGTGCGTGCGGCCGCCGTCTGGCTTCCTGCTGTACCCCCTCCCGAGCGCCAACGTGCTGCGCAGGTGTGACTCGGGAGCTCACATCCTGCGCTCCGCACGCGGTCGGTTAGAGGCAACTCCTGCGAGCTCCACCGAGCGCTGGCTCCGCTCCATGGCCTGTCAGACTGCCGAGAGTGAGTCAGCTGGCCGAAATAAATAATCACGACGCAGCAATATTTATTGCTACGTCGCGAGTTTCATAAAATATTTGACGAAAAAATTTATTTTTTTGAGTCTATTCAAGGCAAGGGATTTTTTTTTAACTTTTTTAAAACTATTAGCATTAATTATTTATTTTTCATAAATTATAGTTTTACTTTAAGGGGATGTAGGAGCTAGCGTGACGGCTTATGACTCTGGCAGTTTTACTTTTTATGTGCTTTATATCGTCAAAAAATAAACTGATAATTGTTCGTAATCGTACATGCTACCTCGCAACACAAAGCTTTTTTTATTCAATAACTATAAAATTTTAAATTATGAATTTATTGCATAAAAAAGTGATGGTCACGTTACGGATTCCCAAAATTCACATCGGATAGCCGTTCCAATTTCACGCTAAAATTATGAATATATGCAGAAATATGAGATGGAGTAAATATAAATTATTGTAATAACTACCTCGAGTAACTGTGCTTTAGTGAAATAAACAAGACTATGTATTTGCTATTTATGATCGAATACAATTTTTGAGGTTACGTAATGCCCCATTTAATATGCACGGCTCCGACTTCCCTTTAGTTCGATAATGCTATTGATGTTAAAAAATTACTAGCATTAACCTAAAGAAAACTATGCTAATAGCTAAAACTACTACTAGCATTAATTATTTATTTTTCGTAAATTATAGTTTTACTTTAATACTTTTAAATTTATGTCCGTTAATATATTTTATTTGTAGTTCGATAATGCTATTAATAGTGAAAAATTAAAAAAATTCCCTTGCCTTGAATAGACTCAAAAAAATAAATTTTTTCGTCAAATATTTTATGAAACTAATTTTAAAATATTTAGCATAAACAATACGCAAAAATACCTGATTCAGTAAAATGAAGCTCTTGGACATTAACATTTGAGTTTACTAATAGTGTGATGTGTTCTGGCCAAACACATCGCACCATGGACTTTCTATCATGAAAGTTAAGCAGCATTAGGCAAGGTTCCTACTCGGATGGGTGACCGCTATGAAGTAAATATTTTTTAAATTTGAAAAATTCTTTTTTTTCAGTTTTGTCTCAATATTGATAACCAACTTAATACTGATCCTCTGTATACAGGCAAAATCTATGTGCAAACCCTGTTCAAAATAACCATGTACAGTTTACATGGTTTTACCACATGGTTTTACCATAAGGTAATCCGAGACAAAAAACTATCTGGTAATATTATAATTACCAGATGGTTTTACCAGATGGTATAACCAAATGGTAATACCACCTGGTTATTTTCAATAGGGTAAGCAATGACAAAATTTATATTCATCTAAAACATGCTGACTGTGAATGCGTATTAAAAACTTACATTTCAATTTCAGCTTTCGATACTAGTATATCTACATGTACAGCACCCGGGTTTTCATACATGGCTTAATATATAGGTATCTTATGCCAAAATATAAGAAAAATATGCCAAGTAGTTCATGTAAGTACTACCAGTTAAATATACATAAGTGTTTCGATAAACTTTAGATGCATTTTTCTCAGTCTTGACATTTTTATGATTTTAGGTCCTTTACCGCAGGATATCTCAGCATCCAGATGATGAATTGACACCAGACAGGATGGAAAATCTTCTGAATACGTTTCTTCACTGCTTGAACGGAGCAGAATTGACTAATACAAGGTAAAAGTAAATGTTGCGTATATGAATATATGTGATATTCACTATAATTACTGATATAATCATCTTATGAGTTACTAAATATTTAAAATTTATTTTTTGTAGAAAAATCTTCCGCTCAAGCAGTGAAGAAACATATTCAGAAGATTTTACAGCCTGTCTGGTGTCAATTCATCATCTGGATGCTGAGATATCCTGCGGCAAAGGGAAAAAAGTGCTGAAAATTAGTGATTCATACATGTAATTGTTTACAATGTAAGTATAGATATATAATTTTTTCAAAATAGTTAAAAATATGTTTAATACCTACATTTTAAGTAGGAGAAAGATTTCTTTTATACTATTAATAAATAATTTTTTTCAGCCTATTACTTATTAATGTCTTTTTTACAGGTTTAACTCAGGCATAACCCCTTAAATAGAACCGAATCTATAAGGCAAACAGTGCGGACGGGAGACCGTGGATCAGAATATCTCTATTTTTAATCAATATTTTTCAATTCCTCAAAATGCAGCAGATATCTACATAAAATTTTACATAAGTATGTTAAGCTACAATATGACTTTTGTCCAAAGCCTTTTTTTTATAGCAATTTAAACAATTAAACTGTAAATAACAAATTTCCTGACCACTTTTCGGCAAAACACCTCCGATATTCGAGTTCAGGAGGCAAAAATATATAGAATATATATAGAATATATATAGAACTTGAGAATATATAGAATATATATATATTCTCAAGATCAAATATTTGAAATTTTTGCAATACTAAAATATTTGAGAAATGTAAAAACTGTGAATCGTTGATGTACCAAAAGAGCGAAGAATCCAGAAATTAAAGAACAGAGAGACAAATCAATTTAAATAATATTTAAGATACCTGACAGGAAATATTTTTCTTGAAGGTGAGTAATTGCTGCGAATGTTTCTTTTAAAATAAAACTTGTATTAATCTGAAAATTATGAATAATATTGATAATTACCACAAATAAGACATACGTTCCATATTTCTTTAAGAATTATGATAGTAAAGAATGAAAAGAATAAAGAGCAAAAAAATTTTAATTTTAAAAAAATTTGCGGAATCTAAGAAGAAATATTTTTTCGAAAAAAATTTGAAGAACACAAGTGTGATTGTCACTTTCTGTAATAGTGCTTCCTTTCTGAACGAAAAATCCACGAAAATCAAATGTAAACCGAAAAGAATGCGTCATTTTCTCTGATTTTTAGCTCGCAAAGGAAGCAATATTACAAAAATTGACAAAAATATTTTCGTTCTTAATTTTTTTTTTCATATAAATGTAATTTTTTTCGACATCAATCCAAATTTTTTTTTTAAATTCATATTTTGTTATTTTAAATTGTCTTAATCTTTGAGACCCACTCTGAAAGTTTGTAGGTAAATTTGAACTATAAAAAGCTTCTTTCATAAATTTTTAGGTTGTCCCATTCAGGATAAAAATCTCAATTTCACTAATTTTAGAGTTTAAATTGGATTGAAGAAAATGATAACTTATATATGCATCTTTAGAAATATTTTTTTGTAAAATAGAAAAAAGTTTATATATATAACAAGTATTTTATGCACTTTTGTTGAAAAATTAATCCTTGAAGAGCTATGAATTAATGAAAATTGGCAAAAAATGGAAAAATACGAATTTCATGAACTTTGGCCCTTTGTAACTCAATGGTATTTGATGGAAAAAATCTGAAAAAAATTCATGAGATATTTTGACACTCTGTAGAACAACATCCATATATTTTTGGATAGGTAAAAACTACTTTTTTTCGACTTCACGTAAATTTAATTTAATTTATGAACAATATACAATTTTTAACAATGTTGTAATTTGCAGAGGAAAAAGTTGACGCAAAAAAGAAGTTTAAGAATTCTATAAGAATATTTTTTTCTGAAGTTCAATTTTGAGTAATATAAAAATTGTAAATACTTGTTAAATCTGTCGGTAAATGAAAGATAAATACTATTGTTAAGTCCTGACTACTCAATTTAATGCATATAGTCAGGAATATTTATAATTATGATGGGCTATCGGCTAGAAATACCCGCTTCTCACTAATTAAATTATAAAAGCGATAAAATGACTAATCACTTACTTTATGTTGACAATAATTGACCTTGCAAGTTTAGTAATTAGGCTCAGCAGACTGCTAATAATTCAATAAGATGTAAATTCTCGAGGACTTCCAAAATAATTCCAAAACCAGAAGATTATTGCTGATTTTAGTATATTTATTCCACACTTATTTAAAGTACAAAAATAAAACAAAGTTACAATAATCAATATCACGTATCGCGATATAGAAATCAAACTCCGCCAATTTTCGGATCGGCGTGTACGGAGTCGATACAAAATCTTGACTGCCTAATTGAGGGCATTGAGCCTCTTTTAAACACAAAACTTAGTTTATAAATTTACAACATTATTGAATATTAATTTTTAAACATCTTGTAATTTTACATACAATAACGCGATTTTCCAAAAGTATAACGCTTAGTCTGCGTTTCGCAAGCTCAGCGTCAGCTGAGCTCTTACTTTTGAAAGTGTCCCAATCATCGAACCTCATGCAATTGACATAATCGATGTTGTGATTTGAATTAAAGAAATAACGTCATAGGACGTTATACTATAATTACTTTTAAAGTAACAGAGTAAAGTATGTATAAAGGGAGTAAAAATTAGTAATTTATGGAATTTAGATTGAACTTGAAAAGGAAGTATTTTATTTGTTAGAATTTTGGTACAGGCATTGCAGTTATTTTTTTTCAATCTAATTTTTTGTTAGTATAAAAATTGCGAATAGTTACTGTTCCTGAAGTAAAGAAAAATGTACGCAAAAAATATTTTAAGAAAATTAAAAGACTATTTTTAACTCGAATTATTAGTAATACAAAAACGATGATTAGTTATCTTACAAAATAAGTGTTTATCACCTGATATTATTGAATCAATATTCATTAACACTGAAAATAATTACACGAATACAATATGTATTGTATATACATATAGTACATCTGAATTAAATATTCCACAAAACGAACTAGCATTTACAGGTGGATCTTTTAAGGCATATAATTTATAAGTGGAACTCAAATTATTGCCATATAGAAGGTAAAACTGCAATCTTTTTAAAATTTTTTCAGAGGTATAATGTCTAAAGGTGTAAAAATATTTTAAAATCTTATATATGTTTACATTGTTATAAGAAGGTGAAATTGTAATCAGGTGAAACATTTAAGAAGTATAATTTATAGGTGAAACTTAAAATATATTTATTACGGGGAGTTTTTTAAGCCCTTTGTTCGCGCCTAAGTTGGTAATACTTCGAGTATGTGTGTATGCATGTGTCGCGTCTCAGTATCGCTGGGCGCTGCGCGAGGCTTAGACTAGATCATTCGCAACCATATTGTAATTGTTCTTAAACTAGAATTAATTATCTTAACACATTAACTGAAATAGTGCGAGTGCGCGTCGAGGTCCTCGCAAGACTGCGCCGTTTCTTGGTTTGTTTGGTTCTTGAGTGCCCGAATTTCGGTATTGATTTCATCCATCAATGCTGTAAACTCTTAGCCAAGGGACCCATCGTCCGCACTGCTGGACGATGGGTCCCATGGCGGTTCCAATGTCGGGTTTGTGGTTGTTACACCCATTTGCAGTGTGGACGCTTGCGGCATCCATAGGGTATTGGCGGTCCTCCTTTCATCCGCCGCCTGCTGTTTTACTACTCTTGCAGCTACTTCGTCAGAGCTGGTGTTGCTGCTGGAACTCGTGTCCGTCTCGGTATTGGGTGGCAGACGCGGTAAAATTGCCGACGAGGTGGAAACTGTAGAAGTCGTCGAAGGCGCCTGTTTCGATGATGAGGTGCTTGCCGGCTTTGGTCTCGGCTTTGCTACGGCTTTGGCTGAGCATGCCTGTACATTTTTCTGGTGTCGAAATTTTTCTTACAGACAGCATGGACTGTTATGTTTCCGCGCTTAGCTTTTTCGGAATGTACCAATACGGAGTTTTGTATGTGGCGCGTCATTTATCTTTGGCGACTTTGGTGTCTTCTTTGTCAAAATATTGGACAAATGCCAGATATTTCTTGTAGAGTTGCCTCTTGGGGTTGTTGCCGGGCAACTCGTAGAAGAAGACGTGGTCCAGTGCGCCCAATTCCGCGAAATGGTGTCGTCTCTTATGCTACAGTCATAGAGACCGATACGCAAAATCGCCGACCCTCCGTGTCGTCGGTGTGAGCCGTGTGGGTCGGGCGCTTTGCCACCGGTGCCTGTGTCGGTGGTGCTGGATTCTGCTGTACGACTGCTGGTTTGTCCACGTGGACGTCGTGGATCTTGAGTGCAGTCTAGTCTAGGTGAGTGGCATCGTATTGGACCACGAGCTTTTGGTGGCCCGTCTCTTCATTGACCCGATGGATCAAGTTGCGATGTCCAATCGATTCTAGGTACTGCTCCAGCTATGCTCGATTGCCTATAAAGATCACTTCCATTTTTGTATCGTTGGTTTTTATGCGAACGATGGTTGGTGGATCGTTGCAGTCTTCGGGTTTCGGAGGGGGGTCCGCTGCTTTGTTTGCTGGTTCTGGATGGAGGTCTACTCGCACGAAGTCCTCAGGTGCATACAGCAGCTGCAGCGTTGCAGTCCTGTGTTTTTGGTCATTGTATTTCACAATGAGCAAATTGTGCCCTTTTCCAATGACTTAGAGGTCCCCGAACAATTGAAGTTTCTTTAAGACTTCATCGCCGTCACCCTTGTAGCGGATTTCAACGGTATTGTTCCATCTGTAAATTATGTCGGCTATCCGTCATGGTTTTAGTGGCATGATTCCTCCGACGGTTCTTTCTTCGTCAGACAAGTTGTAGTCCACTAAGAAGCATTTCTTACCAATTCCGTCCATTTGAAAGAAAATAATATGTTGGTCTATTATTTTGTTCTGTTTGTTTCTTGATATTTTAATCTAACTTATACTGTTTGGTTCGCATGTGGATTATAATGAGGGGTCTGTAGTTCTTAGATTATTCTACGCTCATGTCATCACTATCTATGTCTCTATTTTATGCTATTTCTAAGAAATGTTGTATGTTACGATCTATCCTATTTCTGTGGTGTCGTCAATGTGTCTGTGGTTATAGTGCTATCATTTGGTCGGATACTTAGGGTTTTTGAGGTGTTATAATATGTGTTTGTTTTTATCAATTGTGAGGTTTGTTTTGTGTTTTGTATTGTTTTATTTGTTGGTATTGTAACGTCCTACGAAGTTATTTATTTTAAAATTTCTTAATTGTAAATTAAAATATTATATTTTCAAAATTCAAAACATGAAGAGAATTAAGATGTAATTTAGAAAGATTAAATTTTCAATGCGAGCTGTGATTTTGTAACACAGCTCAGCAGTGCTGCTTATTTGCCAATCGTTATACTTTAAAAACTGATTATTAAGCGTTACAGTTTGCGAATTGGTCATCATATTTAGGCTTTAAAAGAATCGAATTGACCTCATTTTAATTAGTCTCGTGTTTAAGTCCGAACTCTGTACCACGCGGTCCGTTAACTGGTAGAGATTTTTACACTATACTACAAAGTACTATCATGTGAATTTAAGGAACAAATATCCCATATAGCACCCAATACTATATTACTATGGGATTATTGCTGGAATGTTACTTTGGTAAGTAAAGTAGGATCAATTATGTTGCGGGAAGGTTACGTAACCAGCTGGCCACGGACAGCCAACATTGTTGCGAAGTGGAATGTCCGTTTTAATATTACATCGATTCGATCGGTATTCAGTACTCATCCGTGGAAAGTAATATTACAGTAATATTGTCGTAAGCTTATTCAACATTCCCAGAACATTAACGTATTATAAATTTTTTTTTCGATTTTTTCGAAAAAATTTCTTCCTAATTGAAATAATACAGCAATGTTATGGTAACATTACACAATGTTATCACAATATTACTAGAATATAATATCTTACAAAGGGATCAAAGAAAAATGTATAAAAAAAATTTCTCCGGTCGGGATTTGAACCCAACTCCTTTCGCTCAGTAGACTCGCTCGTTATCCTCTGAGCTATTGTTTTGTTGTTGTCATTGAAGTTAATGTGTAGGTTAAAATGAAAGATAAACGAGGGCCTTTAAAATATAACCTAGGATCAAAATTATTTGACAACAACAAAACAATAGTTCAGTGGATAACGAGCGAGTCTACTGAGCGAAGGGAGTTGGGTTCAAATCCCGACCGGAGAAATTTTTTTTATACATTTTTCTTTGATCCCTTTGTAAGATATTATATTCTAGTAATATTGTGATAACATTGTGTAATGTTACCATAACATTGCTGTATTATTTCAATTAGGAAGAAATTTTTTCGAAAAAATCGAAAAAAAAATTTATAATACGTTAATGTTCTGGGAATGTTGAATAAGCTTCCTACAATATTACTGTAATATTAATTTCCACGGATAGGTCCGGCGATCGAATCGTTGTAATATTAAAACGGACGTACATTCCACTTCGCAGAAATGTTGCCTGACCGTGGCCAGCTGGTTACTTAACCTTCCCGCAACATAATTGATCCTACTTTACTTACCAAAGTATCATTCCAGCAATATTCCCAGAGTATTGGGTGCTATATGGGATATGATCCATTAAACGCTAATATATATCTTAAAATATTTTTTCATAGATTTTTCTTTGTTTCAGGAACAGTAACTATTCGTAATTCTTATACTACCAAAAAATTAGATAAAAAAAATAACTGCGATGCCTGCATCAAAATTCTTACGAATAAAATACTTCCTTTCAAGTTTAATTTAAATTCCTTAAATTATTTTTTAAAACTAATTTTTTCTCCCTTTATTCTTTACTCTGTTACTTTAAAAGTAATAATAGTATGTATCTTTAAAAAAAATTTTTTTAGAAATCTTAAACTTCTTTTTTGCGTCGACTTTATCCTCTGCAAATTACAACATTATTAAAAATTGTTATATTGCTCGTAAATTGAATAATGTTTTAAGGAATTTGCGAGAATGTCTTTTTATTCTGAAGTTCAAATATTTAAAATTGTTGCATTACTGCAATATTTTAGAAATGTAAAAACTGTGAATTGTTAATTTACCAAACGAGCAAAGAATCCAAAAATTAAAGAATAGAACTTTATTCTTGTCAGTCTTTACTATCTTAATTCTTAAATAGATATGGAACGTGTGTCTCAAATAAACATTCGCGCAATTACTCAACTTTAAGAAAAGGATTTCCTCTCAGATATCTTAAATATTATTTAAATTGATTTCTCTTTCTGTTCTTTAATTTTTGGATTCTTTGCTCTTTTGATAAATCAACGATTTACAGTTTTTACATTTCTCAAATATTTTAGTAATGCAAAAATTTCAAATATTTGAACTTGAGAATAAAAAGATATTCTCCAAATTCCTTAAAATATTATTTGAGTAGGATTTTATTCCCTCTTTGTACTACTCAATAATTCAACTTTGAACAAAATATTTACTCTGAAATATGCCTTAGAATATTTGTGCTCTTTTTTTCCAAAGCGGAAAAGCAGTGCGAAATGAACCACTTTCCTGCTCTGACACCTTAGAGCATACATGTATGGTATGCTCTAAGTCTGACCAGAGATGAGGAGAGAGATTGACGAAGACGGAGTTTTTCGTGTACGGAAAGCTGAGCCAAGAAATTGTCGATCCCTGCTACGAAATGGTATCGGTATACCAGATGTTTCAAAACTATATACAGGTAAAGCAGTGAAGGGCTGCAAAGCCTGCAGATAAAAACATATTTTTTTTCAACAGAGGTTCAAGCTTCAACGCAGTTTTTCTAGCTGCAACGTCCGAGCGCCTTATACCTGACTGTTCTCTCGTCCGAATCCAGAGCGCTAATCCTTTGACGGTCAACTTTGGCGCAACGAAATCTCAAAATGATTCAAACTACATTTTTAAAAAAATTGTTCATTTCCATGTTGTTAAAAAATTTTCAACAATGAAAATGCAATTTGAATGGTAATTTTTCGACGATTTAAAGTTGTGATATATACATTTAATACATTTTAAAATAATTTTCTTCGCTCTGCCGCTGCCGAAAATTAAAACTTCAAATTGTTAGAATTTGACCATTCAAATTTGTTTGTAATTGATAAAAGATTGTTAACTTAAATAGAGTATGCGATTTTCCGTAAATGCCCAATTTTCATAATTTATAATTTTGTTTTCGTTGAATTTGACCGTAAGTAAAGGGATTAGTATATAGGTTTCCGCCTCGACAGTGGGATCGAAGGCCTGCCGAACAGTGGCAGAACGAAGAAAACGATTTTAAAATGTATCAAGGGGCGCGGTAGCGCCTCGATGGCAAGTATAAGGTACGTCAGTACGTACGCCGCCGTCGGGCGCTAGCCAGACCCTATATACGTCTCATAGGCACTGTTGGAGATGTAACATTCGGTTTTCTTCGTATTAAGAGCTTTGTTTCTCACTTATGAGCACTCAAATGAAAGCTTGGAATAAAACTAGCAAAATTACTTCAGGGTCATATCTTGTGAAAAGGCTTCTATCAAAAGATATTGTGAAGTGAAAGTTCGGGATCACGAATTCCTCAACGCGAAAATTCTTCTCCCGGAGAAAATGTTCTCCGCGGAAATACGTCATCGTGTGACGTCAGCCCTACGTTTATATTACTATATTGTATTGCTTGCATGTATACAGTTCATGTGTGTACAAGAGCAGACGATGGTGTATTTACAAAATTTTACACATGCAGTGTAATTATAAATAACTTAATTTGGCTGTAACTGTGTTTTATAATTATGTTTCATACTCATGATAATAGGCTAGATTAGATAAGTATTTAGTTTTTTATAATAATAAAATATACATACAATACATGAAAGAATGAAAGAACTGATTCTTTGTTAAAAAATACCCTTTTATTTTTCAGGTTTTTCAGATTATAAAGGAAATAACTTTTTTGTGATTTTGTGATGACAAGTTAGGAGGTTACGCAACTGTCATGTTATAAGGGAAGGAATGCCTGTGAGAAGCTAGTGATGTGAAAAATGTTTTTTCAAGATTTATAATTATTATATAAGTTCAGAAGACAAGTGGTTTCCAAGTTTTTTTCAATTTTAAGAGTGCGAATAAACTAAGTTTCCAGATGTATCGAGACTTTTTTCAAGGGAAAAATGTTTTGTTTTATAAGGTAACGAGAACTTATGAAGGCATACATCTATCATGTTATAGAAGAAAAGAATTTTCTTGGGACGTGAAAAGCTAGTGAAAGTGTTGTGTTTTTTAAGTATCAAGAAAGTTTTTTGGGTGGTTATGCAACTGTTACAAAATTTTTTACTTTTCCTTTCGTCTCCTGGGAGGTAGACTCTCCGGTTGTGTCTCAAAAGGGATCCTTATGACCAGCTAGTGAAAGTGTTTTATTTTCATCGTTCAAGAATCCAAGAAAGTTTGTACAGAATTCTCAGTTTATAAGTGCTCATGACAAGCTAGTGAAAGTATTTTATTATCATTGTTCCAGAATTGAAGAAAATTTTTACAGATTCTTCAAGTGATGTGAAAAATGTTTTGTCAAGATTTATAATTATTATAAAAGTTCAGAAGACAAGTGGTTTCCAAGTTTTTCTCAATTTTAAGAGTGCGAGTAAACTAAGTTTCCAGATGTATCGAGACTTTTTCCAAGGGAAAAATGTTTTGTTTTATAAGGTAACGAGAACTTATGAAGGCATACATCTATCATATTATAGAAGAAAAGAATTTTCTTGGGACGTGAAAAGCTAGTGAAAGTGTTGTGTTTTTTAAGTATCAAGAAAGTTTTTTGGGTGGTTATGCAACTGTTACAAAATTTTTTACTTTTCCTTTCGTCTCCTGGGAGGTAGACTCTCCGGTTGTGTCTCGAAAGGGATCCTTATGACCAGCTAGTGAAAGTGTTGTGTTTTCATCATTTAAGTATCAAGAAAGTTTGTGCAGAATTCTCAGTTTATAAGTGCTCATGACAAGCTAGTGAAACTATTATATTAACATTGTTCCAGAATTGAAGAAAATTTTTACAGATTCTTCAGATTATATGAGGAAATAAGTATTTTGTGATGTGACAAGCTGGTTAAGTGCGTTTACTATATTCCTCGATTGCTGATCTTCTTGTGAATAATTGTTAACTTTTCCTTTCGTCTCCTGGGAGGTAGACTCTCCGGCTGTGTCTCGAAAGGGATCCTTATGACCAGCTAGTGAAAGTGTTTTATTTTCATCGTTCAAGAATCGAAGAAAATTTTTACAGAATCTTCAGATTATATAAGAAAATAGCTATTTTGCGTTGTGACAAACTAATGAAGTGTTAAGAATATTTATCTTTCATGCTAGAAGTTTGTGCAGTTGTTGAAATGGATATGAATAATTATTAAATTTCCTTTCGTCTCCTGGGAGGTAAACTCTCAGGCTATGTATCGAAAGGAATCCTTATGACCAGCTAGTGAAAGTGTTTTATTTTTATTGTTCAGGAATGGAAGAAAATTTTTATAGAATTTTCAGATTATATAAGGAAATTACTATTATGTGATGTGATAAGCTAGTGAAGTTTTAAGAATATTTATCTTTCATGCTGGAAATTTGTGCAGTGGTTGAAATGGATATGAATAATTATTAACTTTTCCTATCGTCTCCTGGGAGGTAGACTCTCAGGCTATGAATCGAAAGGGATCCTTATGACCAGCTAGTGAGTGTTCTATTTTCATCGTTCAAGAATCGAAGAAAAGATTTATAGAATTTTCAGATTAATAAGGAAATAATTTTCTTGTAATGTGACAAGCTAGTGAAGTGTTACGAATATTCATCTTGCTTTATGAAACAGCAATTTTACACAATAATCAGCATGGATGGATATAATAATTTGGATATTAAATCTAGAATACCTGCACAGCTTAAGTGTTGAGTAAATTAATTTTTTTCTTATAAATAAATAAGAATAATTTTTCAATTTTTTTTCTTCATTTTATTTTTTATTTTCTAATTTTGTGGAGGAACAATGTCTCCTTGAGGAGCATTGTCTCCTTGTACAGCATTATCTGCTGGCACATCTTGTATGGCATCATCGTCCTCTCCCTCATATCTATTGTATTGGCGTCGAGGCCTTTGACGTCTGACCTGGTCAGAACGTGTTTGCTCCACGTTCGACATGGCCATGAAGCTCATAAAATCCGCCAAATTTTTGAGGTTTTGCTGATAGGGGTTCAGCCTCCTTCTTCTAAAGTTTCTTGAACTCCTACCAGCCCTCGTGCCTCTTCTGCCTAAAGGATTCAATTATTATTTATTATTTTTTTTGCTTAAATATATTAAGTATTTTAAATACCAAATAATAAATTGGTCCTGTACCTTGATTGCCATAGTTGTTGTTGTTGCCATTGTTGTTGGCTGCACCAGCTCCTGCTAAATTACAAAAATATGTAATTATTAATTTAGTTTTACTGGGTGGCGTATAAAGGCCTATAGAGGGATATGGATCCAAGTCTCCTTTGACTAGCTGGTTTCCAAATCTCAATTATGTGATACATAATAATTTTTATATTTACCATTTACATCAATTTGCATCTGGTTCGGCATTATTATTTTCTGAAAATGAAAAATGAGTTTGAAAGTTTAGTAACAATTTATAACATATATTATGTGTGGATGATTCTCTGACAAATTCTAGCTTTCCAGAAAACGTACAAATACATTTGTTCTGTAGAAAGATATGTTTATTTATGTTTATAAATTAATTTATAACAAGTATTTAGAGACTAAGTTTAAATTGTAAAATAATAACTACCAGACTATGATAGTTTGGATGAATTTTTTACAATAAATAAAAATATTGATTAATTATGTATAAGAAAAGACAAAAGGGCTTATTCTAACAGACATGAATGCATTTTTAAATATTCAATGTATTTTATAACAGCTAAGTTTTATATTATATACTATAGCCTTTTTATTTCATAGTAAGCGCACAATTTGTATTTGGTTTACACTATATAATAGGCGAACAGATGTATTTGGATAGCAGATTAACGATGATTTTAATTTAAAAAAACATGATCTAATCTAAAAAAATTACCAGTATTGATTGTACATTCATGTTAATAGATTTGGCTTACAACGAGAAGTCAACTCTCTGTACTATACACAAGATAATTAGGGAACACATATTACAATAACAGATTATGAAAGATTTTAATTAAAAATCATATGATCTAAAACAAAGTATTACTAGTAATAATAGTAAGCCTGCATTATATTTATAGATTTGTCTAACGAGAGCCAACTCTCTATACTATAAATTTTAGCTGTATTTGGGCACTTCCTACACGCATCATCTAATATTATATTTAATTAATTTAATATTTCTTAACATTTTTACTTATCTATCAGGAAGAGAATATATATAATTATTTTATGAGTAATGCATATATTACTCATTTCATTTTATTTAACAAGCGCATCAAACTCCTTATTCAAAAATATTACTTACAGTAATAAATAAGACTGATTCATTAAAGTCTGCTGTTTATAAATTTCTTTTTACGCCAAGTTCATTGGATCACCTGTAACAGAGAAAGAATAATTTATTTTTAAACAAAGAATCATGTTCTATTATCATAAAGTTAATTTATTTGAAGGTAACTAAAAGATACTTATCTGACAGAGAAAGATCCGTTGATAGTATTTTCATCATAATATGTCATCTTTTCTGTAAATGCATTTTTTTACTTGAAACTTATTGCAGGTTCTAGATTAAACATTAGAGGTTTTTAACGCGATTTAAATAATATAATTTGTCATAAACTCGGAGATCCACGTGGAGGTTATAAACTAGCAGAAACCAACAGTAGATTAGTACTTCAGGTTAAACATAATTATAGTACAAAAGTGAGTTGGCACTAAATTATGGGGATATAGAGATCCCTATAACGAAGCTATGATGCACAGAACAGTAACTGCAATGAGTATCTGGTTAACTCTATGAAGTGTTAGTCTATGGTTGGTTTCTGCTGGTTCACCTCCGCGAGAATCTTCAAGTTTATCATAAATTATATTATTTAAATCGCGTTAAAAACCCCTAAAACTCGTACTACGCGTGTACATCATGGTACATCTATTGAAATAGGACATTATACAAATATCGTTCGCCAAAGTAACCAATGGTTTGAAATAAATGATCAGCTTGTTAAACAAAGAACATGGCCTCGTGGCGCGAAAGATGCCTATTTATTTTTTTTAGAAGAAATGACTTAAATTATTAAATTAATTAATATCTTTATCCCGTGTCCATGTACAACGATATGTGTTTGTGTAAATTTATTTTTCCTTGAATGATCTTTATTTTTTCATACTATCTGTATCATGTAAATAATTATGTTAAATAGAGTGAAGTTTAGTGTCAAATTTGTGGATTAGGCCTACAGGGGATACCACAACTTTATTGACATTATCTTTTATAATTTTTCACAATGTTGAAATTCGATTGTAATTTTCTTAAAGTTTATTGAATTATGTGGTTTGCATTAAAAATGGTAATACTTCTATCATAAAGAATCATACGGATTTTAAAAGTAACTTACATAAACTTCTTTTTTTTTATTCATAATATTATAATAAAGATTAAATTGTGAAGGATATGAGGTAAACTTGTATAAATATTAAAATGCTACATCACTCATGTTCTGTTGACAATAATATCCACAAGGTACAAAAGAAGTCTCTACGTCTAAAATTATTGTTCATTAATTAGCTGATAATTGCTTTGTTGAAAATACTTTCAAAAAGCAATTATCAAATAATTTATGAACAATAATTTTATACGTACAGACTTCTTTTGATTTATATTTACAAGACAAATATTATGGAACTTCACATAAAAGTTAGTGCCAATAAAGGAAAAAAAAACGCGCCATTCTATTTACCTCGACGGTGGTGTGGAAAAGATAGATATTTCTTTTTTGAATGATAATGATCCAAAAATAACTATTTGCTGTACAGATGGTGTCGAAAAAATAATTATTATCGCAATAATACATAAGCATATGTACATTAATTTTTTAAATTTATAACTTCTTCAGTTGATGTTAATCGTTCATTATAATTTAGGTATTATATACCATTTAAAAGTAGTGAAATCTTCCCACCCCCCCCCCCCAAATAAACCTTTTAAAGGTAAAAGGCTGGCAAGTATAAGGTCGTTTTTTTCTATAAGATTTATCCATCTCCTTTTCTCCTTCCTCCTTCCTCCTTCTCCTTTTCTCCTTCCTCCTTCCTCCTTCACCTTTTCTCCTTCCACACCTTTTCTCCTTCCCCACCTTTACACTTTCTCCTTCTTCCTTCCTCCTTCCTTCCTCCTTCTCCTTTTCTCCTTCTTCCTTCCTCCTTCACTTTTTCTCCTTCCACATCTTTACACTTTCTCCTTCTTCCTTCTTCCTTCCTCCTTCCTCCTTCCTCCTTCCTCCTTCTCCTTTTCTCCTTCCACATCTTTACACTTTCTCCTTCCTCCTTCTCCTTTTCTCCTTCCACATCTGTACAATTTCTCCTTCCTCCTTCCTCCTTCTCCTTTTTTGCTTTCTCAAATTCCTACCAGCTCTTACTCCTCGTCTAACTATTAACTTATTTTTTCTTTTTTTAATCATTACATATCATTTTATTTAATTTTAATGCACACTTTAAAGAAATAGGTAAATTACTGAAGGACGATAAGAAACGTGTTAATAATGCAGTGATTAAAAAGATATTTATGATCATTTAACAAATAATTATGTTAGGAAAAATTCTTCTTCAATTTTGAAAAGGTCTTCTTTTACCTCGTAAATGAGTGAATCACATTAAGATGAATAATCCGAAACTCTCATCTAGGATAATATGTACGCGTAAGCATCTTCGCGTTAAGGGTCTGTTGGACATACTGTTATTTCTTTAGCATCATTTCTGTATACCTTCGTTTTACAAAAATTCCAATTTTAATTTTAACACAAGAAAGTTATGATATCATTAAATAAATTGGCAAGTTTTTTTTATAAAAAACAACTGCTTTGAAATAAATAAATAACTCGTTTAAATATAAATTTTCGAACTCTCGATTTCGAACCCTTATTGGTGAAAATTCAAATCTATCTATCTATGAAAATATGAACGCGTAAACATCTTCACGTTAAGGGCCTGTTAGATAGACTACCGTTTCTTTAGTGTTACTTCTCCTATACCTTCGATTTAATAAAAATTTCAATTTTAATTTCAACAAAAGAAAGTTATGATATCAATAAATAAATTGGCAAGTTCTTTTATAAAAAGCAATGAATTTGAAATAAGTAAATAAGCATTTAAAAGGGGGAGGATTATAAATATACATGTATTTAAATAAACACATGAAATTGTAGCATGTGAAAAGGTGGATAGCCTGTGAAAATGCACAGTCGGGTACAATTAAAACTTTGAATAAATGCGACTGCTGCCACGTTCTGCGCATTCTATCTGACGTTTGGTGACCGATCACGATGACGCCGTATTTACCGTGGGAGATTAGGCCACCATATTTCCGGTAAATTGAGCGTTGCGTAATCGGTCACAAACATGCGCAGAACGTAGTGCCAATATGGTATTATTCAAAGTTTCAATTGCACCCAACTGTACATGTAATAGAATCGCACGATGTTCTTACATGATATTATCACATGACAAATGTGCCCATAATATGTAGTAATATCATGTTTGTCTAATATGATTATGTAATTTAACAACATTGTTTCGCATCATGAAAACTTTTTCTTTTATTTATGGAAGCAACGAGCGGATGTACAATCTACTCTACTTAGTAATTCAGTAAATGTGTTGCTATCCTTATTTCATTAAAAATCTATGTCTAGGACGATTATATGCAATTATATATGAGATTTAAATTCTGTTGATACAATATATCGATCCTACATTTAAAAAAAAAACAGGAACAAATTCTATCATGTAGTACGCAATTTTTTTTATGAAAAAACTTGCCGTCCCGTCCTATCATAGATAATCGATGAACTACTAAATGTCAGTGTGAAATTAACAATAGCATAACATTTTTAATATAGTTAAATTATCGTCCTATTATCCTGCAATGGGAACTACTCAAAGCATTATATTAAACTGTGAGAACGACGGCCTCAAATAATAATAATAATTAGAATTCCATTTTTAATTAAGTAAAGATTTAAAACTAAAAGCTGTAAACTATATCAAGTAAATATTAATTTAACATTTTTAAGCTTGATTTATTTTCCAACTTGTGTCATAGAAATTTATTTTATAACATTTTTTTAATACGTAATAATAGTTAGAATTATCTTTAATCAACTTACTGTAATCTTCCGATAATAATAACAGTTTTGTAAAACATACATACATACAAATAATCAAAAATAAAGCTTAGAATGAGTGCAAGATTGAGTTAGAATACTTCAAAAATTGGTTAAAGACAGTAATAAATAAATATTGAATAAAAAATTGATTCAGAGATTTTCTAACGGTGTTTTATGAACAAGTTACTTCGGTTAACCTTGCATAATTTGAAGATCGTATCCATCGTTATCTATGATAGGACGGGACGGCAAGTTTTTTCGTAAAAAAAATTGCGTACTACATGATAGAATTTGTTCCTGTTTTTTTTTTAAATGTAGGATCGATATATTGTATCAACAGAATTTAAATCTCATATATAATTGCATATAATCGTCCTAGACATAGATTTTTAATGAAATAAGGATAGCAACACATTTACTGAATTACTAAGTAGAGTAGATTGTACATCCGCTCGTTGCTTCCATAAATAAAAGAAAAAGTTTTCATGATGCGAAACAATGTTGTTAAATTACATAATCATATTAGACAAACATGATATTACTACATATTATGGGCACATTTGTCATGTGATAATATCATGTAAGAACATCGTGCGATTCTATTACATGTACAGTTGGGTGCAATTGAAACTTTGAATAATACCATATTGGCACTACGTTCTGCGCATGTTTGTGACCGATTACGCAACGCTCAATTTACCGGAAATATGGTGGCCTAATCTCCCACGGTAAATACGGCGTCATCGTGATCGGTCACCAAACGTCAGATAGAATGCGCAGAACGTGGCAGCAGTCGCATTTATTCAAAGTTTTAATTGTACCCGACTGTGCATTTTCACAGGCTATCCACCTTTTCATATGCTACAATTTCATGTGTTTATTTAAATACATGTATATTTATAATCCTCCCCCTTTTAAATGCTTATTTACTTATTTCAAATTCATTGCTTTTTATAAAAGAACTTGCCAATTTATTTATTGATATCATAACTTTCTTTTGTTGAAATTAAAATTGAAATTTTTATTAAATCGAAGGTATAGGAGAAGTAACACTAAAGAAACGGTAGTCTATCTAACAGGCCCTTAACGTGAAGATGTTTACGCGTTCATATTTTCATAGATAGATAGATTTGAATTTTCACCAATAAGGGTTCGAAATCGAGAGTTCGAAAATTTATATTTAAACGAGTTATTTATTTATTTCAAAGCAGTTGTTTTTTATAAAAAAAACTTGCCAATTTATTTAATGATATCATAACTTTCTTGTGTTAAAATTAAAATTGGAATTTTTGTAAAACGAAGGTATACAGAAATGATGCTAAAGAAATAACAGTATGTCCAACAGACCCTTAACGCGAAGATGCTTACGCGTACATATTATCCTAGATGAGAGTTTCGGATTATTCATCTTAATGTGATTCACTCATTTACGAGGTAAAAGAAGACCTTTTCAAAATTGAAGAAGAATTTTTCCTAACATAATTATTTGTTAAATGATCATAAATATCTTTTTAATCACTGCATTATTAACACGTTTCTTATCGTCCTTCAGTAATTTACCTATTTCTTTAAAGTGTGCATTAAAATTAAATAAAATGATATGTAATGATTAAAAAAAGAAAAAATAAGTTAATAGTTAGACGAGGAGTAAGAGCTGGTAGGAATTTGAGAAAGCAAAAAAGGAGAAGGAGGAAGGAGGAAGGAGAAATTGTACAGATGTGGAAGGAGAAAAGGAGAAGGAGGAAGGAGAAAGTGTAAAGATGTGGAAGGAGAAAAGGAGAAGGAGGAAGGAGGAAGGAGGAAGGAGGAAGGAAGAAGGAAGAAGGAGAAAGTGTAAAGATGTGGAAGGAGAAAAAGTGAAGGAGGAAGGAAGAAGGAGAAAACGAGAAGGAGGAAGGAAGGAGGAAGGAAGAAGGAGAAAGTGTAAAGGTGTGGAATTAAATGTATATATCACAACTTTAAATTGTCGAAAAATTACCATTCAAATTGCATTTTCATTGTTGAAAATTTTTTAGCAACATGGAAATGAACAATTTTTTTAAAAATGTAGTTTGAATCATTTTCAATTTTCGTTGCACCAAAGTTGACCGTCATAAAAGGATTAGCGCTCTGGATTCGGTCGAGAGAACAGTCAGGTATAAGGCGCTCGGACGTTGCAGCTAGAAAAACTGCGTCGAAGCTTGAACCTCTGTTGAAAAAAAAATGTTTTTTTCTGCAGGCTTTGCAGCCCTTCACTGCCTTACCTGTATATAGTTTTGAAACATCTGGTACACCGGTACCTCTTCATAGCAGGGACTGACAATTTCTTGGCTCAGCTTTCCGTACACGAAAAACTCCGTCTTCGTCAATCTCTCTCCTCATCTCTGGTCTCACAGTTCACGCAGTGACACACTGCCTTTGATCTCAATAAGTGACTGAAAAATGGCGACGCCCATCAGCCAATATGGCTCTATCTACTTTTTAGAATAGGATCTCTGGTCTGACAGAGTTCACGCAGTGACACTGCCTTTGATCTCAAGTGACTGAAAAATGGCGGCGCCCATCAGCCAATATGGCTCTATCTTCTTTTTAGAATAGGAAGATAGGAAAATATGGCACTTGAAATCTTGAAAATTTGATTATACTATGAGAGGTTATACAAATTTATTTCCTTATCTTTTTAATTTTAGTAGTTAATGTGGATTATTGTAGTAAATCTGTTACATTATTAACTTTTCTGATAAGATATTTTTTTATTAGCTTCATATATAATCAAAATTATGTTTGTGTCAAATTTTTTTTTAAAGCGAGTAAAAAGCAAGTAAGTTTAATAAATAATATTTGATTGCTTACATACTGTACAATAAGAAAATTAGTATCTTTTTTTAAGTTCTCTTAATATATTACCCTATGGAAAAAACACTTGAATTTATATTCTAACTTACACAAATGTATCATACAGAGTTATATAAAATATCATTGTTATCTATTGTATTTCTTGGAAATAATGTTATGAATTTTTGTTTGATTTAAAAATCATATAACATTTCATATATTGCTTGATGTTAAAAACTCATTTAGGAACATATGATATAGATAACTTTGTCATGTACACTTACTTGGTTACTAATGTCTACATTCTAGTTTCATTATTCATTATGTGTAATATATCTGTGATTTGCAGAAAAATGACAAATTTCACTGTTCAGAAATCGAAAAAAAAAGAATTGTTACGAAGGCAACTAATAGTGGTTTTTTATCATCTGAGGTATAATAAAACATAGTTTATTTGGCAAAAGCTACAACTGTTCTTAAAATTTTTCCAATAAGATAATTAACATAGGAAAATTTTGCTGATTGCTATAGAGGTGACATTCACAGAGGTGATATCTTATCACAAATTATTATGGTGTATGGAGCCATGACACGATAAACAAATTTTCTTTTAAATATTTAAGCTCATATTTACAATGTGTTTACTGCATTTAATTAATAAATAACTTATCTTAACACTGAAATAACTAGTGCCATGTAGGTGAGATTTCTTTTTATCACATCAAATTAGTGCAAAAAGCTGCTGCTAACTGAGTGGTAGTATGCTTTCTCAAAGAAAATGTGTTCCCTTTACTGTTTACTATTGCAAATTATTGTGAATTAAAAATATATGAAACTGATTTTGACAAAAAACAAACAGGACTAGTTAGAGTATTAAAACGAATAACAATTTTTGATTTTTCAATTTCAAAATTTGCACCGTTACAAAGCTTTTCTTTTCAAGAAAAAAAAAACAGTTATAAGAATAATGCAAATTACAACTCAAATGAAAAAATTCGAATTCATGTTGCAAAGGTTCAAAATTATTAACTTTGGTATTGTCATAGTGATCTGTGTGACAATAATAGTCAGACATTGGCAGAAAATTCAAAATGCAAAAATAAAATAATAGGACTCAGACAAGGAGAAATTAATATATACAAGAAATATTTCTAAAGAAATCTTTATATTATATTCCCCTTTCATAAATTGCGCTATTTAGTGAGCCTAGTTGCATATCTGTAGCCCTACAGTATCTTGATTAACAGCATTCTCTCTGGTGACATCCATGGATGTACCCTTCAGCTTGATTTAATGCAACCTCCCATACATAAAATTATTTAATGATCTGTTCAGAGTCAAATCTATCACTTCCTTTAACGGGGTCCGATAGCCACTTATGACCCATCACTTACTGTATGAGAGAGAACTGCTTAGATCAAATAAATATAATGATTTATGCTAATTAAAAAGATAGTTGCCCTACGTCTTGGCATCATCTATCAATGTGCAATGTTTGAAATCTAAATATTTAGGCATCGAAAAGAACGATTGGAATGAAAATCAGTAGATCAGTGTTGATCAGTCAGGTTATGTCTACCGATTTTCATTCTAATCATTCCAATAACTCATTATGTTTATTTGATGTAGGCCCTTTTCTCTCATATGATTAGTAATGGCTTATTAATGGCTATCAGACCCCCCTTAGAGCAATGATACTATGTAACCAAAATATTAAAACTATTTATGATATTTTAACTTTTCAATGCAATTTTAACTTTTCAATTAAGAAAAGAAAATTGGATAAAATAGCAGTATTCTTTTAGTAGTCATGCACATATAGTTTATTTATTTATTTTCATATAAATGCGTACTTGGTCTTTAACATACAGAAAATTAGATGTGAAGTTGCATGAGTTACAGTTAGCTCTAGAAATTAATTGGCAAAACATAAATTTTTACAATGCATCTTAAGGGGATGTTGGAGCTAGCATGAGGGGTTATGACTCTGGTCGTTCTCATTATTTGTTGAGCACGTACTTAATATCATCCAAAATCGAATTGATAATTGTTCATAATCGTGCAGGTTACCTCAGCACACAAAGCTGTTCTCATTCAATATCTACAAATTTTTAAATAATGAATTTATTGCACAAAAAAAGTGACGGTTACGTTACGGATTCCCAAAATTCATGTTGGGCAGATGTTCCCATTATTCGCAAAAATTATGAATATATACAGAAATCTGAGATGGATTAAATATAAATAATTATAATAACTACCTTGGAACACTGTGCTTCAGTGCAATAAACAAGAGTATGTTCTTGCTATTTATAATCAAATACAATTTTTGAGGTTATGTAATATCTCATTTAATTCGCATAGCTCCGTCCTCCCCTTCAAGGAGTAAACATATCAAGGGGCGCGGTAGCGCCACGATGGCAAGTATAAGGTACGTTCAGTACGCACGCCGCCGTCGGGCGCTAGCCAGACCCTATTACACATCTCATAGGCATTGTTCGAAACTTGACTTACGGTTTTCTTCACTTTGACAGCATTATTTGTCATATAGAAATATTCAATCGAAAGCTTGAGACGAAACTAATAAAATCACATCAGGGTCATATTTTGTGAAATGGCTTCTATTAAATGTTATTCTGAAGTGAAAGTTCCGGCTCATGAATTCTGGTCAAAAAAATTCTTCTCCCTGATAAATTGTTTTCCGCCATACGTCATCACGTGTGACGTCAGCGCTATAGATATATTATACTTGTGTACAGATATGTGGTGCAGACGACGATTACAATATAACACAGTGCTAAAGTATAGATAATACATAAGCAAGAAATGTTATCAAGGGGCGCGTTTGTTAATAATTATAAATCAGTGTTAAATATATTTATCCTAAATATATATTTTAAAACAGTGTTAAATTCTTTTGTACACAATCGAAAAGCAATCATAAACTAATAGTTTATAATTAGATAAGTATTTGGTTTTATTTTGATTTATATAAATATACAATACAAATAAAGGATTTGTGAACTGATTCTTTGTTAAAATGTTCTCTTTTATTTTTCAGGTTTTATTAGATTGGAAGGCATATACAACTATCAGGATACAAGGAAAGAATTTTCTTGTGATGACAAGCTAGTGAAGTGTAAAGTTATAATGATTTTTCATGCAGGAAAGTTTCTATTTATCCATGTGACAAGCAAGTGAAAGTGTTTTATTTTCATCTTTTAAGTATCGAAGAAAGTTTTTACAGAATTTGCAGTCGATGTTTTCCTATTGCTATTGGGAGGTTACGCAACTGTCAGGTTATATACGATTGGAATTCCTGTGACAAGCTGGTGAAGTGAAAAGTATTTTTATCAAAGGAAAATTTATTATTAAGTTTAGAATAATAACTGGTTCAGAGTAAGCGTGTTCTTATTTTGATTCAAAGATTATGCTACCTACGCCACAAGATTTGATCATTATTAAGGTAACGTGTTTGGTTCAATTAATCATAGGGACTAATTAATTTTGAATGCCTCATAACTTTAAAATGTTTATTCGTTAGACAAATGCCTGCTTAAAAAATGAAAAAGAGATTGCATTGGTAGTTTAACTGTTTAGTTTAACTGTCTATACTGAAATGTATAATTATAAGTATCAATATGAAAATGAAAATTATCAGTTTTTAGATACAGTTAATTGCACGTATTGTTTTAGCATGTTAAAACAAGCTTTTATCCCAAATTTCAGCCTTCTAGCTATAACAGATTTTAAATCAGGCGAAGACCGAAATATTCAAAATGTAGCTATCGTAACTAGTGGATGATTACTTATTTCAATTATATTCTTCGCACTCATTTAATATCTATCACAGCTAGAGGGCTGAAATTTGGCACACAAGTTTGTTTTAACATATTAAAACAATACATGCAATTAACTTTCTCTAAGAACTTATAGTTCTGATTTTCATATTGTTACCTACCTAAAAATTTAGACACTAAAGGCATGAAGTCAACAGTGTAAGTATTTATATGAAAGTCAAAATTATAAGTTCGTAGACAAGGTTAATTGCATGTATTTCATGCAATTTATAATAAACTAGACATAGCTGGAATATTTATCACGTTTAAACCAGCAATATTTATTATGATTACGTATTAATAAATTATTTATAAAAAATGCTGGAAGAACTCAATTGACAAGAACAGTAAACGTATCCATTTAGTAATGGATCACTAAATATATGAACTTTAACAACTTTTATCCAGTGTAATCAAATTTCATGTTGAAAAAGTGTTTCTGTCATAAAATTTATTATGGTTACGTATTATAAAATTACAAAATTAAAAATTAAAAAATATAACAATCGCAAATGTTCGTACTACCTGTAGGACAATGTTTAATAATTATTAAGATTAGGCACTTAAAATAATCAGATTAAACTTTCAAAATTTTAAAACTCCAAGTTCGTCCAACCAATAGACATGAAAGTTCTTATAGAATTCCTTTGACTAATTTACTAACTGAAAAATTAGTTCTTTTCAATTGTAAGAGAGAAAGAAGTACAATCAGCTTTCAAAATATGAATTAGCGTGCCTTTTTTTCAAAGGAAGTAACCTTTTGCTATCTAGAAGGTAAAAAGAGTATATGAGTTGTCAAGCCCATTTGTCGAAAAGATACCATGATAAATTTTAAATTGTTGCCATTAACCAGTTTTAAAATATCAACATTTAAAAGTATTAAAATTAGAATATTCAAAACTAGTCAATGGTGTCAACTTAAAATTTTTCATAGTATCCTTTTAAGAGATGGGTTTAACAACTTATGTTCTTTTTCCTTTTAGATAGCAGAAGGTATACTTCCCTTAAAAGAAAGTATCGCTAATCCACATTCTGGAAGCTGGTTGTCCTTTGTGCTCTCTGGAAATTGAAAAGAACTAAATTTTCAGTAAGTAAATTAGTCACAGAGATTCCATGACAACTTTCAGGTTTATCCATTGGACGAGCTTTAAGTTTTTAAATTTTGAAAGCTTTAATCTTTGATTATTTCAAAAGTCATCCGATGAATATATACAATTTCATAAACTTATTCTGTGTTTAAAGTAACTTTTATTTTTCAGATTTTTATGTTTAAGTAATTCATTTATATTGTAACAGCTAATTATTCTATCATAATAATCGCGCAATTTTTTCTTGTATACACGATATCATGGGGCAACATATATATTAAGATAGTAGATGATCAAAGGTTTTAATTAAAAAATATATGACCTAAAGCATAATATTCCCAGTAATAATATTACCTATACAATTACATTAATGGATTTGACTTATAACGAAAAGCTAACTTTTTATACTACATTTCAGATGTATTTGTGCACTTTCTTTACTCTTAATCAGAAAATACAAATCTCAGCAATTTTATTATTTAACACCATAAACCCTTACAAACTACTAAATAATTTCAAATCTTTTTTTTTAATTAATTAAAATCCTGTAATATTTCAATTTAATTTATTGTTTGCATGCATTACCTTATGTTATATTTGATTAATTAACGTCTAACATTTTTTATATTCTTTTCCATCAGAAAAAGAATATATGTAGTTAATTTATCAGTAATGCATTATATATTACACATCTTATTTTACCTGCTCAGTGGATGAAACCCCTTTCACACATTAAAAATAATAATTATAATGGTAAACAAGGCTACCACAGTAAACTCTGTTGATCATACGTTGCTTTTTCATCCTAAGTACGTCGATTCACCTGTAACAGAAAAGGAATAAATTATTTTAAAACAAAGAATTGTGTTCTTTTATTTTAAAGTTAATTTAATTAAAGATAATTGAAGTATACGTATCTGATATAGTGAGATCCATTGACAGTATTTTTATATCCTTATCCATCTTTTTTGTAAATGAATTTTTGCACTTGAAACTTTTTGTAGGTTCTAGATTAAACACTATTCTACACGTGTAGTACGAGTTTTATCGGCTTTTAGCGCGTTTTAAATAATACTAGGGGATCATTTGCGCGCGTAAACGCGTGTGTTGGTTTTGTGGTATATGAACTTTAAATGTATTATGTGTAGTAGGTTAATGTATATTAATTTATTAATATTATTCTTTAAATAATTATTTTGTACAAATTAAATATATTAAATATATTTTTATTAAATTGATGGTTATTAAATAAAACTGATAATTTAAGAAATTTTATTGTATCAGACGTTGCAAGTATAGAAGCACTGCGCATGTGCTCGACGACACAATAATCACTCTACAGTTCTTATATCACTAAAAACTTTGTATTAACTCTTTATTTATTTTTCAAAAATTCGATTAAAATAAAACTAAAATTTTTTTTCTTTACTCTATATTCTCTTTGATTATCTCTTTAAGTATTTTGATAATTCAATTATTCACAGCTTTAACATTATCTAAAATTTAACTGAAGGAAAAAACATTCTCACAAATTCTTTAAAATATTATAAATTAATTAATACTATAAATTAATTTGTCTCTGTTCTTTAATTTCTCGATTCTCTGCTCTTTTAAATACTTGTCTTTCTTGAGTTGAATTATGAAAATTATTCAGGTTTCAAATTAATACTAATTTTACTTAAAAACATTTTCTTTGAAATGCTTTAAAATCTTTATTCTACTCAATAATTCAACTTTAAACAAGCTCGTATAAGGCTCTTTTTCGTCTATAGGAAAGGTAATAGCCATTAACAATCTCTATATTATTCAATTGCCCAACTTTAAGAAAAATATTTCCTCTCAATAAATATCTTAAATATTATTTAAATTAATTTGTCTCTCTGTTCTTTAATTTCTCGATTCTTTTTGCGGAAAAGCAGTGAAGTGAACCCACTTTCCTCTGACACAGTTCACGCGGTGACACTGCCTTTGATCTCTACAATTTTTATATCACTAAAAACTTTGTATTAACTCTTTATTTATTTTTCAAAAATTCAATTAAAATAAAACTAAAATTTGTTTTCTTTACTCTGTATTCTCTTTTATTCTCTCTTTAAGTATTTTGATAATTCAATTATTCACAGCTTTTACATTATTTAAAATTTCACTGAAGAAAAAAAAATTCTCACAATGATATGTTGAGGTCAGCTATGGCAGATCTTCAAACAAGCGCAACTTCGTTTGTCCATTGAAAATGATAACGTCGTTAATTGTCAGTTCCAGGCTTTAATGAAAAACGTAATTGTAACCCTTCAGGTGAATCGAGATCTTGTTTTTTTAGTTCTTGACCCCAGAGCGTCTATTACCAAAATTAACAATATTAGCATTGAAAGATGCAAAGGAAAATAAATTATTAAACCAACGAATATGTTGGAAAAATTGTGAAGATAGACAATGTTCTAAATTAAAAAGCTGTTGTAATTCATTTGGAACATCATCATTATTTTGTAAAATAACATTTCTGGATAGTTTTCTGGAATATTCAAGTGGTTTTGACTATTGACATTCAAATCTTGCAATTTTACAGGAGTCCTTATAACGCTTTGATTGTCATGACAGGTTTTCTTATGATTATATGATCGCAAGATTAACAATTTCATTAATGCGTAGATTACATGTAATAGGAAAGTCTTTTCTGTGATAAGAACGATCATGATTAGTTATTTCGTTTAGATACATAAATTAGAAGCAACACTAAGTTGACTGCGTCTTTCTAACTTTTCCTTTTTTTTTGCATAAAACTTATGATTAGCCATTCTTTTCCTTTGAAGTTTAATTTTTTTTGCTTCTATTATCTCATCCTCTGTTTTATTCTTTTTCTTGAGGCATGAGGCTCAAAAACTTTTACAGACACTTTCTCTCTCACTTTTGAAAAATACATTTCAAATAATAACGTAACATGTCATTAACGTGTCATTAACGTGTCATTAACAACCCCTTCTATGCCAATCTTATGGATAAAATTAATCACAACTGTAGTATTTTCCAAATAAATTATGTTTTCTTGTACCTTAAATAACAAAAAGCCACCATCGGTTACCCTCAAATCGGTCTTTTTTATGTGGTCCATTTTTTAAGATAAAAAACACCACTTTTGGAAGAATGACCGATATATATTGTATAACGTTTTCCCTTTTTGTTTACAAAAATATTACAATTTGACCTTATAAAAATTTAGAACTGTATAAGATTTTAAAATATGATTACACCTTTAGACATTATACCTCAGAACAAATTTTAAAATGATTGCAATTTTACCTACTATATCGCAATAATTTGAGTTTCGCCTTTAAAATATACGCCTAAAAAAATCCACCTGTAAGCGCGCGTTCGTTTTGTGGAATATGTAATTCAAGTACTATATGTGTATATAATATATATTGTATTCGTGTCATTATTTGCAATGTAAGTTAATGAATATTGATTCAATAATGTATAGTTATTTTGTACAAATAAAAGATACTAAATATATTTTTATTAAATTGATAATTATTAAATAAAACTGATAATTCAAGAAATTTGACTGTATCAGACGTTGCTAGTATAGAAGCACTGCGCATAAAAATTAAAGTAAAATTTTTTTCTTTAATCTGTATTTTCTTCATTTTATTCTCTCTTTAATAAGTATTTTGATAATTCAATTATTAACAACTTTTATATTATCTAAAATTTAACTGAAGAAAAAAATATTCTCTTAAATTCTTTAAAATACTTCTTGCATAGATTTTTTCTCTGTAAATTATATGACTAATATTCAAATATACAAATTTTGTCCAGGTATATAGCAGAATAAATTGATTTGTATCTGTGTTGTTTAATTTATCGATTTTCTGCTCTTTTAAATACTTATAGAACATCTGCTTTTTGAGTTGAATTATGAAAATTATTCACGTTTTTAATTAATACAAATTTTACTTCAAAAAATATTCTTTGAAATGCTTTAAAATATTTATTCTACTCAATAATTCAACTTTGAACAAGCTCGCGTAAGGCTTTTTTTCGTCTATAGGAATGGTAATAGCCATTAATAATCTCTATATCATTCAATTACACAACTTTAAGAAAAATGTTTCCTCTTGATAAATGTCTTAAATATTATTTAAATTAATTATTTTAATTAATTTTTCTCTCTGTTCTTTAAAGTGGATCTTCAGTTATTGTACTTTTCTTTCACCTGTGGCTCCGAACGTAATGAAACTTAAAGATCATGACTGTGATACAAAAAGATGATTTTGTGTATGTTTTTAGCTTATTTTACCCAATGATATTTAAGTAATGTCACAAAATATAAGAATTTTTATTAAAATATAAAGATCTTCAAAATATTTCATGCGAACTGGAATTCATACATATTCTTTAAGCCAGACTGCACAAAACTGGTAATTTTTTTAGTATAGTAATTATGCATGTACAGCAGAAATAATTCAAACATTTAATTAACAAATAAAATCATAAAAAACATGAATTTTAAATATTAATCACAATTTAATAATTTTTATTCTTACCGTAAATATAAATTCCAACATTTATTTTAATTGTTTTCAAGAACCTCTAAAAAAATTTTCAGAAGGATTCCTTGAAACGCCTTGCGCATGAACGATTTTGAACTAATATAAATACTTTTATTCATAAACAGCATTTTTGTTAAGAAAAACATTTATAGATTATCATAAAATGGCAAATTCTAAAGTAAACAAACATTTTTAGTGAAAAATGATTATCGTATGTTTTAGATTAATGATAAATTTAGCATTTAGAGCAAACAAAAATTTTTCGATTTTTGATGAAATATCACTGGAAATCCAACTTAATTTCTCGATTCTTTTTGATCTTTTATTAAATCAACGATTCACAGTTTTTATATCGCTCAATTATTTTATTTTTATAATACTCAATCATTATGGTAATCAGTATATTATTATAATTGGTGGGGCACAGTATGTTCGCACAGTCGATCTTTAACCTAAGACGTCGTCTTCGCGCGAGAAAAATAGAACAACGGAACAGACCTCTTCGGACTTTTTTGATACGCAACAGCTGTTCTCTTATACATGGATTTAGATAGGCCAATGGCGCTGCCCACGGGTCCATCTTTCTTCTTATAAGGGATAATTTATCTTAAACTTGGAGTACCCACGCGAAGGTTATTAGCTAGCAGAAATCATCAGTTGACCGATATTTCAAGTTAGACATAAGTATAGCACTAAAGTGGGTTGGCACCAGTTGTCTCGAAAGTAACTCTCTGAATGTGTAATTTCAGATGAAATAAAGTGCTTAAAAATAAAAGTGAATTTAATTATAATTATAAATATTCGGTAATGTCTCGCTCGTACACTATATTAAATAATTTTATTTCAGGTGATAGGATACTACTGAAAATGGCTGTAATAGCAGTAATAATACCAGTCTGAATAGTTTACGTTGAATAAAAATATTACATATGTGTATCGGGGTGCGGGGTTGTAGAGGTGGCCAGGGGAATGATGTACGCAAAGTATGGTGTATGCGTGGTATCAGAGATGACTAGAGAGATTGACAGAGAGCGGGGTTTTCGTACGACAAATTCCGAACGAGCTGCCTCGAGGAAAATACGCACCTCCAGATGTTGCGAAAAGTAAGAGGGCAAGGGGGCTGGGGTAAGAGTTATAAAAACTGCTACAAAAAAAGGCCTTAGTTTCGGGCCTCGGTGAAGTTTCCTCTGTCCTGCGCTAATCCCCTTAATGACGGTCAGTTTTGACACAAGCGAAATTTAAACTTTTTAAAAATGCAAATTTTCGAAAATTACATATTTTCGTGAATTCAAAAATTTTGCATCGATTAAAACAAAGTTCGAATTGCAAAAATCGGATAATTCTAAGTTTTATATCTTGCAAATGTATTTCATCCTTTCTTTAAAAATATAAAACTTAGAATTATCCGATTTTTGCAATTCGAACTTTGTTTTAATCGTTGCAAAATTTTTGAATTCACGAAAATATGTGATTTTCGAAGATTTGCATTTTTAAAAAGTTTAAATTTCGCTTGTGTCAAAACTGACCGTCATTAAGGGGATTAGCGCAGGACAGAGGAAACTGCACCGAGGCCCGAAACTGAGGCCTTTTTTTTGTAGCAGTTTTTATAACTCTTACCCTAGCCCCCTTGCCCTCTTACTTTTCGCAACATCTGGAGGTGCGTATTTTCCTCGAGGCAGTTCGTTCGGAATTTGTCGTACGAAAACCCCGCTCTCTGTCAATCTCTCTAGTCATCTCTGGTGGTATGGTTTATTCCCTCTGTGCTTGGCGGGCCTCTCTTCAGGCGACTAGTGTGGTCGGCTCTCGGCGATGGACTGACGCGTTCGCTGCGCTTCGCCACGCTCAGAGCTCTCACTGCTCTACTCTTGTTCGGTGCTGCCGCCTGTCGGCGGACCGATCCCCTACAGTACTCCCCCCAAAAAGGGAAAAATGCTTGCATTTTTGAGCATTTGTAGGTGCGTGGGAGGTAAAAAATTTGAGTTTGAAGTTAAAAGGGTAGAAGAGCGAGAGCTTTGAAAATTTGTTTGTTACAAAGCCTGGAGAGGGTTTACATGACTTGTTGGTTTGACAGAATTAATATGATGTTTACAGATTGTGCTTTCAGAATGAGTACAAAATTGGTAAGTTTTCTTGATTGATTACAAAGATGACGCGTTTTACGCTGTGTGCAATGCCTGTGCGTACATGTGAGTTTTCTTTTATTTTCTTACAATGATTGGTGCCTTGTCTGTTGCTGGCACTTGTTGTACGCGTGTCACCTTAAAAAACTAGAGTATGAAAGAGTTATCGCATACATTTTTCTATAACTAAAAATAGGAACTCTGGTTACAATGTAGATCTATTCGCTACGACAGTAGACTATGCAATAGCTACTTGTGTCTAATAGAATATGAAAATAAAACGCGATATTTCTTAGATCTATAATTATAAAGTGTTTAGGATGATACTGACCCGCGTATCTGACTCCATAAAATTTGAGTATTTTTAACAATGCTTTGGTTGAGTATCATGTTCTCCTTTTGGTGTAACGCCGTTGAGTAATAAAGCAGAAAGTACTTAAAGTTAAATGCTTACATTCTAATTTGAGAGTGCTTACTTGCTAGTTAAGTCTATTCGTGGTTTATTGACAAGAGAGCAGCGAGATGGGCCAAGGTAGTATGGCGTGTGTAGTCGAGTGCACCTCGGTCAATCGGCCTTGTGTGCACCCCCGTTGAAGCTGACAAGAGTTTGGCGAGGAAATCCGCGTCAAAACCGCTTGGGACCGCGTGGAACTTGAGCTTGCGCGTGTCGAAGACAGCAATGTCGCGCATCAGGAGCGAAAGACCGTCCCGGGCATACCGCGAGTATGCTGCGTCGAGAGTGAAGAGTTTACCGTGCAGCTGTGGGCACTTGTGGCAGGCTTGATAGAAGTTAATGAAATCGCGCGACGATAACGCGGCGGCGATAATGTCGGTTGCATCCGGGCAACTAAGTATGAGGCGGAGGTAATCCGGTAGCAGTGGCGTTGCCTGACCGGTCTCTTGTGCCTCCGACGGTTCCGGGTGGGGGGGTTCGTGCGACGGTGCCGTTCGCAGAATGGAAGTTCGTCCCTTTGTATCCGTGAAAACAAGTTCGCGTTTGCACGCCCGAATTTGGAAGTCTGTCGCGTCCGGGAAAGACTCGAAGGGTAAGTGTGCCGTGGTGCCCGTGGCAGTGTGGCAGACTTTGACAATATCGAAGTGCTTGACTTCCTGTGCCTCGAGGCACTCTCTAAGCATCTGCTTCGAAGCTTTGTACCGGATGTTTCTCAGCCAGAGATCCCGCACTGGCACCCCTTTGACGAAGATGACCGGAGTCTGTGGCTCTTGGATCGTCGCGGGGTTTGAGGAAAAGGCAAAGCGCGACCTTAATAATTTCGTCTCTCTCCGGGAGACGTGAGCGTCTAGATAGCGCTCGAATTGCTCTAACGCGAAATCGACCTTAAAATAGTCAGCGCGGTTTTCCTCATGGTCGAGCGCATTCCTGCGCGCGGCGATCTCCTCGCGGGCTTTGCGAACCTTCTCCATTGTCTGCGAAAAGAAAATTTAGTATTTTAGGTACTGGGTGGGAAATCTCACTCGCCTCTCCCTTGCCTTCGCGCGGGAATTGAATCCATTGATTCCTCCCTTGCGACGGAGGATACTGGGAATGTGTTTGGTGCGTTTAGGCTTGGGTTGCGGGTGGATTAAGGCTTGATGCACTATGATATTGGAATTCGGAGGCATTTGTGGATTAATCGTCGCTGCATCTGGAGCTACCTCAACCCGTGCGGGTTGAGGGGCAACAGCTGCTGGAGGCGGCGGGGGTGGTTGCGTCAAGTCATCGTCAGAGAGTGTATCGTCGAAGATCTGCAGAGTCTCGTCTGTGTTGTCTTTATTGTTGGTCTCTGGCGGTGGTGTAGTCGTTGGAAGTGCCTCCGCGGCGTTGTTGGTCGCTGGGGGTGGCCCAGCCGGCCTAGTGTGCCTCGACTCCTCCAATTCTTCGTGCAGGAGGAAGGCTGGCTTTATCCTCTCCAGATTGATCGTCTTTTTCGTGCCGTCCTTATCGATTTCGAAGGTGCGGTGCGCTATGTTGCGCTTGAGGACCTTGTATGGTCCTGTGTACGGTGGAGTGAGCGCTGGCCTTATAGGTTTCTCCCTTAACCAGACATGAGAGCAGTCCTTGAGTCCAGTATGGACAAATGGTTGCGTTGATACTTTGTGATCAACGGGGACCGGGCGGAGCTGTTGCATATGCTCACGCAGGTCGCTGTGGAAGGCTCGTATGTCGGGCTCCTCGCCGGTGAACGAGGCAAAGTCTCCAGGGATTCTGAGTGGCTTGCCGAAGACGAGGTTGGCAGGGCTGGTCTCTGTGTCCAGCCGGATCCTTGTGCGTAAGCCGAGCATGACCGCGGGCAGTTGGCGTGCCCACTCTCTGTTGTCCTCGTGGCAGGTGAGGGCGGTCTTGATTTCCCTGTGAAGTCGTTCCACGATGCCATTGGTAGCCGGATGATACGGCGAGGTGCGGTCTCTGTTGATGCCAAGGATTTGCAGCATCTCTGCGAATAGCCTTGACTCGAATTGCCTCCCCTGGTCAGTGGTTATGGTAGTTGGAGTTCCATAGCGGCTGATCCAATGATCGAAAAAAGCTCGGGCGACCGACTCTGCTGTCGTGTCCTCCAGCGGGATAGCTTCTGGCCATCTGGTATACCTGTCGATGATGGTGAGCACGTGTGAATAGCCCATGCAGCCTGGGAAGGGACCTATTATGTCCATGTGGACATGGTCAAATCTTGCATCCGGTGTGGAAAACTGCTTGGGTGGAAGCTTGTTATGCTTCGAGATTTTTGCTCGTTGACAGGTGAGGCAGGTCTTGCACCAAGTTGCAATGTCCCTGCTCATGTTTGGCCAAACGTATTGCTGGGCGACGAGCTTGGTGGTCACCTTGACTCCCGGATGCGACAGGGCGTGAAAGTTGTGGAAGACCTCTAGCCTGAGGGCTTCTGGCACGTACGGCCTGATGACGTCGTCCCTGATGTCGCAGTGGTATGAGGAGTGATCCGGGCCCCATGTGAGTTTGCGGAGCTTCAACGGATGCTGTGGGTCTGCGAGCACCTGCTGCAGCTGTGCGTCGTTGGCCTGTTCTGCGCTAAGTTGCCTCTCCGTGAAGAGCGTGGGCAGCTTGAAGGCTTCGATGGATGCCCTTGCCTCCTGCAGCTGCACGTCGTCGATCTCGTCCCAGTTGAAGTTTGCTGGGGCGGTCAGGGTCTCCATCCTGGAGAGGGCGTCTGCCACGTCGTTCTCCTGCCCTGGGAGGTAGTGGATCTCGGCGTTGAACTGCGAGATATACGAGAGCCTGCGAGCTCTGATGGCTGGCATCTTCTCCGGGCATTGCTGAAGGGCGTACACCAGTGGCTTGTGGTCGGTGTAGATCTTGAAGAGGACGCCTTCCAGGTAGTACTGGAAGTGCCTGAGGGCCTCGTATATTGCTGTGAGCTCTCTATCGTACGTGGCATACTTGCGCTGTGCAGTGTTGAACTTCTGCGAGAAGAAGGCGAGCGGCTTCCAGGTGTCGCCGACTTTTTGCTCGAGAGCCGCGCCCATTGCTGTGTCAGAGGCGTCGGCAATGAGGCGAAGTTCCGCCTTGTCACTAGGAAAGGCGGTGAAAGTCAATTCAGTGACCTGGTCCTTGCACTTGTTGAAGGTTGTGTCTCTTAGGAACATTTTAAAAATTTTTTTCGATAGGGTCAAAAAATCGACCGCTCGATTTGTCAGAGAACCACCCATATATATATATATATATATATATATATATATATATATATGTATTATAAGCCATATGTGTAATTTCAACTTTAAAATTCAAAATTTTCAAAGTACGACCCATCGGATCCCAACCAAAATTTTTGTAAAGATTGTTTATTTTAGTAGAAAAGTTTCTACGTATGTTCCAACGCATCAGACTTGCTCTATTTCTTGCTAAAAATAATGTTATTACTCATATCTTGCTACATTTGACAAATAATGATCTACTTCCGCCTTTATAATTATAAACTCATCTGAATTAATTATAGTATGTATAATTATGGAAAAACTTGCCGTCCTGTCCTATCATACATAACCATGGATATCATCTTCAAGTTACGCATGGTTAACCAAAGTAATTCACAGTTAACGAAACATCGTTGCAAATTCATAAGTAACCGATATTTCATTCATTATGTGTTCACTAACATTCTTATTAAATTTTTTAAGAAATGAAACTTAATTTCGTGATAATTGAAATATATACAAATACTCAATTTTTGAGTATTTGTACATATGTTTGACAATAATTAGTTATTATTAACAAAAGATTACAGGAAAACATGTTATAAAATTAATTTCTATTTCTAAAGTTGGGAAATAAATGAAGCTGAAAAATATTTTTTCAGTTTATAAATTTAGTTTTAAATGTACACTTAATTAAGAAATAAAATCGCAACTACCATTTGAGGCAATTCTGACAATTTAACAGAAATATTTTGAATAGCACCGATTATAGGATAATAAGAAGATTAGTTGACTGCATTAAATAATTACAATATTGCTGATTACACTGACATTTAGTAATTTATCGATTATCCATGATAGGACGGGACGGCAAGTTTTTCCATAAAAAAAATTGTGTTCTACATGATAGAAATTGTTCCTGATTTTTTAAACATGGGAGGTAGATTTGTTGTATGGAAAATTATTCTTTTTTTTAATGAAGAGGATGATACCTAATAAGTTAATAACAGAATATTTAAATCTCATATTTAATTATAAATAGTCGTCCTGAAAACATGTAATACATTTTGATGGAATAAGAATAACAACACATTTACTGTATCACTAACTAGAGTATAGTGTACATCCGCTTGGTGCTTCCACAAGTGACAAGTGACAAGTACTTTGCAGTCATATATATACATATATACATATACATTGATATTCCTTCCCCCATTTAAACGCTCATTTGTTTTTTTCAAAACTATTGCTTTTTATAAAGAAACTTGCCAATTTATTTATTGATATCACAACTTTTTTTTGTTAAAATTCAAATTGAAATTTATAAAATGGGTATATTATAGATAATTGACCCAAAGGAAATGGTAGTCTGTCCAATAGACCCTTAGCGCAAAGATCTTTACGCATATAACATAATTGTTTTTTAAACTAATTATAAATACCTTCTTAATCACTGTTTTATAAACACTATTATTATCACTCTTTAGTAAGGGAAGTATTAATAACCGTATACAATAAAGGCTCAATCATCTAATCTAAATCTTTAATTTATATAATGAAATGACCGTCAGAATAAGATACTTAGGATTTTGGCTATATAAAAGTTATCGAGAGTTGAAAATGAAATTTAAATTTACATAATGAAATAGATATATAGAAAAAACACTTTCAGTTTTGACCACATATGGGTTATTAAGAATTCGAAAATTAACTCTATGTTATTAAGAGTTTGAAATTTATTTTTAATTTTTACCTAAAGAAACAACCTTATACTTGACAGTCATTTACCTTGAAAAGGTTTTATTGTGGAGGGAGGGGGGAGATTTCACTACTATTAAAAGGTATCTAATAATAATTTACATATATAATACTTTTATTCAACGTAAACTATTCAGACTGGTATTATTACTGCTATTACAGCCATTTTCAGTAGTATCCTATCACCTGAAATAAAATTATATAGTATAGTCTACGAGCGAGACATTACCGAATATTTATAATTATAATTAAATTCACTTTTATTTTTAAGCACTTCACTTCATCTGAAATTACACATTCAAATTTTCGCGCGGTTATGAGGGTTACTTTCGAGATAACTGGTGCCAACCCACTTTGGTGCTATACTTATGTCTAACTTGAAATATCGGTCAACTGATGATTTCTGCTAGCTAATAACCTTCGCGTGGGTACTCCAAGTTTAAGATAAATTATATTATTTAAAACGCGCTAAAAGCCGATAAAACTCGTACTACACGTGTGCAATAGTGTTTAATCTAGAACCTGCAAAAAGTTTCAAGTGCAAAAATTCATTTACAAAAAAGATGGATAAGGATATAAATATACTGTCAATGGATCTCACTATATCAGATACGTATACTTCAATTATCTTTAATTAAATTAACTTTAAAATAAAAGAACATAATTCTTTGTTTTAAAATAATTTATTCCTTCTCTGTTACAGGTGATTCGACGTACTTAGGATGAAAAAGCAACGTATGATCAACAGAGTTTACTGTGGTAGCCTTGTTTACCACTATAATTATTATTTTTAATGTGTGAAAGGGGTTTCATCCGCTGAGCAGATAAAATAAGATGTGTAATATATAATGCATTACTGATAAATTGACTACATATATTCTTTTCCTGATGGAAAAGAATATAAAAAATGTTAGACGTTAATTAATCAAATATAACATAAGGTAATGCATGCAAACAATAAATTAAATTAAAATATTACAGGATTTTAATTAATTAAAAAAAAGATTTGAAATTATTTAGTAGCTTGTAAGGGTTTATGGTGTTAAATAATAAAATTGCTGAGATTTGTATCTTCTGATTAAGAGTAAAGAAAGTGCACAAATACACCTGAAATGTAGTATAAAAAGTTAGCTTTTCGTTATAAGTCAAATCCATTAATGTAATTGTATAGGTAATATTATTACTGGGAATATTATGCTTTAGGTCATATATTTTTTAATTAAAATCTTTGATCATCTACTATCTTAATATATATGTTGCCCCATGATATCGTGTATACAAGAAAAAATTGTGCGATTATTATGATAGAATAATTAGCTGTTACAATATAAATGAATTACTTAAACATAAAAATCTGAAAAATAAAAGTTAATTTAAACACAGAATAAGTTTATGAAATTGTATATATTCATCGGATGACTTTTGAAATAATCAAAGATTAAAGCTTTCAAAATTTAAAAACTTAAAGCTCGTCCAATGGATAAACCTGAAAGTTGTCATGGAATCTCTGTGACTAATTTACTTACTGAAAATTTAGTTCTTTTCAATTTCCAGAGAGCACAAAGGACAACCAGCTTCCAGAATATAGATTAGCGATACTTTTTTTCAAGGGAAGTGTACCTTCTGCTATCTAAAAGGAAAAAGAACATAAGTTGTTAAGCCCATCTCTTAAAAGGATACTATGAAAATTTTTAAGTTGACACCATTGACTAGTTTTGAATATTCTAATTCTAATACTTTTAAATGTTGATATTTTAAAACTGGTTAATGGCAACAATTTAAAATTTATCATGGTATCTTTTCGACAAATGGGCTTGACAACTCATATACTCTTTTTACCTTCTAGATAGCAAAAGGTATACTTCCTTTGAAAAAAAGGCACGCTAATTCATATTTTGAAAGCTGATTGTACTTCTTTCACTCTTACAATTGAAAAGAACTAATTTTTCAGTTAGTAAATTAGTCAAAGGAATTCTATAACAACTTTCATGTCTATTTGTTGGACGAACTTGGAGTTTTAAAATTTTGAAAATTTAATCTGATTATTTTAAGTGCCTAATCTTAATAATTATTAAACATTGTCCTACAGGTAGTACGAACATTTGCGATTGTTATATTTTTTAATTTTTAATTTTATAATTTTATAATACGTAACCATAATAAATTTTATGACAGAAATACTTTTTAAACATGAAATTTGATTACACTGGATAAAAGTTGTTAAAGTTCATATATTTAGTGATCCATTACTAAACGGATACGTTTACTGTTCTTGTCAATTGAGTTCTTCCAGCATTTTTTATAAATAATTTATTAATACGTAATCATAATAAATATTGCTGGTTTAAACGTGATAAATGTTCCAGCTATGTCTAGTTTATTATAAATTGCATGAAATACATGCAAGTAACCTTGTCTACGAACTTATAATTTTGATTTTCATATAAATACTTACACTGTTGACTTCATGCCTTTAGTGTCTAAATTTTTAGGTAGGTAACAATATGAAAATCAGAACTATAAGTTCTTAAATAAAGTTAATTGCATGTATTGTTTTAATATGTTAAAACAAACTTGTGTGCCAAATTTCAGCCCTCTAGCTGTGATAGATATTAAATGAGTGCGAAGAATATAATTGAAATAAGTAATCATCCACTAGTTACGATAGCTACATTTTGAATATTTCGGTCTTCGCCTGATTTAAAATCTGTTATAGCTAGAAGGCTGAAATTTGGGATAAAAGCTTGTTTTAATATGCTAAAACAATACGTGCAAGTAACTGTATCTAAAAACTGATAATTTTCATTTTCATATTGATACTTATAATTATACATTTCAGTATAGACATTTAAACTAAAACTACCAATGCAATCTCTTTTTCATTTTTTAAGCAGGCATTTGTCTAACGAATAAACATTTTAAAGTTATGAGGCATTCAAAATTAATTAATCCCTATGATTAATTGAACCAAACACGTTACCTTAATAATGATCAAATCTTGTGGCGTAGGTAGCATAATCTTTGAATCAAAATAAGAACACGCTTACTCTGAACCAGTTATTATTCTAAACTTAATAATAAATTTTCCTTTGATAAAAATACTTTTCACTTCACCAGCTTGTCACAGGAATTTCAATCGTATATAACCTGACAGTTGCGTAACCTCCCAATAGAAATAGGAAAACATTGATTGCAAATTCTGTAAAAACTTTCTTCGATACTTAAACGATGAAAATAAAACACTTTCACTTGCTTGTCACATGGATAAATAGAAACTTTCCTGCATGAGAAATCATTAAAACTTTACACTTGACTAGCTTGTCATCACAAGAAAATTCTTTTCTTGTATCCTGATAGTTGTATATGCCTTCCAATCTAATAAAACCTGAAAAATAAAAGAGAACATTTTAACAAAGAATCAGTTCACAAATCCTTTATTTGTATTGTATATTTATATAAATCAAAATAAAACTAAATACTTATCTAATTATAAGCTATTAATTTATGATTGCTTTTCGATTGTGTACAAAAGAATTTAACACTGTTTTAAAATATATATTTAGGTTAAATATATTTAACACTCATTTATAATTATTAACAAACGCGCCCCTTGATAACATTTCTTGCTTATGTATTATCTATACTTTATCACTGTGTTATATTGTAATCGTCGTCTGCACCACATATCTGTACACAAGTATATATCTATAGCGCTGACGTCACACATGATGACGTATGGCGGAAAACAAAGACGAGAATTCATGAGCCGGAACTTTCACTTCAGAATAACATTTAATAGAAGCCATTTCACAAAATATGACCCTGATGTGATTTTATTAGTTTCGTCTCAAGCTTTCGTTTGAGTATTTCTATGTGACAAATAATGCTGTCAAAGTGAAGAAAACCGTAAGTCAAGTTTCGAACAATCCCTATGAGATGTATAATAGGGTCTGTCTAGCGCCCGACGGCGGCGTGCGTACTGAACGTACCTTATACTTGCCATCGTGGCGTTACCGCGCCCCTTGATAGATATGTATAATACATAATGAGGTGATATTTCTGAATGTAATAGATAATAATTCTATATGTATAGCGTCTAAAATCTGGATTAATAGTTAATTTATAAAATAATACTTACAGTCACCGACGTGTGAGGTGATTTTAACTTGTTTTCCCGGACCAACTTATTTGAATCACCTGTAACAAACAAAGAATAATTTACTTTAACACAAAGAATTGTGTTCTTGAATTTAAAGTTAATTGAATTAAAATTAATAAAAGTATACATATCTGATGTTCAATGAGTCATTCACAGTATCTTCATATACACATGACTTTTGTCCAAGTGGACTTTTACACTTTAAACTTTCTCCAGGCTACAGCTCAGACACTGTTACACACGCGGAGTACAAGTTTTAGAGGGTTTAAGTGCATTTTAAACAATATTTTTTATTATAAATTATTGGTCCCGGTGCGTATGAGGTTAGGCAGCTGATAGCAGCAGCAGTACAACTAAAGCTTCAGATTATACTGAACATAATAGCACAAAAAGTAGGTTGGCAGCAGTTATACCCTGTATTAGGAATGCACAAGACGGCGGCAATTTTGAAAGCGCGTGCGATTTGAATATATTTAGTTGGTTTTCGGCATAGTTCAATGTATAGTTTCAACCATTATTCCATAATATAAGAAATAAACACAATCATCATAATAAATAAAACAATCAGCTAAATGCATTTAAATTCCACGCGCTTTCAAAATTGTCGCCGTCTAGTTCATACATACAGGCCATAACTGCTGCCAACCCACCATTGTGCTATTATATAATCTGAAGCTTTAGTTCTACTGCTGCTGCTATCAGCTGCCTAACCTCATACGCGCCGGGATCAATAATTTATAATTAAATATATTGTTTAAAATGCACTTAAACCCTCTAAAACTTGTACTCCGCGTGTGTAACAGTGTCTGAGCTGTAGCCTGGAGAAAGTTTAAAGTGTAAAAGTCCACTTGGACAAAAGTCATGTGTATATGAAGATACTGTGAATGACTCATTGAACATCAGATATGTATACTTTTATTATTTTTAATTCAATTAACTTTAAATTAGAGAACACAATTCTTTGTGTTAAAATAAATTATTCTTTGTTGGTTACAAGTGATTCAAATTAGTTGGTCCCGCGAAACAAGTGAAAACCACCTCACATGTCTATGACTGTAAGTACTATTTTATAAATTAACTATTAATTTAGATTTTAGTCGCTATACATATAGAATTATTATCTATTACATTGAGAAATATCACCTCATTATGTATTATATTTATCTACTATACATGCTATAATTAATTCAGATGAGTTTATAATTATAAAGGCGGAAGTAGATCATTATTTGCCAAATGTAGCAAAGTATGAGTAATAACTTTATTTTTAGCAAGAAATAGAGCAAGTCTGATGGGTTGGGACATACGTAGAAACTTTTCTACTAAAATAAGCAATGTTAACAAAAATTTTGGTTGGGATCCGATGGGTCGTACCTTGAAAATTTTAAATTTCAAGGTTTAAGTTACACATATGACTTGTAATACATATATATATATATATATATATAATGTGACGGGGATCCCGTCGATGGCTGCTCGCCTGGACACCACCCAGTAAGAGAACATATTCTTATACTCGGTGGTGCTTTCAGCAGCAAGCGAGCAGTCAGCTGTAGAGCCAGGAGGACAGCACGGCGCCGAGAGCAGCCTGCCGCCGAGCAGCAGCAGCACGAGGCGAGAGCGAGAGAGTGGGGGAAGCACAGCGCGTAGCAGCGCGCGGCAGCCAAGGCGAGAGAGAGAGAGAGAGAGAGAGACGGACGGCGCAGCGCTGGAGCAACGAGAGCGAGAGAGACAAGAAATACGAGGCATGCGAGCCACGAGGCGTACGCGCGCGAGCGGCAGCCGCCATGTTGGCGAGCTATTGACCGAGGAATGAGTGCGAGAAGGATGGATAGCGAGAGAATGAATGCATTAGAGACAGACGAGAGAGAGTGGAGGCAACGCGTATGCGCCGTGTGATATTGGGAAAAGGTGGAGGGCTACGGCTCAATCCACAGCGCGCGTGCGAGCGGATAACAAAAATGTAAGCGTGCGGGAGCATGTAATTGTGCGAAAATGCGTAAGAGCAACTAATAGAGCCAGACATGCGTGAAAGAGTGTTTCAAAAATCGCGCGCAGTTATAAGAGTTGTAAAAGAGGGCGCGAGAGTGCGATATGATATATGGCATATATGGTGCGAAAGCGTGTAAACGTATGATAGGCGCGAGAGAGCGATCTAGGGGAAATGCATGAGTGCGAGTGAGAGAGTGAGAGACGCCGCGAACCGGCGTAGCTACCGAGCGCGCAAAGATAGTCAGTATCGTACGAAGATCCAGAGAGTATCGAGTACCACGAGCGAGCGAATTTTCCAAGGCGACGACCAGAGCGACCCAAGCAATATCCCCTCGTGTGCATCTTTCCGAGTACAAATAAGTTTCTTTCGCGTGCGCATCCACAGGGCACGAGGCACACCAGAACGCGAGGAAGTCGAGCAAAGGGATTAGAGACAGGTAGGAGTGTTGGAATATACCTCCCCGCCGCGAGTTCTAACCTTAGAGCCAGCCCGCGATATAGACGGTGAGCTCGCCCGAGGACGAGCACGCGTCCGCGAGTAGAAAATATTGATTTGGATTATTTTTATTATTAATAAATTACTAAGAGTTTAATTGTACAAGTCGCGTGTCTTATTTTGCGTAATATTCTCCCTGTACCTCTCCCCCGCGACCTAGAGTGTAAGAGAGTCTCAAGCCGGCAGACGAGTGTTGAAGATCGCGAGTTCGGGCGTCCAACAATAATTATTAAATACGGGCTCGCGATAAACCTGCATAGGTGTCATCTACGTTGTGCAACGCCTCCCCAGGGACGGTAGAAAGCATAACGTCACAGTGACGCCCAACGTGCGGCGTAGAGTAAAGACGGAGAAGTGAAAAGTGAGAATACGCGACTTAGCCATTTTTTGCCACGCGGTCGGTTTCGGCGGCCATCTTGGTAGACGCCACGTGGAAAAGGACTCGAGAAAAGTCGGGAAGAAGATAGTATTTTTTTTGTCTTTCGCTCGGAAGAGCAAGTGCGGTAAAAATTCTGAAAAAATTTTTTTTTTTTTTTTTTTTTTTCTCAAGCGCTATATATAGCGAGCGTTCACGAGTGGTATATGCAGCTTTCCATAAAAAATTTTTTTTTGTCACAGCTTACAGTCAAATCGGTTGACTCGTGTAGCCAAATAGCCTCACCGTTGTTTAGCAAATCACGCGACTTTATTTTGACTAGTGACGGAGAATTAAATAATTTTTAGAGACAAGCCAATTTACTACACTATCGTTTCCGAGAAAAAATATACTTTTCGCAACGAATTTTTTTTTACGCGACAGCGCTTCAACAGCGAAGAAAATTAAAAATTTACCCTACCCGACATTCGGAAAATTTTTGCATGACCATAATTTACATTATATAAATCATTTATATTTACTGTAAATCTTATTTCTCTATATATTATATTTGATACCCCACTAACACAGTGCCCCATCAAATTACTCTGACGGTTAACAGTTTGTACGTCGAAAATTATTTAATAACTTTCTACGACTTAATGACAGACGTGGGAAAAATTTATTTTTATTTCAAGAAGATTTATACAGACAAATACTAGACCGATTACAGTCAGACAGAAAATTTTTTTTAGTAGTACTAGAGGTTAGAGCGAACAAAAATTTTTTTAAAGACAGTAATCACAAATCCGGTTAAGCATGAATAAATCACCAGAAGACCACAAAATGTCCAACGCCGACCATCAAGAGGTAATGACGGCACTCCGTAAGAATAGGGAAATCAGAACAATAATAAGAGAAATAACGAAATTGGATCGACAAGAATTGCGAGATTATTTAGAAGAACTAAATGTGGATACTAACGGCAGTAAAGCAATACTGCAAGACAGATTACTTAGAGCGAGAATATTAACGGAAACAAATTTAGCAGCACCTTGGTACGAATGGGACGGTCAGCCGATAATCCCACGACAAATACAAACGAACAACGATGATGTTGAAATTAATAGAAGAAAGGTCACAGAATTAACGACACAGCTAAAGCCGATAATAACACCGGAGTTTATTCAACCGAGTACGTCGACGAGTATACAATATCCCGAGCATGTTAAACATTTATTGACTGAAGCTGCGAATAAGTCATTACCGAGTAATAAATGGTATGTAAGCCAGCACACGTCAACTCTGCTGCACTCCTCACCAGGAAAAAAGCATATACCTGTAAGCGACTCATTCGCCAAGAATTTTCCAGAAATTGAAGCAATTGCCAGTGATACAGGAACAAAGAAGAAATCGAAAAATACAGAGGAGAAGCTACAGGTTAGCCCAAACTCGAGCGAAGAGTCAGAGCATGAAGATTCACTCGAGGCACAGAGAAGACAACTGGAAAAGACAATCCATGAAATGCAAATTACATCAACAGAAGCAGAAACCGACAGCACCATAAGAACGAAAGGCAGTCATAAATACAGGCGCGACTCCAGACCGAAGTCAACACCGAAGATTGGCAAATCGAGAACAGAAAACAGAAGTAAACGATACAGAAAGTCAAAATCGCCGTCTTCAAGTAGCAGCTCTTCAGAAGAATCGTCCGACACTTTGTCAGACAGCAGTTCTTCAGAAGAGGACACGTCGTATAGAAACAGACATAGACGACACAGAAGGGAAAGAAGTAGTAGCCGCAACCGTATCTCTGCTAAAGACCATGTCAGTCATTTACAACTAATCAAGAATCTAAAGATAGAGTATTCAGGCTCACCTAAAGATGACCCAGAAGATTACAACAGGAAATTGACAGGCATTAAAGACAGTCTAGAGATACGGGGAAAAGCCATGCTAAAGCTAGTACCATATACTTTGACAGGAAGAGCACAAATGTGGTATCAGACAGAAAAAACAGACATCCACTCTTGGAAAGACTTTTTGTCAGCATTCAAAGAGCAATTCTACACATCTGCCAACACGAACGATGTAATGGACGAACTGTTACGACGAACACAAGGCAACGGCGAAAAGATATCGACGTACATTATGAATTTTAGACATATCGCCGATCATCTGCAAAAACCAATGTCAGTTAAAAAACAGTTAAGTCTACTTATCGACAGGTTAAGGCCAGTCTACAGAAAAGCTCTAAAACACAAGAAGATTAAAACATTCCATGACGTAAAGAAGTACTGTAAAGAACTCGAAGACGAACTAGAACATGATGCCAGATATGCTCCGCCACCACCTGCAGAGAAGTCCAAGTTCCCAGCAGCAGCATGGTCGGCTACTCCAAAACCAAAGGTAGCTGCGACAGACGAGATAGCAGAAACAAACGAAGTTGCTACGAAACCAAAGAAGAAGAAGAATAAAAAGAAAAAGGCTGAAACAACCGAGACGACCCCTAATCAGCAAGAAACTACGACACAGGAAGCTTGTGCAGCCAATCAGCAAGTGCAAGCCCCGCAACAGCAACCGGCGCAAGCGCAGAAGAAACCTCAGCAACCCTTCATACCAGCACTGAGCCAACAAATGAGTCAAACACAACCACAAGTTCAATATTATGGACCGTGCCACGTTTGCGAGACAGTGGGACATAGGGCAGCGAATTGTCCGAAAACGCAATGTTATAATTGCAGGCAATTCGGTCACAGGAAAAACGCCTGCCCTTACCCGATAAAATTGTCCGGTAAATGCCAGTGGTGTGGCCAAGTTGGAGCACAATTCAAAAACTGCAACAACTGTGCGAAAGCAAGAGAACTTCTCCAAACGTTGCAGCCGAAGACTGAGCCAGACACTGTATGTCAGGTATGCGGACAAAAAGGCACGACGCTGCGAGACTGCACAAACTGTGTTCACGTCAGAAAGCTTCTGGGAAACGACTCGACGGAGGCCGCCACGGGCCAGCCGACCTCCGTGTTCACGCCTTGGGCCCTCAACTAGCGAACAAAATTGACAATCATACCCCCGCAGTTTGCAGGAGTATGTCAATTTTGGGAGGGGGAGAAAGTGGCAGCAAGCCACGAGAAATTGTGCGAAGTCAAGAAGTAGCAGCCAAAGCTGTAAGTAACAGCCAGACCAGCTATCTAAAGACAGGCGCACAACAAGAAGAGATAAGAGAGATAAACAGAAATTCGAAGCCTGAAAGAAACGCTGACGTAACCCGTGGGCAAACGCTGCAGGCCGAGAAGGAAGTAAACGCGAATGTGAAAAGAGGAGACGCCATTGCAACACAACGGCCAGACTCTGTCACAGAGATGAAGAGACTAGTGAATTCAGGGGCAAACAGAGGAAATCAAGTTAGAGCCAGTATCGCTAGAGACACGGAATCTAAGCCAGACGGGACGCCGGCTGCGCCAATGGAGAGTAGTGACGATGATACGAGCTTGACCGAAGAAATCCAGCTGTGCAAAAAGCGAGGCTTTAGAGTAGAGAAAGACATGATTCAAGGTCGAGGACTAGAAGATATCGTGGAATTTTCGAAAAAGAGCCTGGCAAAGGTAAAAGAGTTAGCAGAATTCAGGAAAGCTGAAAAAATCATGAGAGCTGAAGCCAACTTAAACTTGGAGCCGAAATCCACTGTAGAGCCAGATAATAACGGCGAGCAGAGGAAGTCAGCTCAGAGGTTAGCACAGGCTTTAGATTTCGGAGAAACTCGAGTAACCGCCCTGGAGAGAGACAATAAGTGGGAAGAAATTGAGGAAATTGACAAAGAGGTAACTACAGAGGATGATGAAGATAGCATGAGTGAAGAGGAAATAGTGCTGATTGAGGCAAATGAATTATTAGAGGAAGAATTAGAAGAAGACCAAAGAATAAGGACGAAAGTGAAAGATTTGCTCGATGAAGAGACAGACTACGTGAAGTTAAGACAAATCGAGGCAGCTGTGGACACTCTAATCAACGAAACGATGTCAGACCCTAGCACCCCTACACAATTAGAGGAAGCCGGAGTCGACAGAGATTCCAAAGAAACGGAGGTGCACGCAGCCACGACCACGGTAGACAATAGAGACTACATTAAAGTCAGTCTAGGAGGAAAAGAGTACAGAGCCTTGTTTGATCCTGGAGCCATGATAACCATCGTAGGCCCAGAGATCGCTCGGAGATACAAGACTCGACTTAAAGCTAGTGAAGCTCTGATACGAACGGTGACAGGAGGAACGTCGCCCGTATTAGGATTTCTACCAATCCGAATAGACTTAGACGGAATAGACAAGACGATTATGGCAAGAGCAGTCGCGGAAGTAACACACGAACTGATTTTGGGCAAAGATTTCTGCAAGACGTTCAAAGTGGATACAAGTCACAAAGGCCTATGGCGAGCCAATCTGGGAGAGTGGAGAGAGTTCGACCGGCCAGAAGCTAGGTCTCCAGCAATCATCATCGCAGAGAGCGCGGGTATCTCCGAGCTCAGCGACGAGGAGAGACGGGAAATCGAGGAACTGGTGGCCGAGATACTACCAAACAATCCCGGAGAGGAATTGGGGTACACGGACTTAACTGAGCACCACATCGTAGTGACAGACCCAACCCCGATACGCTGTAAAGCCAGAAGACGTTCACCGAAGAAGATAGAGGAAATACAAAAGGCAGCTATAGAACTTAGAAGACTAGGGGTAATCGGGGGATCCGCAAGCGCTTATTGTAGTCAGCCATTACTAGTGCCAAAGCCCGATGGGACAGAGAGATTTTGCGTCAACTATATTGAATTAAATAAAGTGACGAAAAAGGATAGCTACCCTCTGCCCCAAATGGACATGATACTAGACAGGCTACGCGCAGCCAGGTACTTGAGCAAGATCGATCTCAAGCAGGCTTACTTTCAAGTAAAAATGGAGGAAAGCAGCAAGAAATACACCGCTTTTGCAGTACCTGGATACGGTTTATGGCAATTTAAGCGCATGGCTTTCGGCCTTTGCAACGCGCCCAGTATGCTGCAGAGAATGGTTGACATTTTGTTTGGCCCTGAGGACTCCCCAAATGTGTTCGGATACCTAGACGACATCGTCATAGCTACCGACACGTTCGAGGAACACAAACATAGAGTCAGACACGTGTTAACCAAATTGACGTCAGCCGGACTCACGATTAACCCGAAGAAATGTGAATTTTGTGTTAGCGAGATAAAGTACCTGGGATTCATTCTGGATCGACACGGCTTACGAACTGACCCCGCAAAAATAGAGCCAGTGATGAACTGCCCAACTCCAAAGGACTTGACAGGCTTACGACGAGTCCTGGGCATGTTTGGGTGGTATTCTAGGTTCTTGGAAAACGAGTCGGAGATAAAGATCCCTCTAGTCAGAATGCTTAAAGACCAGAAAAACTGGAATTGGGGACCGGAGCAAGATGAAGCGTTCAGCAAGTTGAAGCAGGCGTTGACCAACGCTCCTGTTCTAGCCAGACCGGATTTTACGAAACCTTTCACGATCCAGTGCGACGCAAGTAATTTTGCTATTGGTGCAGTGCTCACGCAAGAATTTGACGACGGAGAACATCCGATCGTCTACGTCAGCCGAGTATTGTCAGCACCAGAGATAAATTACACCACCACCGAAAAGGAGTGCTTGGCATTAGTTTGGTCCATCAACAAACTCAGGCCGTACGTCGAGGGTTACCACTTCACGGTTATCACTGACCACAGCGCTCTGAAGTGGCTCCGCTCGCTGAAGGATCCGAAAGGTAGACTAGCCCGCTGGTCGATAGAAATTCAACAATGGGACTTTGACATAATACATCGTAGGGGTACCCAGCATGTAGTGCCAGACGCGCTATCCCGAATGATGGAGCCAGAAATCTCAGCAATAGGTGAGATCAAGGACAAATGGTATTTACGAAGACGCGACGAAGTCGAAGAGAACCCAACGAAATTCCCCGAGTGGAGAGTCGAAAACGGAAAGTTGTATAGGCACAAGGAAGATCCAATGTTAGATCCGATCACTCACCCGGACGAAGGATGGAAACTGGTAGTGCCGGAGGAATTGCGTGAAAGAGTATTGACAACAGCGCATGCAGAAATCTCAGCAGGACACCTAGGAATTGAGAAAACGTACGATAGGATAGCACGGGAATATTTCTGGCCCGGACTATTCCATGATGTCTGCCGATTCATAAAAACCTGTCAGACTTGCCAGGCATACAAGATTTCCCAACAGGCTCCTCAAGGGCTGATCGGGAAACGAATCGTCGAGAAACCATGGTCCGTCGTGGCAGCAGACGTGATGGAGTTCCCAAAAAGCTCCAGCCAGAACAAATATCTCGTAGTATTCCAAGACCTATTCTCTCGTTGGGTGGAAATACATCCATTACGCCAAGCTAACGGAAAATCTATAGCCAGAGCTTTCGAAGAACTGATATTGTTCAGGTGGGAGACGCCAGAATATTTATTGACAGACAACGGAACGGAGTTTATCAACAAACATCTGGCAGAAACACTAGAGCAATACGGCGTAAAACATGTGACTACACCACCCTACCATCCGCAAGTAAATCCGGTAGAGAGAAGCAATCGCACCTTGAAAACAATGATTTCGCGTTCGCGAAAAATCACAGTGATTGGGATAAGCATTTGCACGAGTTACGACATGCAATAAATACAGCGAAGCAAGCGACGCTAAAAACATCGCCAGCTTTCTTGAATTACGGCAGACACCCTACCCCGGTGAAAAGCTTGCGCGTGGAATGGGAGGGGGTGACGAAAAAGACTAAATTAGAGCCCGAAGTTTGGAAAGACAGACAGAAAAGACTAGACGCACTACGAGACTTGGTAGCGAAACATGTAGACGACGAACGAACGAGACAAGGTAAGCGATATAACAAAGGCCGTAGAGCCGTAGAATTCCAAGTGGGAGACTTAGTAATGAGAAAATCTCACCCCTTGTCCTAAAGGAACTGAGAAATTCTCGGCCAAGTTAGCCCCCAAGTATGATGGTCCGTTTAAAGTCACCGAGAAAAGATCGCCAGTCGTATACATACTAGAGCCAGTCGAGGGGAAGAGTAGGAAAGTGGCGAAGGTCCACGTAAGCGACCTCAAACGATACGTGTCCCCTAGAAAACATCCTACTAACAAACCTTCTTCCCCACCTGTAGTAGTGTCCGACAGTGGTGCATGTGTTACATTGCGACGCTCCCAAAGTCAGCAGTAAGTAACCAGGTGGCGGGTGTACCCCGTCAATCGACCATGAAACATCTTTCTAATTTATTGAATATTTCAGACATGAGTACCAAAGACGGACCGGGAGTAGAGCCAGCCAAGATGAATTGGGCAGACGAGGAGCCAGAGGTGGTCAACGATCTGGTGGAGCTGACTCCCTTCGAGCTGGAGCTCGCAGCCCGCCGAGAGCAGGCAGCAAAAGCGGCGACTCGACGGATCGAGCAGCAGCAGGGGAGCATCGACGAGGTCGCCTCCGTCGGAGAGGGGCAGGCCGCCCAGGAGATCTCTCCTCAACCCCAGGAGCCAGACGACACCATGGACGTCTGCATTACTGAGGCCGAGGAGAAACGACCTCCTGGAGGAGAACAAAGAGGCGCCGGCGCCCAAGTCGCCCCCACGCGCTCCGCTGCTGTGGACGAGAGACGGGCCGCTGCGCATCACGGCCGCAACGGGAGCCATCCCTCGCCCCCGAGCCCTGCCGCTCAGGCGCCCGACCGCGTCCCACCACTCCGCCCGAGAGCCGCGTAGTGACCACGCGCGACGGCAACCCGCGACCTCGTGCTCCCCCGGTGGGGAGAGACGTCGCCCGGCTGGGGCCACCTAGTCGACGCTCCACCGTGCCCTCCCCCAACCCGCTCGACCCGAAGAGCCCATTCTCGGGGCGGCGGGGAGGACACAACGAGGAGAGTCGGCAGGCAACCCCGTCGTCGCGCGCGTAGAGACAGACACGTCCGCGAAAGTAGAGCAAGACATCCCGCGGAAAAATGCGACGAAGCCGCGAGCCGCGATAGGGCCGCTGGAGCGACCACGCCGGCCGCCAGCCTTTGTGCCCATACAGGGGTACACCACCCCAGCCCACCATCTTCTGCTTGGGATTTGGGCATCGAGGCCCGAGGACATGCCGGACTTCCTGCCGCAGAACGTGCCCCAACCGCGAGCAGAGGACAAAACCCCCTGCCGCCACCGAAGCACGTCACGGGGCGTAGACGAGGACCTCGACAGCTGACGGTGGATGATGTATTCTCCACCATCGAGCGGCCAAGATCCCCAAGTCCGGCAGGTCCCCCGACTCGCCGCGGGCCGCCAGCAAATGTGCCACACATCGCTAGAGACAGACAGAGGGTGGCGGAGGGGACGCTGCCAGTCAAAAGAAGTGGCCTCCACTTCAGCGGACTGACAGCGATCCCCACC